>WOFM01000085.1:2296659-2626659 GCA_011428145.1 Ericerus pela | reverse complement strand
TGTGTATGGTGTAACACTGAGAGTTGTCAAAAATCAAATTATCACACCACTTTTGGTTGTTACAAAAATAACATTCTTGGTTGTTGTAGGTAGATGCTACCTACACGGGGTTCATGGAACCTAAGAGGGAGACAGTGTTTTACTTGCGGGGCGACCGAATTATTTCTCAATACCGGTAGCCAGCCGGTTTAAGTGCCCAACCATACACAAAGCGTACTTCCTAACTGGGGCAATTGTCCAAAGGCGATGCGGTACCTTATACGGACCACAGAATGTATACTGTCAGTGAGTATGTAAGTATGTAAGTATTACATACTCACTTGCCTCAGTTTACCGCCTCATGGTAAACACAGAAACGCATTGTCTGTATGAGTGCATACAGACGATGTAATTTGTTTTACATGCAATGCACAATTAGTATGGGTTGCAGACTTTGGTCTGGGACCCATCTGTAGACGCAGGGCTGAGCCCTGAGGGAGGCAAAGAGGGAAATGTTCCCACAGCCACTCCCCCCTAGTATTTTTGTACGAAAAGACTAAGTCCAGTCATACCCTAAAAGTTGAGGAGATGTTGGACTGAAGATTGTCCGGTGGGATTACGTCCTCTGTAAGACCTAGCTCCTCCAAAGAGGATGTTGTGGAGGGCCTGGCCTACAGCATGGCCAGTAAAAGTCCCAGTATTGTAATTGAGGATCCTCCGTTGTTTTAATCAAATCGAATAATTTGCCTTGTTTGGCCGTTGCGTTTTTTATGCAATGTCGATAGAAATTTGTCATCCCTAAAAATCATCTTAATTCAGCGACTGTTTTTGGTTTAGGGAAGTTTATTATTGGCTCAACCCGGACTTTTTGAGGGGCAATTCCAGCAGAAGTAATGTTGTACCCAAGAAAATCAATATTTGGTTTTGCATATACGCATTTACCGAGATTGATAGTTAAACTGGCAGTGTGCAGACGCTGTAATAAGGTTCTCACTTTCTTTTTGTGCATTTCAATGCCTCCACTGGAGCATATGCAGATATCATCTATGTATGCATAGGCATATGGTATGTCTCTCAATACACCATTTATAAATTGCTGGAATGTCTGTGCAGAATTTCTTAATCCAAATGGCATTCAAAGATATTCGAAGAGGCCGAATGGAGTTATTAGTGCCATTTTTTCAATATGGTTTTTAGCCATAGGTATCTGGTGGAATGCCCAATTAATATCAATTTTGGTAAATAGATCTTTTCCTTTCATGTTTATATTAAAATCCATGATATTAGGATCTGGATATCTATCTGGTTTTGTTTGAGCATTTAGGCGTCTGTAGTCACCTACTACTCGCCATTTTCCACCTGACTTAGGGATGATATGAATGGGTGAGCTCCATGAGCTATTTGAGGGTCTACAAACTCCTTCTTTTACCATTCTATCAAATGCATCCTTAGCCACTTTTAATCTATCTGGAGCTAAGCGTCTTGCTTTTGCTACGCGGGGTTGTCCTACAGTTTCTATTATATGAACTGTGTCATGTTTATATGTAGGATTTAGATTAAAAGTTGGTTCGGTGATACCAGGAAAATCTGTCAATATATTGACGAATTTATCGTTTGATTGCTTGCACGCATTAATTATATTAATTATTTGATAATTTTTGGTTTTTCCTTTTATATGTTCACCGGTTGTGGAATCTATTAATTGTTTATTTTTAAGATCAATCAATAGTCCATAATAGGCTAAGAAATCTGCTCCTAATATAGGGTATTTGACATCAGCTAAGGTGAAAGTCCATTTCATTGGTTTGTTAAAACCTATATTTACTTTGCATTTTTTAATTCCATATGCAGAGAAACTATGGTTATCTACTGCATTTAGTTGGGATTTCGGAGTATTATTCTCATGCTTAATTTTGGCTGGCAGTAAGCTTATATCTGCGCCTGAGTCAGCAAGAAATTCTCTCCTTTTTGACCTGTCCTGTATGAACAGGCGGCAAAAGTAGTTATCTGAGGGGTTGGTTGCTGCTGATACGACCCCTCTCTCTAGTTTGACTGATTGGGAGATTTTTGATGGTCTCTAACCTTATCCAATTCCAAGAGCAATTCCTTTTTCTTTTGCTCATCTTTGATCATCCTTTCGGCATAGAATCGGCAGGTGATTTTACAGGTCCTGGCATTTTCTCCCCATATATTATGGTGGATGCAATAGTCTTCACGCCAATTCAGATTTTTGTATTTGGGTCTAGATTTAGACCTTGGTGGTGTTCTGCCAGGGCTGTTTTTTCTACTATTATTTCTGTGGTCACGAGATCTAGAGTCTCGTTCTCGCCAATTTCGGTTTTTGGAACGGCTGTTTCGATTTCCATTGCTGCTGTTGGTGTTTTTATGTTCCATTTTCAAAGCAGCAATTTTGGCTCTAAGTTCCCCTATTTCAGATTTTTCCACTGAGATGGCACTGATTGCAGTTTTACCTGTGTATTCCAGTGCCTGTTCAGCAGCTTTGGCCAAATTTATCAATGCTTCATCACTGGAAGCATTCATAAGATTTAGAGCTCCAAGTGATTGCACAACTGATGTAGGTAGTTGTTGGCAAAATCAGTCAGCTATTACCAAGTGTGATACATGTTTATCCCCTTTTTTCATGAGTTTAGCCATAAATACTGTGGGCTTGTCATCTCCGATGGACATGCCTCTCATCAGTTCTCAAATTTCCTCTCGAGTGGTTATGCCAAATGCAGTTCTTATTTTATTCTGGAACCAACTGTACGAATCTTCTGCTTTGTCAGGACATTCCATGATGTCAGGACAAGCTTTTATGATTTGTGCAGGCATATTTCCACACAATTGTCTATATCTGTGCTCTCGAGGAATCTCCGCGAGTCGGAAACAGCCGGTCAGTTGTATAAACCAGGTTTCTACGTCCTTTGGGAGAAACTCTGGTAGTTGGATCCGTTTTTTGAGTGTATTTTTGGCATTTTCTTCGACCTTCTTTTTGTCGTACTCTGATATTGCCTTGGCTACGATCTCCTTCATATATTGATCGAACAGCTCTTTTTCTATCTGAGCCTGTTTCTCAGCCAGTAACCTACGTTCCTTTTCCTCTGGATTTTCGTTTGAAGTTCCAGGCATTTTAGTTTCATCGTTTTTTAGCATTATTTTTCATATTATTTTTCCATTTTTTAATTTTTGGAAATCTAGCTTAACCAAATTTGTAGCAGAAATTATTGTAGGACTATTTCCTATCTAGCAGATGTATATGCGTGTTCTACCGAGATTTCGTTGACCTGTCCGGTTATGGGGCAACGTTTATTTGGTATAGGGGGGGTAAATTTCCCACTCCGTAGTCGACTAATAGTCACCTAAGTTACATCAGCTATTTCTAGCCAATGAAAAAGTCGCGTCCAAGCCCCACTTATCAGCAGACTGATTTCTCGCTTGTCAAGCGTTTTCATGCCTGAACCACTGTAGCAACGTCGGGGTCACCACTGTGGCTTGTTTGGTGTAGGTAGATGCTACCTACATGGGGTTCATGGAACCTAAGAGGGAGACAGTGGTTTACATACGGGGCAACCGAATTATTTCTTGGTACCGGTAGCCAGCCGGTTTAAGTGCCTAACTGTACACAAAGTGTACTTCCTAACTGGGGCAATCGTCCAAAGGCGATGCGGTACCTTATATGGACCACAGCACGTATACTGTCAGTGAGTATGTAAGTATTACATACTCACTTGCCTCAGTTTACCGCCTCACGGTAAACACAGAAACGCATTGTCTGTATGAGTGCATACAGACGATGTAATTTGTTTTACGTGCAATGCACAATTAGTATGGGTCGCGGACTTTGGTCAGCGACCTGTCTGTCGACGCAGGGCTGAGCCCTGAGGGAGGCAAAGAGGGAAACGTCTCCACAGTTGTAAATCTGTTTTAATTTAAAATTTTTATGTACAAGAAATAATAATCATTTCAAAGTTATAATATCTTAAATCCACTGAATTGGTGTTTTATTGCTTGAGAGCTAAGTGAGCATTCTTTGACGAGTTCAAATTTGCAGCTCAAGTCGGAGGTGAGTGCTGAAAAAATCAAATAAGTGGGGGGAGCTCACTTTCCACTTACATTGCAAACACTATTTTTTCCATCACATCTTCCACAAAGTTGGTGAACACACATGATTGGTTGATGGGGGAACAAAAAATTTTGGTAGTAGGAAAAAATACTGGTTTTACTCCTTCTATCGCATTTTTGCTCCCTCTATCAAAATTTGTTCATGAGTCACGAATTCATATATTGGATTTTTATGGAGATTTTAAAGAATATTATGGGTCTTTGATTCTTTTTATAAGTTTTTATTCTACTTACTACTATGATTTTAAAATATACCAATTCTGTAGCCAACCTTCCTCAACAAAATAATTTTTATTTCGTATGAAGCTAAAGCCAAAAATAAAAAAATAAAAATAAAAGCTTATCTTTTAAAAATTTGTTTTTTAATGTAAACTTATTTAAATTATTCAGCTTCGTAATATTACAGAAAAAAATATTTTGAATTTCATTCAATTGCAGCAGAAGTCATTTCTTTTTTCTGTGCGCTTTGTAAATGATTTTGAGAGAATCTTTGAGGGAACATTTTTCAACAATCAAAATTTGATCAAATTACCAATTTTCACGAGGGAAATAAATAATGATGCCTTCTTGTTTGGCAAACTGTTACATTTTTTTTTTTTTTGTTGCAGCATCCTTCTTTGCTCTTTCTCTCACTTTCTTCATGAGTAACAGCGTAAAATTTAATTTTCCCTTTCGTTACGTAACGAATAGCTTATCTTCGGATAAAATGAGGTTGTATATCGAAAGGGAGGTCGCCGGTTGATTGTTTCGGTTGGCGGAAAGAGTGTTTAAAGTATGAAAAAAGATAGAGACAGAGAAAAAAAAAGTGGAAGAAACGTGAGCGAGAAAAAGAGAGATGACAAAAAAAAATGAAAAGTTCAGGGGTTACAACATCGGGATAGCTAATATAATTTGAAAAGAAATCGATGCTGTCATGTTTCAACTCTAAATATTCGTCTCCGAAGTTTTTTAAGCGTAGCGACGCCTTGTAAGACCCTACTATACCGTATTCTATGCTATGTGTAGGCTCTTAAGAATTGGCTTGTCAATAAACATGACACCGACTCCAGTCAACCTAAAACTTCCCCAGGTTTAATACCAAAGAAAAGTGAGAGAAAGAGAGAGAGAGGATTAAAAAAAAAAAACTGATAAAAAGGGGTTGTTGCTGATTTTGACACTTTATACATTATACAACGGAGGGGAGCGCAAAAGAGTCGACAGAACTCCTTTCTCCTTTCGTCACCTTTTCAGTTTTTCACAATAAAAAAAAAAAAAAAATAACAACAAAATTACGAGGTAATGTAAAATTCGACCAATTTTTATTGAATTAAAAAAAAAAAATTACAAGTGTGAAGTATATAGGTACTGGTAGTAATTTATATTGGTTATGTTATTTAGTCAAAAAATTGTGTAATAATATAGTTCGCCAATTTGAAACGTAGACTGTAGCCATAGTTTAGTTTTTTCAGGCAATAATTTTGCAGATAATAATGTTTTACATAATTGGGATGTCCATTGGTGGTGGAGCGATTGTGCTTATCAAGTGCTATCACTTCTGGAAGGGTGTTCATGGAGATTGTTTACATCTTTTTACATGGTATTTTCCATTAGGAGAAAAGCATCCATATCTTCCTTCTGGAGTTACTTGCTGTGCAACTATCAATTTTATAACTTGCTGGTGACAATAAGAAAACGAAATCATGTTTTAGTCATCAACATTTTCACTACTCAAATTAAATATTTTCTTTCATAAAAGCCTATTTTGTACTTAAAAATAGTTATCAAATATACATGATCACCCCTTCAGCACTTTTAATATCTGTCACCAGAGCGAGACACTTTTGTACTGGACTTCTCAACATTGAAGTAGATAACTACATTCCAGAATTATGGTAAAAAAGGTTAGAATTGCGATTTCTGAAATGTGAAATAAAAATTAAAAATTAGGCTCAAAATTTACTTGTAGGCTATTAAAAGTGTCATTTAATTTATCAACATTCTTAAATACTCTCATAATAGGTAATTACGATAGGTCATCGGAAGTGAATTACCTTCTTTCAGACTATAAATCTTTGGAATAGCTTGGGTTGAAAAAAAAAAAGAAGTTAAATACAGGTTAATGGTTCAGAGTAAGTAAACATCATATCTGTGAAACAAATTAATAAGTGAACTTAATAAAATTATTAGGTACGAATAAAATTCAGCTCAACCTCTCAAAAAAATTTTTCATTAGAAAAGCTTTTTAATCACCATCTGTTTTTTCGGTAAAACATCGTTCATGCTAAAGCCAATTCTATTCATCAAGCCGTGAAGTGAAAGTTGCAAAGTCACAAAAGTTAATATCAGAGGAACCAATTTTTAGATTTTTCTGAAAAACCAAAATTTTAGGGTTGATTTTTAAATTCTTTATTCCTTAGAATGTAATTCATCATAAATTTGCGATCGTTCTCAATTCATCATTTTTTTTCCGTTTATGATTGAATTATATGCTAAAATAATGAAGATGGCAACTGTGGTAAGGAACCGACTTTAATTCTACTTCATGGCGTGATAAGTAAAGCTGGCTTTGTGCACATTTATGTGAATCGTTTGTTCACATTATTTTTGGGAAGTAAGCAGTTGTTGCCAAACTAGACGTGAAACTGGAAGTAACCATATTGGGTTCAGAAATTTTCCGCTTTTTTTGAGATCCTATTCTTTTTTTTAAGTACACCCAAACAAATAGTATAGCCTCCTCACAGAACTACTTCCACTGTATTTGAAAATTTGTAATTTAAAAAAGGTATCAAAATAAACTCGTCCCTCTTTTTTCGAAATTTTTACTAATTAATACAGCCATATGATTGTGGTTGTCTATACATTCGGTAACACGCCACAATTTTAGATCTGTCTTAATAGAACAACTATGCAGTGTATGGTTTTTGTATACTGCGCCAGAATACCTTACAGCCAGTTTTTCAAATTTGAACTTCTCGGTATAATAAGTACTTAATTAAGTTTTTGTAGGTACTCCATTTTAAAGACTCATGATGAGAAATAAAAATGATCTATTAAAATGTTGTGTATTATCTATGTTGATAAGATTCATACTCGTATATACTTGAATTGAATACAGTCACATACACATTGTACCGCATCTTATCATTCTCACATTTCGTCCAAGTTTGGTCACCATTGTTTTCAAATTATTAAATTTTATTAAAAATTTGAAATGAGGACGAAAGATCCACAACGCATAGAAAACGTTGCCAATAAATTATTGTAGAATCTTTTGTTTAAAAAATGTGCGTTAATGACGTATGAAAAAAGGTGTGATCAACAATGTGCGCGCGCAAGATCTTCATCAGGTTTCCTATTAGCATTAATAAAACATTTAGGTAGACTAATTATTTTTTAAATACTTATGAGGTGAACATTGGCGCATCTCATGCATGCATTTTTCTCCATTTCAAATTGACTGTGTGCTTTTCTTTATTTTCACCATACAGCATAACTCACCGGACTGGTTATACAGTGTTTTGAGTACCATCAATTTTATTAAATGCTTATTTTACATTTTGATACAAAATTTTATGATGAATTATATCTTCCGAATTATATAATTATGGGTAATTATTCAAATTATTGGTAATAGGTATACTCTTCTAGGAATATCGTTAGTCATTGAGGTCAATGTGTAACATGGCATAAAATGGTACTTAATAATCACGTTGCATGTAACTATAAATGTATTGCTATTCCAGTACATCATGAGTAAGCATTTCAGATGTTCCAAGGTAATTCTAGTAGAATGGTTAGACTTATTAATTGTATTCTTGATCGTTGGTAGTTCAACATCTCTTCGCATATTACAGGCTGAATGAAAATTGTATACCAACTAACTTGTGTTCAGTAGAAAAAAAAGTGTGAGTTCTAATGGGTATTCATGAAGGACTGATGTGTAAACATTAATAAGTGTGGTTGTGAGTACGAGTACACCACAGCACACCTACACGCCAACGGTTTGCAATAATTTAACTATTGTAAGACGTACGAGTTACAATTGTAATTCTTGTTTTAGCCGCAACTAGAGCACTAGACCGAGGGCTAAGATGTTTATACATGAAAAAGTACCATTTTATATACAAAAGCTACTTCTGTAACACTATTACGTGACCTTAGTTACATATATAGTAGGCTACGTGCATAAATTTCAGTTTCAGTTCAACTCTGGTCACTTTTTTATTTATTTCGCACGTGGTTAATTGATAATTTTGGACACATTTAAGGTTAATGAAGATCTGTTAATTATTGCTGCCTAACAGCATTGGGTGCTCTCTAGTAATTATTTAAATATACTACATTTCGAATTGATAATTTTGATTTCTCAGGCTCATCAACTGTAAAAAGTAATAGGCTATCAAGAAAAAATTTTCAATCTTGCAGGTAAAAAAAAAAAAAAATAAACTAAATTGTTTCTTTGTTTTTGGCATTAACCAAAAAATTTTCCCTGTTTTTTTTAACCGCAAGTCTGGCAAATAAAAAACCGAAAACATACTCAAATGTCTGTAAGGCGAAATCAAAAGGGAAAAAAATCGATCTTTGTAACATCTTCCTTTTACCAATCATACCTTTCACAACTTTGAAGACGAAATTTAATTCAATTTTTGAGTCACGTGACACCCTTCATTTCTTCTTCTTCTTTTTTTGGAACGGTTACCTGGCAGTATTTTACCTTTGAATGTCGGTTACACAAAAGAAACCGTTTTGAATTAATAGTGACGGCACCCTTATTTTTATTTTTTTATTATTTTTTTTTTTTTTGTAAATAAAACGATAAAATCCTGTCATTGAAACACGAAACGGGAAACGTTTTTATTTTATTCTTTATTCTTCTTTTTCCTTTTTTCGCCTATCACTTTTTTTTTGCCTTTTCTTTTCAAATATATTCCTTTTTTTTTTTTGTTACTATTCTTGTCAATGTTGAAGTTGAGTTTATTTTGATAAAATTTATATTTAGAAGATCTAATTATATTTTTCATACCTCACCTATATAATACGTGTATCATCAAATTTCGACGAAAAATTTGGTTATCATGAAAATCATAACCGAAAAATTTTTGTGCTCATTAGTAAAAATCATAGGGTGACGTAGATGTACTCTTTAATCAAATGTTTTATGAGAATGGGTACAGGTGGCGACAAAGGGAAGGAAGCGGAAGGTTTGATCTTCTTTTTTGTCCCCACCCCTTTCAAAGACCTTTTATTTGTTCTATAGGCCTACCTTTATTTCGTCTTATCTAAATTAAAGAAAATTTTAATCAAAGTAAAGTATAATTGAACAGCATAATGATTAGCTCATTGAATTTAGTCGTCTTTTGGAATTGAGAAGAGTGTATCTTTTTAATTTGAAATGGGTTTTTTCATCATTTACCTACTTATCTATATTATTAATAGGATTTATTGTTCACTTATGCAGTCGAACGTATACTCAAAGTTGTCGTTCAATGGCTGACTCGAAAGCTCCGAAGTTATTGAGCGGATGAATCATATTCTTGTAACGCTTAAAAACTTTGAAAGCTAATGTGCTTTCAAAATTACAATTACAAACTGAAAGACACCTTCTCAACGCAGACTGTTGCTAAAACCTAAAGATTAGTAACGTGTGAAACCCTGATTATTCACAAGAACTTCATAAATCACAACGTTAATAATGGAACAATGGTTTAAACGGTTAGCATGATGTTGCCTTTGAGTGCTCAAAGTTATTCAAAGATTATTGCGAATTTATTCGTAACAGGTGTACTCTTGTATTATATTTTCATGGTCAAATAATATGATGTAATAAGAGAAATCATTGTTAACGAAAAACAAAAGAGGGGGAGCAACTCCCAGAAAGGGATGAGCAAAAGTGACCTTGATCTTTCAATTCCAGTCTTTGTTTTGGTGTTATATAGTTAAGTATTCTTTTTGCGGTCTTTTATTCCGTTTCCCCAAATTTTCACTATCGACGGCTAAAATAAATTTGCCATTGTTAGTTGTCCTTATGATATATGAAAGAAGAAACTGTCATCATCTTATCCTATACTATACTATAATACGAGCTATAATTGTACGTAGTATGTAAGTATGTATGTATGTAAAGCGTTCTGAATAACCAGACCAACCACGTTGTTGAATTCTCAGACTAGAGGTTTTTGAGGACAAAAAAACTATCTAGACAGGTCACAAATTTGAGAAAATTCGTTGAATAAAAGTACAAGCATCTCAATGTATTCATCAACAGTAAGTGAAAACAGCTATATAACCATAAAAAATTCGCCTGGAAGAAATGTCTTTTTTTTTTTTCTTTTTTTTTTTTGTATCTGTAATCTGCCAAAGCCAACTTTACTTATCAAGTCATGAAGTAGAATCGCAGTTACCAGCATCACTATTTTAGCAAATCAATCATAACTAGAGAAAAAATGATGAAAACAGTCGCAGATTTATGACAAATTTCATTTCAGAAAATAAGAAATTTAAAAATCAACCCTGGAACACTAATTTTTTTCAAATTTTAAAAATCAGTTCCCAATTATCAATTGCAATTTTCACTTTACAGCTTGTTAAATAAAGTTGGCTCTGAATCAGGGTATCATTCAATTTTGTGATAAACCGTAAACACAACCAATCGAGAAAGTCTCATACTGAATCTTGAATCTCGATAATTGATAATTTGATATTAACGTTTTGATATTGAAATATAGCGAAAACCACTTAACAGGGACATATTGGGTGAAAATCTTTTTATCACTAATAATTGGTGTCCCAATTAAACAATGTTGAGTTTTCAAACGGAAAAAACCGAAAAAAAAACAAAAAAAAACCGTATAACCCCAAAATAATAAAAAAAAAAAAACGAAAAAAAAACTGAAAAAAAATTTTTTTTGATGAATTTTAGTATTTGATTACTGGCGCAGTCAAATTAAAAACGGTCAAGTTATCGAATAAGTATGACAAAAAAAAGGTACCTAACTGGGATTTTTTTCGTTGGAATAAGGTAGTTGAGGGTTTCATTTTCACAACCTAAACTGAATGTAATAGGGTCGAGGCAATATGAAATTATGAAAAATAGGCAGAATAATGGAAAAGGCTGACAATTATACTATCGCTACTGAACTGAAATAGATTATCATCACTTTCAATAACAGTTCAAGGGTAATTCTTAATCCTTATATCTATATAAATGGTATGATTCCTACGGTTTTAAATCAATTGTTTTGGGGCTTTCCAGATTTGTCCTAATTAATCGATTATACCTTTTATCCAGTGTCCCTAATAAACGGTTTACACTGTATTATGGTTTTTTAGGGTAAGTACAGTATAGTTATCAGTTAGTCTACTTTGAAATTTTTATTTTTACTTTTAATGCCAAAAGTTATTCATTCACCTCTATCCGCTCGGTGAACCCAGGTAAGTACTTGCAAATTATTTAGCAGTTAGTTTGCTTACATTTTACAGTTTCTTCATATTTTTCAAGTTTTAGTTTTGTTTTTTGTTTTGCAAAAGTACTGAACCAAGACCCTATTTCCTCATTAGGTATCTGAGTTACCTAATACTCTTTCTCATCCTTTTAAAAATTCTCTTACGACTGTTAATTTTCGATTCTTCAAAGAAATATAATTATGGTACCTATTGCAATAATAAGCTTGAAATAAAATAAAATCTAATAAATAATAATTTTTTACCAAAAAAGAAGGGCTGTGGCGATGAGAAAAATTAAAATAAAGTGAAAAACTATATTGAGTAAGTATAGACGTTCGAAAAAAACCAAAAAACCAAAAAAAAACCGAAAACAAAAACCCACAAATATTTATAATTATTCAACGAGGCTTTCGATGACCACTTTCACCAAATGAAAACAGCATTTCTCAACAACTTTAGCCACGAAACGGTTTTTTCATAGTTTTCTGTAATTCAGAATATATAGGCCTAAGTTTGTGTGTGTATGTTTTTTTTTCTCTCGTTTTCTTTTTCATTTGTTTGTGAAAACTTAACGATAGCGATTGGGGGAGACGTTTTTCCTGGCTTTTTCTCTCTCCCTAAGATATTTAGGCCGCATAATAGATTTATAGCCTACTTGCAGAGAGTAAAGGCTGTCTGCACAGTTACCGCGGTTGATTGCATTCTCCATTGGAACATTAATCTCGTGTTTTGACAACCGCCTTGGCAAAGGCTTTCGAGCAATTTCTTAATTGAACAAAACCAATTGAGAAATCATCCGATCCACTTATCCAATTATAATCTATTTTCCTCGAACCCTCTGCGAAGCTGTACACGTTTTGTATGGTCGGGGTCGAATTTGTTACCTACTCATTTATTTTTCTTTCGCTTATTCCGCTTTTCTTCTTCTTCTTCTTCCTTCCATTGAGTTATGGTTTTGGCAGAAAATTTTTGACCTCTATAGTTAATCTTACTTTTCTTCTGTTCCAGTTGGTTTTCATTGCAAAAGCTGATACCAAAAAATGACTACATAGGCTAACTGTTGAGCGTATTCGGTGTACGAAAATTTAATTATTTTTCAGATTTTCGATGGAAGCAATCCGAAGATAGTATGGTGATTACTTTGAAGGTAGTTGGGAGTGGAGCTGTGGAGAAAAAATCCGTGGCTGAAGGGTTATTGTGATTATTATTGAATTGTTTTTAAACGTTTGAACAAGTCGAAGCTTTAATATGGGTTAAGGTTGAGAGAATCCGGTTTTTATCCTTTCAGTCACCACCTTGTTTGGGAGGGGCAGGCGAGAATGAATCTGTATGATCGGAAATCCTCTTGACAAATTTCATTACTTTCTTACTACATTTTTGTTCGTGTTGTTAATTATTGACTACTCGGTGATAAAGAACTTGTGGTTCTTAATTCTGGCTAATAATAATAAGTTTGACAGTTTCGTAATTAACTTCAGTTTGCATGTAACATAATCACTATGGTCTGACTAATCGGTCAATATCATATCGTGTGCTCTATAGACAAATATAGACAAATAAAAACCAATCCAATTTATTTTGTTCTGTGTTAGCGAATACAAGATGCAAGTTGCAGAAAATTGTGAGCAAAAAAAACATTTTTTTGGTGATATGCAACCAACATAACGTCGCAGTTTTCATACTGCAGTATCACCAAAGTCAGGCGTGAGATATGGTTATATGTGAAATTCTGCCAGGATTCCAACATCAAAAACTTAGAGAATTTATGGAGTCTCTCGGTAATACTATGAATTACATGCTTTTTTATTTTGGAACAATTTTTCAAAATGTTGATTAAGTTCATATTGGTATCTGCTTTCACATTTTTATAGGGCATACTTTTTTGCATAATTTTATATTTATCTATCCATATCTACTCAGTAAATTTGCTAAATCTTATAAAAGAACATATTAATTTCCGGTAATTTTTCAAGATGCCGATAAGGTAGTTGTCTGTGTATTGGAAATGCTCACAAATTTCTCAAGCGTATTGATTTGTCTCCTAAATTTCGTCATTATTTAAAAATTATGCCATTAAAATAATGAAAATCTCAGTCTGCAAATACTTGAAAAAAATGGAATTCTCTTAATTTTTCTCCACCAAAATAAAATAATGAAACCTGATCAGCCACCACATCCATAGTTCTCTTTATGTGTTACCTTAATCTTTATTTTCATGCGTTAATTTTCAAATTGATTATAATTTTTGACGACTAAAACTTTTGCTTGTTTTTACAGTAATCTATATAGCGTTGTAAGTCGCCGTAAATTATTACTATTTGTAATTTTTTCATTTATTTTTCAACATTCTTTATGGCATATTAGTTCACGAACTCGTCAACTCGTCGACTATATTTCCCAGTGGTAGTGTAACCATAGGCCATTGAATCGTATACTTGCACGAGTTAATTGAAAATTTCCAGTTTCGTCTTCTTCTTCTTCTTTTTTGTCCATCTCTGTTTTCTTGAATATAATTTCATTTTTCTATCAAATTCTCTGCTGTGTATTTTCTCCATCGTCTCTTTGGTACACGTAACATAATTATTAACGTTAGCTGATAATTGCGTATAATAACGTAATTCCAACTCTATATTATACGATATTTTTCACTATATTACGGTGCATGATCCCCCCAAAAAAAAAGATCTACCGCGAAGTTCTTTGAGACACACAAAAACTATAAACTTCGTATTTAGTGGTTTGTCGCAGCAGGATCTAATTTTAGCCGCATCTGACAATCGTTATCACTCGTTATTGTAACTCGTAAAGATGTCACCCATGCACCTCCTTCTTGTAATTTGGCGCCAAAAAGCGATTGTATGTTTGATATTTTTACGATTATTTTCGACGTTTTTAAATGTAAAATGAGGAGTGAGAGAAAAGTGGGCGAGGGGAAAAGGAAAAAGAAGAAAGAAAAAATATTACCGAATTAATTCTATAAAAACGATACGGTGGTTAAGTATTAAACTAAACTTAGCGTGGTATCCCATAAAGGCGAAAATTTGGAAATTACTACAACGAAATATTGTCGAATGCATAGCAGCAGAGAAATGTCATTACTTCGACCTCATGGTTGGCTCGACGAATAATCGTTTAATTTTACGATTCGATTGATTTAAAGGTCGGTTTCTTTCATTTCTGTTTTTTTTTTTTTTTTTTTCTACTCAGATTTGATGTAGAAATGACTTCACGGTTATGATCCTCAATTTTTAAACGAGTCGGCATTTAGCCTTCTTTTTTTTTTTTTTTATTTGTTTGTACGATTATGGGTTAGAATTACATATTCGATAAATGTTTCTTCTTTTAATTTTTTTTTCTCCACATAATACGTAGAAATAGGCTTACATAGACCTTTTTTTGGAAATTGTTCATAAACCAAATTTGTTGATGTGTTCCTTTTGCAGCACTTATGTGAGACGATAATTACTTCAAAGGTAATCATTTTAAATGTCTCAATTAACGAGTGAATAATTTTTTTTTTAGTCCACGTTAAAGTGGTGAGTCAGAAATAGTTGAGTAGTAATGAAGAATTAGGATCTGGTAAGGCGATATACATAATGTAGTTTATTTTAATTAAACTTTTTCGATTTAAAAACGTGTACTTTGACCTTGAAGAAACTTTGTAGACCGCAGTTAAATCTGAAAACAAAATGCTCGTATTGTTATAGGTAGATAAGCATTGTGTATGTATATGTCTGTGAAAGAAAACGAGAAATTAGGAGTGATTGCTGAAAACAAATAAATGAGAATTACAATCATAGAACATTCCACAGATAAGTTTCTATTACCTACTAGCTATTATGTATTTAGATTACCATTCAGGCTACTCTAGTGTCAGAATTCAAAATTGTCAAAGAAAAAGCCAAAAACCTAAAACACACGGTTGGGGACACTGTATTATTTGTAAAGGTTTTTTTTTTTAATCTAAACTGACAGAAAAAAAACATTGATTTTAGGTGAATTCGTGTGAACCTCTAACATAGTTTACTATTCTTTCTTGCAAATGTTAATAAACGATCGGGTTGGCTCGTATAGATACCTATTAATTTCATTGATATAATTTTTAAATTTTTTAAGGGTCAGAATTTTTACTTCTTCACATAATTATAGTACAGAGAATTTAGAGAATACCTAGAATTTTACAAATTTAATACTTTTTTTGACTTTCTATTGCAAAGAACTCTACATTTGCAACAATTATCTTTTTTCTCTATCTTTCTCTATATTCTCCTCTGTAGAGAATTTGATATGCGTAAATTAGCTCACACTGATGACTATTAAAAAAGGGAACTTGTGTAGTAAATATCGACAAGTCCAGCTGTACAGGTCGAGTCATTAAGTAAGGAAGCAGCTGTGTCCAATAGTGTTGGGTTACTTATTTTCATTTCTCAACCAGAGAAAAAATTATGGAGACAACAGTAAATCATTTACAAATTATATTTTTTTCGAATAAGGAATTTAGAAGTTAGTTAAAAAAATTTCTGGATTAGGGATCGAAAAATAGGTCTTCCAACCTTGAAATTTGGGACGTTACGTGTTTTATCTTGTTGCTTGATAAGTCAATTTAGCGTTGGTATGGTATGTAGATATTATTTTCTTCCATAAAATCATGGTAAAACTGTTTGTGGGGACTTTCCTCATTTTCACTCCTTATAGGCTTGGCCCATTATATCGACAGACAGGTCGCCGAATATTGTCACAACCATAAATAAAGTGCTCCACACACTGAGTAAAAAGCACATCGTCTGTCTGCACTCACACAGACGATGCATCGCCTACATTATATGTAGAGCTATTTTAAGGAAGGTAAGTGCCTATGTACTTAGGTACTCGCTGATACAGTGCATGTTGCAGTTCACATATACTCACCGCCAACCAACATTTAATTGTTAGAGTTTCATGCTACTTGTGACGTAGACTTTCAAATGGGTTGGATTCCCGCACCTAGACAGGATTAGTCTGTCAAATATGTGGATAACAATAATAGATGTGGGTAATAAGTATCTACACTCTTCAAAATCGAAGAGTCTGCTAAATTTAAGTAAGCAATGTGGCTCGTAATCAACTGGGTTATTTTTGAAGCATGAGGGAATGTACAGCGTCAAAATTTTTCAAGGAAAACACCTGCAAGAATTCCTATGGAGGATTAATGATTTCCTTTTGTGTTCATGAACTATTCACAGATAGACTTCTTTCTTTGGGTCCGAAATTCTGGAAAATTTTTATTCATACATCTTTCATTGCCCAGGTAATTAAGTTATTCAAAACAAAATTTCGATTAATAGGAAAGTTCGAAATGTAAATGAAGGAAATTAATGAGTTAATAGGTCAGATAGGTGGGTAATTAATTATTAAAATAATTCCTTAAATCGGACTTACTTACCCATATTATAATTTTGTTGAAAATTCAGCTCTTGTTTTATCAATGCCAGTTTTTAGGTTTTATAGTAAGTTATTAAATAATAAATTTTTAGTGATGCACAATATCGTTATTTTTTCTTATCAGTAGCTATTGGTAGTTCGGCCAAAGCTATTGATAGCAGCTGATAGTTATTTTTGAGGAAACTTATCGATAGTCTAACGATGGTAGTGATAGCTTATGCATCATTAGCCGTTACGAACAGCTGAACTGATATTCAGTGATGCATAATACCTATCAATATTTTTTTGTATCACTAGTTTATGCATCACTCTAAATTTTACGTGTGTAGTCTAAACAGTTACAAGTCAAAAAACACGAAGCAAACTAGCGATTCAGGCTAATTTTTAATGGTAATTATAATCTGAAGAATAGTTTTTTCCTTTTTGACGTGAAAAAATGTAAAGAAAACGAATTCATTTGTACTGTCAGTAATATCCATAAAAGAGTACTTCAAACTATCAAGAACCAAAAAAAAAAAAAAAATCATATATTCTTACTTAAGCTATTATACTGGGTATTAGGTTACCTGCCCACCGAACTTCAACATCAGATAGATACTAAAAAACACTAAGTAAACGCCACTCTTATTTTCGATGTTTAAGGAGTTGGGTATACTAAAAGCATGACATCAGGAAATTTCCTTTAAAATTCGTTATTTGACCATGCAGACCCAAGACACAGTATTCGCCCCAAGAAATAAAAACAGTTCATTTCACTTTTGACCTATCTTGTTCAGCAAAGGTTCTAGGAGTTCCTAAACTCGCACTGAAAAATTCAAGGTAGGTACTTACCTATATGACCTAATTATGTATAATATGTTTACCTAAGTACATAGGTAGGTACCTACTTACTAATTAAAGTAGGTAAGTACTAACCTAATTCTTTAGAATCATGCGATTGTTAATGAAGATAGGGCGAAAGTGAAAAGGAAATTTGTTGTCCCTCCTAGCGAACACTATATGGGTCCACACAAACAGAACACCATTTTGAAATGAGTTAGTTCATGTCACATTTTTCGTTTAGGCCTACCCTGCTCTGTGACCGTTGAGAACGAGACACTTGTTTGTTGAACTTTTTTTATCTATCATGGGGCGTACAATCTGGTGTTAACATTCTGTGGGTTTTTTAGGAAACACCCGGTATTGTTCAATTTACGCCTGTACGAAATAACCAACTAGACGTAAATATCAGATCAGTATGGCTACAATATACAGCGAACTTTGAAAAGAAACTGAATTCAAAATGTAGGTAGTATATTTATTTTTTGAAAATGGCCGGTAAATTGCGATATTTCCACAGCCAGTTTTATTTTCTTCTCTTTCGCTTTCCTTCTCGCACACTGAAACCGATAATGTCATTTTCACGAGATAGATTTAACGCAAATCTACTTCATATTATAATGACTTACCTTTTTATGGTGTCTATTTTCCATATTCTTTTCATCGAATTCGCTCATGCCTATAAAATGTCTAGTTAAGTTTAATGCTACGTTGAATTCTGCTCTCATTTCGCATTTAAGAAGATTTCATTTTCGGCTAGCCATTTTACTCCCATAAAATTTTTTTTTCTCATCTTCCACTCAAAATCTTACTTCTATTATCTTCCAAGAGAGAGAGGGAGAGAGAGAGAGAGAGAGAGAGAGAAAGGAAAAAATAAGAAAAAGAAGAACAGCCCTGAAATTGCGAAAAACGGATGGCAAACAAATTTCCTCGATTTTATAAGCTTTTTAATGAAGGTAATACGAAAATAAAAAATAGGAAGGAAAAATAATGTCACCCAAGAAAATGATGACGAAGACAAAAAAAACTAAAAATAAAACAAAAACAAAAAAAAAAAGACTCGGTAGTTTGGTATTAAAAAAATTTTTCAAGTTAAGAAAGAAAAAAAGAGGAAACTGAAAAAAATAAGAGAAAAGAAGAAACTGGAACCTAAATCGTCCTGCAATCACATTTTCAATTAACAAGAGAGAAAGTGGAAAGAGAGGCATCGCAGTTAGCGGCACCAGATTGATAAGTAGTCGAAAAGGAGAACCGAGAGAAAGAGGGTGGATACGAAGGGGGTGAACGGATCCCTTGCCACTATGGTAGCACCACCATGACAGAAAACTCGTTATTTTTGCCTCGTTATCTCTGACTCTCACTTAATATTAATAGAAGGTTCTCTTTTCTTTCTTCTCGTTTTTTTTTTCTTTCTTCTTTCATTTTCTCTATTTATTTTTTTTTCTCTTCTCTCCCGCTCTCTCTCTCTCTCGCTCACATACTTTTTTTTTGTCGAGTGTACAACCGGAAAATCCGACTATTACCATTTTCATGCTGTTATCTTTGTCTGTTCTTATTTTTCGATTTTTTTTTTTTTAGTGCTTGCCAACTTCGATGAAATATTATCTTTCACGCTTTTCTCTCATCGGGAGTAATTTAAATATTTTTCGATTTGAAGCAGTTTTTCGCAATACAAACTAGGCATTTATTTATTTTCTGTTTTTGTTTTTTTTCCCCTCCATACGCTATCAACGTTATTAACAAAAATCAAAATGTCAGGCGTTGGTAATATTCTGCAAGGAAATCCGAACGTTTACGTTGTTTTTTCGATGTGTTGAGTGAAAACAAACAACAAATTTTCCATTAGCTCTCGTAACGTTTTTTTGACGATCAATTTGTGGTGTTCAAGTTTTATAACTTGAATAAATGCAACAAGACGTAATGTCAATTCGATCTCATGAATGGAGGGCAGAGTACGAGTTTACAAAGGAGACCTCATCCTCGTCAGTTGACTGCTAATAATATAAGAGTAAGAAAACGGATGCATATTAGGTACCTATTGTGTGTCACAGAAACATAGATGGATACCTATATGTAAATTCTGCGCTTCTGTAACTTCCATCAACTAGTGCCATTTTTATGCTGGAGGCAAAGATATTCCTGCAGTCCATTTTGTAATTTTCAACGAGATGTTAGAGAGTCCCCTTGCTATACTTTACTCTTCTTTTCCTACTTTTACTGCAGAAAATAAGTCAGCTATTAAGAATTTGTGGCTATGGTAAAAGGAGGTCTGCTGCTAACATTCATAGGTCAACAATAAATATTCGAAGGTTACACCATTATCAGCCTTAAGGAGTTTAACATTCACAGAATCAAAGAATCAGGGATCAATTACGGTGAATAGAAACAAACAGCGGTAAACAACACTACCTGGTCTAAGTATAGAATTGATATTTCATTCGCAAAATCAACTCAAACATTGATTAGTGTGACATTCTTTGAACACCAGATTGTCAACTATACAACCACTGTATGTCAGGCCCAAGAAAGATTTCTGAAAAATCGTTTCACTTAAAATTTTTTAAGACTCATTCAAAATGTCGTAAACAAATCTCCCTTAAAATAATGTAAAATGAATCGATAAAAGAGCACCCATCTGATCCATCCATTCAATTATCCGTTTTTTTATAGATTGTCGAATCTAAGGTTTTGTGTATACTTCCAAACGACTGTTATTGAAATCCGGTACAAAACTAGCCTGGAGTGCTTGACCAGGGCTCCGGAGCTATGAAACTTGGTTTATGGGTGCCACTGGTAAACCCAGGAAGAATTAAAAAAATTTCTCCAAAATTCCAAAAAAAAAATAAGTTAAAAAAATGAAATGGGAAAAATGAAAGTATGATACGGTGTCCAGATAAAAACGGTTCAAATTTGTTGAAAAGCAAAAACAAAAACAGCAAGTCACACAAGAAAATGTAGGTTTTTTTGAACAAAAACCCAAAGAAGTTAATAAATAAATATAAAAATCAAAATTGAAATATCAAAGTATTTGGCCGAATGCTGGCTGAAAATTAGTAGGTATAAAATGAAGTGTCAAAGAAATTAATAATGAATTGTATAGTGAAAGAAAATAAAATAACAACAAGCCCACTTCTTGACCTGTGTGGAATACCTTGTTGTCAGGAAGTATTCTCACCAGAAGGTAAATTCTACAGAATTAATTGCGTGTTCTGCCACTTCATATCATAGGTATGGGAGAGCCAAATCCTCGGCGAACACTGGCAATTTTAAAGCCGGTTCTGAGAGTTTATATACAGGATTTGGTACACACACACAGACACACATATGTACATGTATGTATGGAATTATGTCATCAGTTGCTTCGTTTCCTGCTTCCATAGGGTGATAAGAAACGACGCAATGCGTTTGGTATTGGGTTGTGACATCGCCGAGATCGTTATCTGGTAATTGATCACGGCCTGTGCAATGTATCATACTTGTACATAGTACAAGTACAAACATACAAACACTCGTGTGTTTGGTTTTATGTCATTCAGACGACTATTTGCCAGCCCTATGGAGCGGTGACTGTTGTTGAGGGGTCCAAGCCCCTATACCTCATACGGGAGAGTCCCCACAACCTGCTTCTCTGGTTCCTCTGACTTTACTTTTTCTTAAAATATTTCAGAATATTAAAATATAATAAATTCAACCTCTGTACCAAATTTGGTGATTATTGCTTCAAAATTATAAATTTTAGAACCATTAGATCTCCAAAAATGTAGCATAACTGAATGTACCGGATATACCATCCACTTAATCTGGATCAAAAACAATAGGCCTTATCTTCATGTAGATCCAAATAAGTTTACTAAATCTCAAGATTGTTGGTTAAAAATTGAGACCTGTATTGTGTAACATAGACATGCTGTATATATAATTATCACTATAATAAACATACAAACCATTAATTATTTCACGAAATTATTTCCCTTAGGTATTATTTCGGCAATTATTTCCCTGATATTATTTCACTAATTATTCCCTCCATGCACATGCGCCACTACCCATACAGCCACACACAGACACAAAAAAAAAATTTGTTGTCTCCTCCCAAATAACAAATTCTAGTGTTACCAGAAATTCAGGGCCATCAGCACAAGTAAAAGCGTTCAAGGCTGATTTATAATTATATATATGTGAATTTCAGATAAGAGCGTCAAAAGTTTCCAGGGTCATGAAACGAAAAATGAACCTACCGTAATCCCTACGTCTTAATACCTGATAATTTTTAATACGTATCAAAAACCTACATAAAAATAGGTTAATTTTTCAATATTATTGACACTCCCCCCTCCCGAATGTTGCTCTAGACCGGTCACTGAATTGTGCGCCATTAACCGAGGTGCTACGAGGATACACTCGCACGCTCTTGGGTTTTCCTCTTTTGCAAGTTTTCAAAAAAGTAGCTATAATTTTGTTTTAAACACAACGCTAGGCCCTTGACCGCAATTTTTGTCATCCTTAGACAAGTTTTTCGTCAGCTGTTGGAGATTTAGCAACTCCTGGAAAACATTCTAACAGCACCCATGAATTCGCCGAACATACAAAATAAGTTAGGCTTCTATTTTAAGTAGTAAAAATCTGGTGGTATGTTACAGGGCCTCAATAACCGTAGTAAAGGCTCTGATTGCGTTACCTAACCGCATCTATAGTCCTCAAACTCCAACTGCAGAGTCTTACTCAATCGAAAACGAGAGGGTTACAGTTGTAAGTTTATTTTTGTCGTCACTTCTCTAGTTATCTTAGTCAATGATAAGGCTTTGTACTCCTATACATATATTACGCTTTTATGGACTGGTAAGTTCTTGGTCTCATTTCACAAAAAATGGTTTCATATCAATTTTTAAGTTTTTCTGGTAAGTTCGTATTTACGAATAATAATATGGTGCTTTTTTGTAATTTAGTTTTGACCTACATGATATGTATTTTGGCTTAATGCTGGCTCAGTTGCTCATAAATTTAGTGGCACTTACATTTTTCATTTTTGAGGCTTCGAAGCTCACTTTTTGATACGCTTTCAAGACCAGAGGCTCAATTGGGGTCTCAAAATGAGAAAACAGGAACGCTATTTGTTAATTTTTACACTTGTCTTAATTAAAGAAAGTATTATCCACTTTTGGGATCTCACACTAGACTCTCTCTCTTCCTACTCGAAACAGTGGACGATTTAAGTCCGATCCATTATGAATCGTAACATACGGGAGTCGATGTGAGCAATTTAAAGCCAAGGCTAGACATAGAAAGGATTTATGTAATTGGCCAAGGTTTGTAAATTAATCTCTAAAAAAGGAACAATGAATTTCGAGTCGATAGAATAGAAATGACAGTGATTTAATAAAATATGGTCAGTGGTACGAAAGTTGAAAGCATTTAAGAGCCATAGAGAAGATGGTGAAGTAGGTTGTATTGACCAGTAAGAAAGGTAAGATGTGATAAATTAATCAATACGTACTGTGTTAGATTAATACAGGAGTTGAATACGTCGCAAGTGAAAAAAGAATTGGACATTAGGTTTGGTAAGGAGGAAAGAATCTAAAGGCACTGATTTAACTGCGAAATCATTCAGTATCATTACAGAGAATTCCTGAGTGCTGAGAGGCTGTGGGAGCTAATGTTATTACTGGCAGTAGAACATTATTCAGCAACTCTCAAACGTCAGTAAAATCTATGCTATAGTGAATGAAGGTATTAGAAAACCATTCGTTTATATGAACTAAAAGCCGATGTGTGTGTTTCAAAACTGATTTTCTTCAAATAAATTTCAAAAAACCATTTCTCAAAGCTTCACTTATCCGAAATCTTGCCGCCTTTTTTGCTTGTAATTTCTATACATACTTAATTCCATTATCAGGTACATAAAATTCATTCTTTTCATCAATAAAAGGGCGAAGGAAAAACCCAAACAAACTCAAATAATGCTTCTTAAATCCGAAATTTTCTTATAATTTCACTCAATTCCCCCTTTACAACGGTCAGAGTATTTACTTCGTAAACATGCAAATCTCAAGTAGAAACAGAACAAGAATTTGCAAAGCCTTGGTACACAAAAAAAAACAGATTTTTCCCTTTTGAAAAAGAAAAAAAAGCGAAAAGCGGAGAAAAACACGACGAAAGGAAGAAAAGAAAGAAAAGGAAAAACGAAAAAAAAAATTTATCGGTTTTGTACCAACTAGATGAGGAGAAAAATCTTTAATTGTTACGATATTGAAGGATGCTTCAGTTTAAAGTCTAATGAGGGTAAAACACAAAAGAACAGTTGCTGAATTCAAATACAACCGAAAAAGGAGGAAGTTAAACAGCCTGTCGTCTTTAACTTTTAGAGGTTAAGGATGGGGTCGATTTTTAATGTAAATTGTCTGCGTTAGGCTTTTTTGGTATAAAGGGTAAGCCAAACGAACTACCACCCTGCCCAACACCCTCATATTCTTAACGTGAACTTTTTTTTTTTTTTTTTTTATTCAGTCACGTCGTAGGAAATTAATTAATAAGACCTTATTTCGAGATATTTAATTAAAATTTTAGGATGTGCCGGCCTTTTTTCCTCCTTTTTCTTTTTCTTGTGTTTTTTTCCTCCAGTTTTTTCTTTTTTTCGGGAGAAATTTCGAGAAAGGATGTTTATTAGTTTAATCAAATAGTTGCGCAGGTTGGTCGAGGTTTTTTAAATTCATATAAATTTGCGTCGATACGATCTACCTAAAGTTTGTAAGTTCACTACTTCTTGGGTGGTAAATAAAAGTTTATAATTAATATCGAAATCAAAGGGAAGCTTTTTGACGAAAATATCGTCAAAAAGTCAATATCATGTAAAAAATTACTAAATAAGTAAATTTTCGACATTTTTCCTCCAAATTTCGGATAAAATTTCATAAAAAGGAGCTGCGCACCCAATCTATGAATCTTTTCTGGCGGTGTTTAGGGGTGTTTCATTCACGAAGGCGGCAAAGATTTCAAACTTCAGTTCAACACAATTTTCTCATCTACCAGGAAACCGAAATGTTAGTATCTATCAAATAAGTTTGCATGGACGGTACTCAGTTTCTTCTAATGAGAAGTCCAACGTTCCTAGACCAACTTTTATCGTTGAAAATGATTTTATTACCACGTTTTTGTTAACTTGGTTTGTTGTCTGTCTGTCTGTCTGCCTGTCTGCCTGTCTGTCCGGTACAAATTTTGAAATCGATTTTAAAGAAACTTTCCGATGAGCTAGAGACTTGAACGACAATGCAGTATGTTAAAGTTTCAAGTCTCTAGTTCATCGAGAAGTTAGTTTAAAATCGATTGAAAAATTTATATGTATACACATATAATATGACACTAAAAAGTAGAAAATATTTCATCAATAAGAACGAATATGAATGCGTGAAAAGGAAAAGACAAGACTAAAAATTAGAAAATAATTATATAAATAAAATTTTTTTTTCAATATACCACGTTTTTAAAACGGACTAAAAAGTATAAAAAATAATTTATTTTAACCCCATACAGATTCCTAACCTCATACAGATTTTCCTGAAAATTTGTGATTGTGAATTTTAATATCAATGAAAATACTTGGAAGATCAAAAACGAAAAACGGGGGCACGTGCAATCGATAATAGTAAGGAGTGTAAAGAGTAGCTGTTGTTGAGAAAACTCACATAACAGTTCTTATCATTTGCAGTGCAATAAAATTGTTAGTGACTCAGGTGAACTACAGATATTCATGTATCAACATGTATCAATTATATTGATCGCATGCGTCTCATGCTTTTCATTTTAAATCTTACACAGTATTTTCATAGCTATTAAAATTCACAACTATAAATTTTCAGGACAATCTGTTTGAGGTTTGGAATCTTTTTGGGGCTCGGATAAATTATTTTTTATACTTTTTATTTATTGAGAAACGAATGAAATGCGATCGCCAGCGTGATGTCTGTGACGTCATCGGACGTACTATTGTAGCGATATTGAAGGGGATGGGGGTGTATAATTGAAGGTTGATAAGATGTGGGCTTCTCCCTAGTACGATAGACCTATCAATACCATTGGCCAACATTCGTAATATTATTTTTATTTAAATAGGGTCTTCAATATCAATTTGAAATCGAATTGAATGGTGTAGCACTGCAGCCTGCAACAATATTAAAGTCTCAAATCTTAAATACGAAGTTCGCAGTACTTACATTGAAAATGATTATGTATTTTCAGAATTTATTGTTTTATGAATATAATTTCTAGTATAACAATATGTAATTCAAAATTTTTCAAAATTATATAGGTATATTACGAAGAAGAAATTAAATTCAAGATTTTTCATCCAAAATTTTCTTTAAAGACAATTAATCCTTTTATTGCGATAAAATGTTCTTAGATTTTTAATAATTATAGGTATTTGTTGAATTACCTAATATATTACTTCTTATTACTTTATGTCAAAAATTTCCTGCACTTATACTATAGTTTGTCACAAATTTTTTGAGATATCAAACAGTTTCATAAATTATCGCACAGTTTTCTACACTTATCTTCTTCTATCTATACATTGTAAATTGAAACGACTTTTTCTTTGTCGCAGCATCACTCCTCTCTCCCGTGACAGACTTTTACAAAATTTTAACCTCATTCCTTAGATGATTTTTGCTAAATTTCGTTTTGAAAGCTTTATTCTGAGAGCTGTAACTAAGTTCGAAAATTTTAGTTTGGAACCTGTTCTTTTCAAAGTTTGCTATCAATTTATTCTACCCAATGCTTTTTGTGTCGTGTTTGTGTCCCTTCAATTTTCATTATTTTTTCTTTCTCATATTCTTTAACGATTTTTCTTCAGTCTTTTATTTATTTTTAATACTTAGCAATAAATTTGTGTGCACGCACATCGTCGTTTGTTGACGTTTGAAAATTTTTAGTCTATTTTAAAACGTACCCCAACACCATTGTAAAGTTAAACAGTTTCAATGTTAAAACAGTTGGACATCTGTAGTGGAAATCTGAAACACATAACGAGCGTATAACGACTAATGTTGATTCGTTATTCCATCAGAAGTTTGAAAAAAATAAAAAAAATACAGAAAATTGTTTTAGAAAACCGTAGGCAACGAGCTGCAGAATTCAACCCCTTATGTCGTCGAATTACCTCGCTCAAAGTTTATTCAAGTACCTTATTTTTTGACGGCATCTTATGTCGATACCCAAGTATCTTATATCAATACCCAAGTATCATGTTTGGAAATAAAATCACTGTTCAGAGAAGAAATAATTTTATAGCAACCCATTTTTCGCTTCAAACTATGCTGGTAAAAAACTGAGGGAACACATCGAAAAAACTACTCGGAAATAGCATTAATTACGTCATTTAGTTGAAGGAAATACGATATTAAAAGTAAGTATACAAATACATGTTATGCTGTATAATACGAAGCCGATGTGTATTCCGAAGTTTGAGTACAAGTACGTGATACTTGTCTTTCAAGAATAACGTGAAGGTGAGCGAAAGGGGGCAGCGGAGGGGAAAAAAAGGAGAAAAGCATACAGTATATAGAGTAGACGAAGGTTCGTTCGTCAGATGAAATTTATTCGGGCATTAATAAATTACGTTGACTGTTTTCATCGCGTGGCAAATAAAACGAGACGTTTTATCGGTTCCACGACAGAAATCTTAGTTCTCATTTAAAATGAGATTAATAATGAAATTTTACTGTGAACAACAACGAGGACGAAAGGCAGCAACGACGGTGGGCGGCGACGGCGGCAGCAGTATCAGCAACAGCAAATGGCGGCAGCGGCAACACGCGAAGTGGTGTAGAAGATTCCTTTTATTAAAATTATGAGAATATTTGAGGAATTTGGTTTTAATTAATCTTGTTGTTCGCAAAAA
The DNA here is from genome assembly GCA_011428145.1 of Ericerus pela. Classification (NCBI taxonomy): domain Eukaryota; kingdom Metazoa; phylum Arthropoda; class Insecta; order Hemiptera; family Coccidae; genus Ericerus; species Ericerus pela. Next base: position 2,599,001 of record WOFM01000085.1, on the reverse strand, counting down.
CAAGCGCAAACAATGAGCCGAGCAAAAAAGGGACGAGAGACAGCCTAAGGGGGTTGCCTGCGTATTGTAAAATTTAATAGGGAACAGGAAGCAACAGGAACGCGAAGTAGCTGACAGCGAGTAAACAAGTCATCTTTATCGTGAATAGCAGATGATATAATTGAGTTTGGAATGCTGCTAGAGGACATTTTGATTCGCATCTTCTTCGCGAAGACGTATACGTAATATTTTATCGGAGGGCAGAAAGCTACGAGACGAGAAAATATTGTATTGTAGTGCAGCTATATAATAGAGAGTGAGGAAAGAGTTGGCGAAAAAGAAACGAAACACGTCGTGAAAATTCGACCCACACCCAAAACTACGTTTCAAAAATTCGTTCCACATAGAGTTTCTTTTCTTTTTTTTTTTTTTTTTTTTTTTTTTTTTTTTTTTTTTTGTTTTCTTTCTTTTCTTTTCCCCATAAAAAACAGTCCCTGTATATATTCGATAAGTGGAAACTTGTCGATTATTGTTTGAGTAAAAATTTCGATTACTATATTGTCGTTGCTGGTAGAAGAAAAAATTCTTTATTCTAATATTTATTATTTACCGTTTTCCATTTTCAAATTTACACGTAGAGACAAAAAAAGATTGATTTTTTTTTTTTTCTCGGCAAAACGAAAAAATTTTTCTAAAACGTCTGGGAAAATTTCATTTGGAATTTCTCTCCAGCTCAAACCCCCTCGATTGACCATTGATGAAGATTTTTTTCGATGTTTAAACGATTTTTAAATGGACATTGTGTCGATTTGGTTATTTTTTGTATGGTTAATAAAAAATCAAAGATACCTCGAACAGACCTACAATCTTACAGTTTTTTTTAGCCTATTTTGAGTAATAAATGACATAAAACTGACCTAAATAAAAAATTTAGCACTGAATTAATGAATAAATAGCCCAGTAAAATAAGATTTTGAAATGGAATACTTGATACAGTAGAATCCCGATTATCCGAGTTAATCGGGGCGGAGGGATATTAGATACTTACTGCTAAAGATTATTTTTAACTTGAAACAAAGCGAAATAATAATTATATAGTAGGTATGTATGTATGTACATGTGTAGACTAAATGAACCGATTATGGGCCATGTACCAAATAATTATGGAGTACGATTTTTTTTTATAAACTACTAGGAGGCTTCGCCCCCTGGACGCTTCCCCCACCCCCTTTATAATGTTGCTTTCTTTTGGCGCTTGGTGTCTCGAAATTCAGTGAATCTAAAGTAAACTATGAATTTGAAAAATGTTTATTTATTCAACAAAAAAAAATATGAGAAACTAAATTATAATATGAACTTAATTATAATTTAAAATTAAAATGAAAAAACAACTAAATTATACCTATTTGTCTAATTTTCCAGATTTTATTCGCCAAATTATATAGGTAATGTAAAAAGAAGTAAAAAAACATTTCACCCAATTTCAACCCTTTAAGGGATAAATTTCCAAAAATCCAGAAATTGATTTTTAAGGAATGAATACAACAATATTTTAGTGCAAAAAATTTCTTCGATATCTCAACCCATTAGAGAGATAGTGGAAAAAAAACGTAAAACAAATTTCGCCCTCTTTTGAACCCTTGAGGTTGGAATTTGAAAAAATCCTCCCTTAGTGTACGCTATGATAATGATATACTTCTAAAATTTCATGCAATTCGGTGCAGTTGTTTTAGCAGGGCGGTGATGAGTCAATCAGTCACTCAGGACTCTATTGTCTGCTGGAAAAAAACTGTGGATAGTAAGACGGTTCTATTGTACCAATCTACAAAAAGAGTCGAAAGAACACGCCTAAGATAAGTTTTACTCTCATTTTGGTTTTTATCAATGCTCTTTTAAATTTTTTGTAATTTTTCATAACTTTTGGACAAAATACCTACTATTTGATTGATTTTTTGAAATATGATCAATATCAACCGAAAATTTGAACATTTGGCTTCTACATATTTACAAGTATTTTAAATCCTGTAAGTTGGTTCATTCAGTTTTAGAAATTTTTTGTTTTCATCTCATCCAAAATTAAAGGATGAACCTAAGATGAGGAAGAAAATGTTCGTATTTATTCAAAGATTCACAACCTTGAGCTCAACTTTGAAGAAAGACACCTTGGACAACTTGAAATTCAAACAGAAAATGATGCTGTTCGTATGAAAAATATTCTTGCTGATGAAATATCTGATGCTAGAGACGCTGCCAATATAGACTTTGTTAAGAAGTATACTACTTCCCAATTTATATTACTTAAAAATGAGTTAAATCAACTACGTATTAATCTAGAGTCCAAATTTGATTCAATTCAATTTAAAAGTATTCTTGTGGATGAGAACTCAAAACCAAAAGTTGCAGTTATCGTAGATGATAATGTTTCAAAGCCTAAATAAAAAGAAAAAGCCAGTTTAAAATATTATAATATCATCATATTCTATAAAATATATGTATACAGACTATTTTTTAATAAATATTAGTTAATTAAAATACTAGAATTCTCAGAATAATATTTAAATATGTACTTTATTTTACTGAACATTTGTTACAAAAGTTCTCGGTAAAAATTCGAGATTAACACCCCTCATTTTATTCAAACCCAAAACTTTCAAGTGAGAAATATTTTGTAAAAATACATCGATACCTTCATCCATATTCAAATAATTCTCGATTCTTTTTGGAAGAAATGATTCAAATTCTTCCTTAGATGATTCAGCTCTTAGATGTGCGATGAGAGTACGTCCATATTTGGTTTCAATAGAACGCATTTTCAATATTTCGTAGGTTTCTTCCAAACTCAGTTCGATTAAACGTTTGTTGGAATTTCATTATACTTTGCAATCTTGATGTTTATTTCATCAGCAAAAGCCTTTGCCATATTACCAGCACCATGTTTTAACACACTTGAGGATGAAGCCATCTGATCATACACAATTGAAAAAATTAATAAATAAAATAATTACGTTTGTTTTGATGTAGGTACCTATTATTACAATTAATGGATAAGTAAAAAATAAAAGCACTGAAAAAATTCTGATACTTACTTTATTTCTATGAGATGTAGCGAATAAAAAATAATTTCAACTGAAAATTTTTAAAAGTAGACGTCTTAATGTTCAACCACAAAAATCAAACTGTAAACTTATACACTGCTCTGTTTTCAAAAGTGAACTATTCATCGAGGTATTAAGTTAAACCATTACCAAAATATACTGAGTGGGAGAAAGTTAAAAAGGATGTAGAGTGTCCAAAGGAAAAAGAGAAAATTTAAAGCAGAATTTACCAAAGAATCTACACATACGCGCTTTAATTATACCTCATTAAGGTAGGTATAGGTAGGTATGCCTACCCATCTCCTAATTTTATTTATTTATTTTTTCACAGGAAAAAAAAATTTTTTTTTTCACTCCTACTCAAATTTAAATGTCAAATTCGAAATCCCCATACCCAAAAACCTACATATCGATATATCACACCCCTACCCCACTATCCCCTATCCCACTATACCATTATCCCCCTACCCCCTGAGCCTAACGCCCTTACGCCCATTTGGATTTGATTTTTAATATCAAATTCGAAATCCTCATACCCGACAACTTACATATCGATATATCACACTCCTCATTTCACACACATATAATATTTACCTCGAAACCCCTTGTTTCACCCCTGTACGCCCTTCCTGCTAAAGTCATTAAGGTTATATCCACTTTCTAAATGCAAGCTGCTAATTACCTGCTCACCAGTTACAGGATAAATAATTTACGCAAGTAAAAATTAATCCTGGTGGTACGAATTTTATATATAGGCTATAGGTATATAGGTATGTTTATTCGGGGAGGAAAAATATTTTGAAATTTGAATTTATATTAGTGGACCAGTTTTACAGCAAAAATCATAGGGCTACGGGAAAATTTTTATTCATTGTTTACATTTTATCTTACGTCAATTTTTCACTCTTATTATTACTCTTATCATATACCACCTCTTTCCACCATTTTATCTCCCCCATTTTAAATTTGATCGTTTTATTCATAGTCTACGTAATTTTTAATTCTCGGACACCACATATATTCGATTGTCCCTCCTACCCGCCTCTTCATCATAATTATCTAAAACACGAACGTACCTTTTTAAAACCTCTTCCCTCCTACCCCCGCCTCCCTATCTCGTCGACGAACAAAAATATAAAACTCGGACACCCTGTATGTGCACCAGAATCGGCATTTTATACCTTCTCTCAAATACTGATAAATGGGCGAAGTAAATATTTTGGTCGAGCCATTCTCTGTTAGTAAACAATTGACGAATGAATTGTTCACCTGTTGTTCAACCTGTGTGAATATATCACATCCCTACTTCAATACTTCCCGTTCTGCCAACCTTTCCCAACAAAATAAAGTTTATTTCGCATGAAGCTAAAGCCCAAAAATAAAATAAAAGCTTATCTTTTAAAAAATTGTTTTTAACCTAAGCTCATTTCTTTTCTGTATCATGTAATTTGCAATGAAAGAATAAACATAAATCGGATAGACTTTTTCTTAAATAATCAGTTACTGGATGAACGGAGTTCTACTGCAGTTACGAAAGGTTTTACAACTGAAATATGTTGACGATACGCACCTCAATGGACCCTCTAATGAAATGTTCCACCATCATACGCTGCGTGCTTCTGCCATGGGGTGCTGCAACATGACTGTTTTTTTGTTTTTTCCGGTATTTCAGCTGCTATGATAGTTGTGAAAAAAAAAAAAATTTATTTAGGTACGTTTTTTTTATAACGAAATACATTTATTGCAAGTTGCTTGCCCGTCTATCAGGAAAAATTGAAAAAACTAAAAACGGTTAAATGCTGCAGCCCCTTTCCTTGATGAAAACATAGGGTTTCAGGGAGGATCATTTTTGTCACTTATTCATGAGTCCATCCTGAACATACTGCACCCGTAAAACCTTTTATAATTACTAATTCCATTTCAACTCCATTTTTAAGCCTAATTTTTGGGTTATTCTAATGTCGAAAACCTATCACGTCAATTGTGGAACATTTTGTCAAGTTTTTCAAGTTTTTTTGAGATCGACTTTATAGCATGACTTCTAATCGATGAACCGTGACATGAGATAAATCAGTCAAATAGTTTCAAAATGGCAGCTCTACAAAATTTGACACATTTTAAGTAATATTATTTCTCGTATTGTAGTATAAGATACAGGTACTTACCGTCGATTTAATTGTGCGCCGAAGAGATATTTTTGTGTTTAGAAACTCGCACTTATAAAAATGAACCGAAGTGTATGTATAGCGCTAAACCGATTTAACTAATATTAAAAGATACCTAAATGACTATGATGAAGTGACGCCACGTTTGGTATGGCCAGAGTTAGTGTCAGCGGTTTTGTAACGCTGTGAGGAGTCACTTAATGAAAGCTCTGATGTGAGTTTGTGCAATTATTGTCTGCTTTATAAATTGACTTTACAAAATGGTTAGAGGTGGGGTTGATGAAAATTATCCGTTTCATGTGACATGAAAACGATTGGTACCATTTTTCCATTTTGACCTAATTTTTTTTTAGGTAGGTGATATAGAGGTATGTATGTATGTACGTATATAAAATTTTTGTTCACGGTTTTGAGAAAACTGCAGGATGGATAGAGCTGAAATTTTTACTAGAGATAGTACTCATATTGGAGCAGACCTGAAATAAGTTTGGTGCCTAACCCGTTAGTTATAGTTTACTGGAAAACAAAAAATTTCTGAAAATATGACGCAAGAGATCGAGTTGAAATTTGTACGATAGATTTTTTTTATGTTGGTATAAGTCAGATAGAAGTTTGGAGCCTATTAGTTCAGTAGTTTCTGAGAAAAATAAAGAAGAAAAAGTACTTGAAAAATTTTGCGTTCACAATTTTGAAAAAACTACCCGACCGATAGAGCTGAAATTATTACGAAAGAAAATTGATATTTGGGAGCAGGTTTGAAAGAAGTTTGGTGCTTATCGGTTTGGTAGTTTTTGAGAAAACTGGAAACAAAAATTTCACGGAAAATCAGTTCTTAGAGATAAAACATTGACAAATCGATATTTCTATTAAAGATATGAATAACTATCGGTATTTTTTTTGTAATTTATTTACCCGAAACCGTTGGGCTATAGTCCAATTCCCTGCACCTCCCCACACGCACCCACCGATTGTCACTCAATCGTGGCATAAGGCAACACTGATTTACAATATTATATTCATCCACTATATAATCAGATTCATCTACAACTATCTTATTACTTTTATTTCTGTTGTTAATACACGTTTTCTCTCGATCAAAGTACATCAACTTATTATTTTTCTCCTCAACACCACCTCGAACTCAACAGAAACAACTAGCTATGAAAAATAAATATATCGATATGATAGATATTATAGAAGTTGTGAATCGATGCAGCAGAGTAAATGTGTAAAAGAAATAAAGATGTACATGTGCAATTGCAGCAGAGCTGTAAATCATGTACATGGTATGAAGAGTAATTGGTAGATGAACATGTACAGAGATAAACGAATGAGCGGCGGAATAGTGTAACAGTGTAGCCGCGAGTAAAGGTACAAAAGTATGTAGGTAAAGAGAGTCAATTGTTTGCAGGAGTGAGAAAGGAGGAGGATTGGTGGTCTCAACAGATATCGGTAACTATCAGTACAAATATCGATTACTATATACTACTTTATAATTTTTTCAAGTAATTGGAATATAGATTTTTTTTTTGAATTATGGATGAAAATTGGCATACTGGGTTTTCTAGGGAAGTACTGCTGCGTTAGAGTTTTGTGGTTGAAATCGATATGCTCATTCTCAGTGAATTAGGTTGTCTATGCTTTGAAGCTAGAATGTTGAATTTACTTAAAACGTAATAATAATCAAGTAATGCGTAGGTATCATTAAGAGGCCTTAAAATTTTCAGATCGTTCAACGGATTATTTAATGGCAGTCGATACAAAATTTGACGCGTTTTAGAAAACACACTTCACTGCGATTGATCCGTGAAGAGATATTTTTGTTTTGAGAACGACAAATTTTTCAGAAAAAATTCACTATCCGTTCTAAGATATGCTCATTTTGTTGTATCAGCTAATGAGAAAACACACTATAATGACAAAAAATTATTTCCATTTAGCCTGCAAACGTGACCTGTACATTAGACCTAGATTTCGTCAATTTCTAGAGGTGCTATGAGGCCACTTTGTAGTGCTATAAAAATCAGTAAATTTTAAGAATCGATTCATATCGATTTTTTTGTGTAAAATCGATACTAATCGATACCTATTAATGTTTTTTTCCATCGTCCAATTTTTAAAAATTTGCATTAAATTCAGATGATTTGAACAGTGGAGCGGCAAAAAATTTCGTCTGAAAAGGGTTTTGACTTCTATTTTGCAAATTGTTGGCAAATGTTCTTCCTGTTGTTCACTTTTTTCTCTTTTTTTCATGTACTTAAGAGCTCCTGCGGAGGTTTACAAAGAACTATAGAACTGAAGAATTTGTTGGTTTTCAAATTTCAACCAAATAGATATCAAATGAATGAATTATTGAAAATACGAATGAACTAAACTTTTTTTTTAATTAATAAAAGTTTAAAATTTGAATAGTATCAAGTACATCAACTATCAATATTCAATCCTATGAATCATTACATCTTCATCCTCAATTCCTAATCATTCCGATTTCAGTTCATTTTCCATTCCACTTACACATTTTCAAAAATGAAACTTCCATTTTACATCCGATTAATCGATTTTCTCAAAAAAATTATCGATACTTCGATTCTTGGATAAGTATTATAGAGGATGAGGATCGGAGATGAAACAAGAAAAGAAGATTTAAGCGGAGTTCCGTCCAAGAAGCGAGTGTATTTCGAAGAAGATACATAATTTAAGCAAAGTACATTTAAGATAGATAAACGAATGTTAACAGAAATGAACGAATGAGCGGCGGAAGTGGTAGATCAGTGTAGCCGCAAATAGATATAAATAAATTATGTATTTTATGTAATCGTGTGTTCGTATGAGTGAGAGGGGAGAAGGATTGGTGGTCTCAACAAGTATCAAAACATATCGATTCTGTATCAATTTTTTTACAGCACTACTATTTTGTTGAAGACGCTTCTTCATTTTCAAAGAATGGCGCTTAACGGTTTTTTTTTTTTTTTTTTTTTCAGTAAAAAAATGTTGTCATTAAGATTTTGGAAAACAATTTTTCTTTCACTTTTTAATGGACGAGGTAAGACGAGGATGCAACAATTTTTATTCGATAAAATTCAACTAACTGAAAACTTTTTTCGCTTCCAGAAGCTTCTCCGCCTACAGGTAAATTGTGCGTATAGCCCTGCATCAACCAGATTTTTGCATGAAAATCATTAAGGCTGATTTTCTTTGCTTTTGCTAAGAGCAGATTCTGTAAGGTTTCTTTTTTTGGGCTGGGGAACTCCTTCTTTTTAATCCAGGAAGACACTTCCTCACTGGTCTAGGGGGATCGCAGTAGCCATGTGAATCACTTACGCAAATAAATTATGAATTCGCATGGCCTAAAAATTGTGTTTATTTTTCTATTTATTAATTAAGTTGATTCCGAATATTATGCTTCATTTCTCACTTTTTTATTTTCGTTTATTTTTCTTTTCTTTTCATCAGCTAATAAAACAAACGGACAGAATGTAATTTACTGCACAAATCGAAATGATGTGAAAACAAATCGTGCGGAGGCAATTCTGGGTTGGTAATAATAAATGTTGGCTACCCCATATCCAACAATGGTAAAACGCACCACCTCCATTCACTGGGTGTGTGTGTGTGTGTGTCTGTCTGTCTGTCTGTCTTTCTATCACGATATCTCTCTCTCTTTCTCGTGATGGTGGAAAAGCAACGTTTGGAATGTGCGAACATTTGTCAAACGAATTGCGCCTATGTTTTTCCACGTTCTACTGGAATTTCAATAGACTAATATATCTCTGTTGCCTCTTAACGGTTTCCTTGAGTTATACAACCTCTCGGTTCGAATATTACTTACCAATCGGTTTTCGTTTGGAATTTTGTTGTTTTGCTTCTTTTTTTTCCCATTTTTTTTCTGTTTTTTACGCTCTTTTTTGGCCCGTAAAAAATAAATTACACCGTCCAAGATTTCCGAACGAATCGTTTTTTTTTTTTTTTTAGTCAGTTAGGGTACTATGCCGATGTGCAGGAATTAATGAATCTTCATCATTGGCTGACAGAGCTGACCTTGAATCAATTTTCTTTCCCCGCAGTCTAATCGTGAATATCATTCGAAATCTAAGTCAAAACTTTCACATCGTTTGTGAAATGGTCGAAATGAAGTCATAAGTTTTAAATCATTCATTTGAATTTGGAACTGCATTTGTGAATACATATAGTAATAAAACACATTACTCTGTGAGGCAATTGATAATTTTTATGCAAGTTTTAGAAGAAAATCTACATATTAAAATTGATCTGGTATTGAGACCCAGGGATGAGGGTAGGTTCGTTTTTCGTCTTATGACCACAACAAAATTTTGCACTTTTAGCTGAAATTTACATACACATACACACACTCACACACAAATATATATATATATATATATAATTATAAATTTACATTGAACTGGATACAGGTCGTAATTTTTATCCCACAGTCTTGAAATTTGGTACATTTATTTGAATTAAAGATCGTTTTTATGGTTCGTCTATTACATCCAATTAGGTTTCATTATTGGGGCTTAAATCGTTCTAAAACGCGTAATTTTTAACCAATAAATACGAAATTTGAGGCAAACATTGAATATGCTATATTCCATCATTCTGAAAAATTTTGTCTCAATTGGCAGAACGGATTTAAAAAAATTCCTAAACTATTATTAAAAAAAAATAAATAAATTCAAGATGAACCAAGAAAGCTGGTCAAAAGTCGGCTTGCTTTCATTTTATTTGCTAAGCAATTACTTAATAACTTGCGTACGTTTTTTATAACTTCGCAATACATTTCATTAGGAATTTCTTTGACACTTCATTTTAAATGTAATTTTCACCAAACATTCTTCCAAATACTTTTCATATTTTGATTTTTTTTATTGTATTTATTTATTTATTCAGTTTTTCAGTTTTTCTTTTGGTCAAGAAAACCAAAATTTTATTGTGTAACTTGCTGCGCTGGAGTTTTTTTTTTTTTTTTTTTTTTAAATGTGAACTAGGAAACTTGAGGCAGGGTTGATTATGTGAGGCATATACTGTTAAATTCATAATGTTCATTGTGAGGATTAGAAGATCACTCGTATGAGGAAATAGGCTCGGCCTATCGACGACAGTTGTCACCTTTGGTGACTAATATTCGTGCCTTGCACCTTAAACCAATACTGAATGTATGTTTGTTTGTACTTGTCTATTTTTGTAGATAGACAAGTTACAAGTCTCGGTCTGTGACAAATCGACAGATAACAATCTCGGCAATGTCACAAACAGATACAAAGATGCATTTGCCGTACTTTACTATTGCCATAGCAACCATAAAGTACGATGAATAATCTACCCTATACTTATGTAAATATTACATTATTGTGTATGTGTGCGTGTAGGGAGCCGGGTATATAAGACCAGAAAATCTTAGGCTAAATTGCCAGTGTTTGCCGAAGTCTTGGCTCCCTTATACCTTTTAGGTATTTTGGCATAAACACGCAAATTGTTCTGTTGAATACCTTCTGTTGTTGGTTTACTTTCCACGATATAAGGTATTCCACATTCATAAACAAGGTACCAAATAAGTTTAAATAAAAAATCTCCAGCGCAGCAAGTCACGCTCAAAAATTTGGGTTTTCTTAACAAAAGTATCTAAATAAATTAATAAATGAATAAATAAATACTATGAAATACCTTACATCTTGGAAGATGTTTCAACAACAGGTGTTCTGCATTTATTGCCTGTTTGCCACAAATCATACATAAGATATGGAGGAGCCAAAACCTCAATGAACATTGGTGATTTAGCTTTGATTTTCATGGCATTTTATACTGACTCCTTTCCCTCATACAAAGACATATATTATAAATGGAATACGTATGTATATGTGATGACTAATTGTGACCTATTTTATCATTGCTATGGCAACTGGTAAAATATGGCATGAGCATTGATAAGCCAGATTGTGAAGTTACCCCAGATGTGAACTATCCATTTGTTATGGTCTGAGTGTTGTAACTTATATGAATTTACAAGTAATTACAAATAAACATATATTATATTTAATGTGCAGTGCACATAAGTCGTGTAAGAAAATATCCCTTTAACCATTTAAGGAGAAAAAATAAAAATAAAAGAAGAAAAAAAGTCATCTGGCAGTGATAACTGTCATCGAGATGCCGAGCCTCTGACCTCATATAAGTTGTCTAATACTCACAAATACAATAAAACTAATTAAAATATCAAAAGTATTTGTTAGAATACTGGGTAACAATATTACGTTTAATGAAGTGTCAAGAAAATTCATAACGAATAGTATATTGGGAGGTTATAAAATATGTGCTTAAGTTACTAAATGATTGCTTAGCAAATAAAATAACAGTAATCCTGCTTTCCACATATCTTTTTTATTTCATCTACAATTTTCTACTCTTCTTATCAGTAGTTGAAGGTTTTTTTAAATCACTTCTAGACATGAACTCTTAAATGGATTGAAACCAAATTTTGCAAAATGATAGAATGTAATATATAAAATATTTTCAATACTTATAACAAATTTTGTGACTATTTCTTAAAAATTACGCATTTTAGAACCATTTAAGCTCCAAAAATATAACATAATAAGATGTGCCGGGCGCACCATCCCGCCGATCTAGACCAAAAACAACAGGGTTCACCTTTGTCAAGATCCAAATAAGTGTACCAAATTTCATCACAACCAGATAAAAATTTCGGCCTATAACGAGTTAAATCGAAATATGTATATTTATATGATTCTATGAATTGCAGCTAATAGTGCTAAAAGTTTCCTGAGTTCATGAGACAAAAAATAAACCTGCCCCGACTCCGAGACTCAATACCAAATCAATTTTAAGTCTCATATTTTCTATGAAAACCTATATAATAATTTTGAGCTGGCTGTTGGGTGCTCTTTATCTCTAAATTTTTAATTGAAATGGGAATAATGGAGGGAAAGTGAAAATAAAACTTTTGGAATTACAAATAAAACAAAATAAAAATAATTATTATTTTATTTCGTTAAGAACAGCCCGATATATATTTTTTGGGGAAGTCGTAGGAGCTTAATCAGGTTTTGGGGAATTAGCCCCCTCACAAAACTTTTAGATTAGTCTCTATACGATGTGAAAAAATGAAGTCATCCATTAAAAAGTTAAATGATCTGGAAAAATATAAGGAATATAGGTATAGAATCGACTTGTGCAATACAAGAATATGATTTTTAATCAAAAAATTCTTTGTTTCCTCAGATCTTCTATTGAAAAATTGCCAGTATAGACTTCAGCACGTGCGAAAAATTTCTGTAGTCCGTCGAGCCTCCATATATATGATTTCTTATTGAGCGATCGTTGAGTAAATAACCTACACATAGTCAAAATTATCCTAGTACTCAATATTACTGAAGAAATAAAGTTGATGATGGGTAGGTATTTGACGTTCATAGTAGCATATTTCTTGAAAATTTTGGCTTCAAAAATGTATTGAGAAGGCTTACCTTCACTTACAGTCGGATATATAAATCTTCATTTATCATAAAATAAAATGTAATAAAATGTTTCACCAGGAAAGGTGATCGGTTTACGTCTTTTTAATATTTTCTAATAATTACAATCTCAGTAGGTATGTCAAATAAGGCCTGCTCATTTACATTCTGTATTGCAAATTGCTCTATCACCTCGTCTTAGTTCACACATCATATTCAAAGTTACCAATCCTTTCTGCCTTATACCCGCACCTAGGTTAATGTGGCTATTGACTGTTGTTCAGAATACGTTTTTTTCGTTAATATGACAAAAATTTGACTGATATTCGGCCCCAAAAAGTTGAACAATAATTAAAATGGTACCTATATTAATCACAGTTTTAAATGTTTCTGTTTTCCAAATTCAAAAAATCAACAGAAATTTATGAAAAATGTTTGTTTTTTCTAATAATTGCTGCTCCTGCAAAATTTGTATTTTGGGCTACAACTCTACGTTTTTCTTATCCAAAGACCCAAATGAATTCGGCTTGAATAGAAGAGAAATATGTTTGACCTTCATTTTTATTGGGCCGCAACTCAGTCTTCTATAGTGGACTGAAACTAGAATTTTCTTTAGTCGGAATTAAATTTTTTTGTCGAATCTTGGGTGGGATTCAATCAGAAATTCATTGATATGTTTAATTTAAACTCTGTCATTGAAAAAGCCTCATATCAAAAATTTTTGACATCTAGAAATTTGATATGCAACTATTCAGCGGCGTAATTATGAGAGGGTCAGCTTGATTCGTTATCAACCAAATAAAATTCTTGGCCAACCCAAAAATTTGACATAAAAAAAGAAAATTTTCTTTTTTGTCACATTTTTACCCAACTTATCCAGTTTTGTTTAGCAGACATACTTCAAGTAAAATTCATTAAAAACGCATCTGAACGTGAAATATTTTAGAAATTTTTCGAGAAAAAAGAATTATAATTTATAACTGGAGGCTGATAATCTTTTTTTCGTCTGTCCCCCAATTTTCATATATAGGGGAGATAGGGGTAATATGGACACACTAAGCGCAGATTAATCCCCCAACCAATTTTTAGAAATTTTTGTTATTTAGTTATTGAGGTATTTAAGGAAAACCCTCAACTTCCCTCCTCCAGTTTTTCAGACATTTTGATTGATAATGCTCTTCACAATTCACAGTTTTCTAGACCCTTCCAAAATCACTCATTCAAAATGTATCGGGGTAAAATGGACACTAGTGCAAATTTATTTAAAATAAAGAATAGAATTTAAAAATAATTAGTATTCTTCAACAGAGATTTAATAATTAATTGTTAGCACACAATTCACATATAAAAAATAATTTGTCCTCCCCTGACACACATTCTTCATGAGCCCACTCTTCACACTAAGTGCACTGGATCCACTGTTCTCCAGGCTGTGAGGCAGAAAAAGCTGACAGCAATACAAACATGATGTATCTACTTGGGTTGTTTTTTTTTTCAAAACTTCTGACCACTTCTGTCTGTTTGACTTTCGAATATAATTTCGAGGCATCTTTAAACTAAAACATGCAGAAAAATATTCTAAGCTGAATGTCCATTTTACCCATGTTCATTTTACCCCAAGTGAGGTAAACTAAAAAAAAACACAAATAAAATTGTTTATTTCAACGAAAAAGTGACAATTTACACCTTTTAATTAAATTAACACTACCCTCTTTTAATAGTAATAGTCAATTTATAAAAATAAATATTACTTACTCGATTTATTCTTATCTGAAAATTCGCAAAAGTTACATCGAACACTTCTCAAAACATTATCGCGTCATAATTAGAAACTCAAACCAAAGAATCAAACCAAATTCAAAAAATAAGCTCCTAGAGTATAAATAAAGCTAATTAATCCATCAACCGCCATGGATCGCCAATAGCCGATTCAATAAGGCCAGTGTCCATTTTACCCCAAGTGTCCATATTACCCACATCTCCCCTACCTACAGCTATAAACTTTGATTGAGTATTTTAAGATAATAAAATCTTACAGAATTCCTCTTCAACGATCACATGTGGTATTGAACTTTGGTTTCGAAAATGATTCTTCATTTTTCAAATCCCATATCAGTTTTTAAGTTGAAATAGGGCGGTTTGTGTTCCCATTAGAGAGCGCCCAATGCTGCCACGCAGTAATTACCCACGGATCTACATCAACCATAAATATGTCGGAATTATCAATTAACCAGGTGCAAATTGAAGAGAAAATTGACTTAAATTTAGACAGAAACTTAAATATACGCATTGCCAAATATATCTGTAACTATGGTCAAGTGATAGCGTTACAGACGTGGCTTTTATATACCTATAAAATACAACCTACGACATTCTTAAAACTAAGTTGCGTACTTTGTCTTTCTCTGTTTTGAGGACATAAAAAAAATGATAGGGGGAAAACCAATCGAGAAACCAACGACTCAAATAATTATCGGACACGAAGTAAAATTGATACGAACAGTGGAAAAGCGTTGTGAAAAAAAAAAATGGTTACGAGGCTAAATTCGAAGAAAGAGTCATAAATCGTATAAGAAAGTTATAAAAGAATAAAAAATAAAATAAAAAAAATTGGGGAAAAAAAGAAAGAAAAAAGTCGTGCACAGGATAAAAACAACTTTGTTGCGCACTTTTTGTATTTTATTGTCCACTCGAGTTGATTAGGTATCCGGGAATCGGGTGGCCATAGATGATTGTAATAGCCATCATCCCTTATTGCCCACCAAAACTCTGGTGGATACGGTGGCATTTTTTGCGATTTCAATCCCATAGAAGAGGAAAACGATGCTTGCAAAAAACAAAAAAAAAGCAACGAAGAAAAAAATCGTCTGGGAGTTTTTTTTCTTCTTTCTTTCGTACTTTCTTCCTTTTTTTTCCACCACTATTTCCCTTTTCGTCTCTCAGTCGAGATCAATATCTTCACGTTAAAAAGAGAGAGGGTGTGTCGTTAATAGCAACCAGCAATATTCTGTACATAAGCGAATTTACTCACACCCACATATATACACACACACACCCTCCAGTTTACATGTTGGCGTTATAAAACGTGTGATAGTTATTGAATTAGAAATGGAGCCCAGTTGGGCCCGGGGAACGAATCTAATTTGCTTTTCGAAGGCGTCATTTGTTCGAATTATATATACGTATTTTCGAAGGGGTGTTTTTAGGAATTGCGAATAGCCCTTTGGAAAAAAAAAAAAAGAAAGAAAGAAAGAAAGAAAAGGAAAATAGAAAAAAACGGCCGCGCGTTTTCGCCGGTACCCGGTGACGCAGGTCAAGAGTGGAGGGGGTGTGGGGTTGCAAATTGTGTACGGCTGTGGGGGTGAGAAGAGTGATTAGGCGATGGAATAGGCGAAGGGAAGGTTTTGAGGCCGACTTCGACTCGCTGCTGGCAGAAGTACCCATAGCCTATACTTTGTTGGAGGCCACGAATATGCAATTTACTATTTCCATTATCTCGTAGGATTAAAACTGTTATCATTAACAGCGGGTTTCGAAATTTCCAACGTCCTTTTTGCCTTTTGTATTAACTGTGCGCATAGGCCGTTTTCAAAACTTAGTTAAATCGCATGTAAAGGTTCTCCTGGCTCCTTTCTTTTCCCAATAATAGTTTTTTTCTCGTTTGTTTTATGTTTTTAGACTAAAAAACATGCAGTGCAATAGCTTTTTTTTTTTTTTTTTCTATACTCCCTGTGCTCCATCTTATTATGGAAAACCGGCTGATGTAAGGTACAGAATTGAGCGACGAAATAAATGCTTCAAGTTTAGGGGAAATTTGGTGAGATGTAATGTAGTGTATGTAAAGGAGTAAAAGATACCTAATTGTATCTGGTAGATGCTCTTCTTGGAATTATACCTAACACGAGAAAATTAATTAATTGATTTATTATCCACACATATGGTGGACCTTAACTTTCAGGAATTAGATTTTAAATAAAATATTTCCAACACACTGAGTAAATTTACAACTTAATAAAATAATATTTCTGTACATACAACGGTGCAGGTAAGTAATATTCAACAATTTTGAGAACAAAGTTATACAGTCTCCAGAGAGTAAAGTACAGTACAAATATTTTATTTAAAACATGAGTTTATATATCCTTTCAGAGATATGTTTTTACACTGTGATTTGTACGTTGGAGGTAGGGATTTTTTGATTAAAGGGATTTGTAAATTAGCGTATATTCGAGGGACCACCGTATTAAGGTCACTGAATATCCCGTTAGAAAAAATATTTAGTACTGTGGGGACATCATATCAGTAAATAATTTATTGGGATATTTGTATAAAGTAACAGTAATATTTTTGCGTAGCCGAATATGTTTGTCTATAACTAAAATGGACGAATATACGTATATGTTACAATGTATATTTATATTTCACTTTCAAGGCAGCTGAGAAAGTGAAAAACAGACAGATAACTTTTGTTAAATCTGAGCTTCATAAAATTTAGGACAAGGTTGCCAGATAGTTCCATTTTAAGGGTGGGAATTCACATATTTTCAGTGGTATTTTCTGACTTTAACCTCAATGAAAAATCACTATAACCAACAAAAACACACTATTTTCAGACTTTTTGCCTTTTTTTTTTTTTTTTTTTTTTTTTGGCTAAGCGGAGTTCCAGACTACTTAGATCCCCTTATTTACAACCTTGACTTAGGATGATTTGGTTCTATTTTGTTATTTTTTTAAATATTGGTATATTCAATTGTGAGATTAGATAATTTGACAAAATGTGTAATTTTATTTGAAAAGTTTAGGGGAAAGAAAGGACTTATTACGACCCCTCCCAGCGAATGAAAAATGCTGTTAATTTAGTTTGTGGCTTTCTAAATCAAACAAATTCGCTTATAATTGGCGAAAAATCTTGATTGAGTCAGTTATTCTCATTGCATAAAATGACCAAACAAATCACCAACTGCCACTGAAAACTTTCCAATAAGAAATTTCTGTATTTTTCCAGTCTTTCCAGTAGACTGACTTATCCTTAAACGCATAATACTAGTAATGTTACGAATATATTAATCAATACTAGCGGCTGGAGATTCAATAGGTACTACAGCTAAATTTTTAGCGTAGGTACTGTAATATTGAGTGAATTGTTAATTTAATGCTATGTCAACAGTATATCCCTCATAATATAACAGGCATTCCTAGCAAAGGAAATATCGTCCAATATAATCGGCTATCTTCAGGCCAATACTGGCAGCCGGATACTTGCCATAAATATTACCATTACTGGACATCATCAGTTTCTGATACAACTAAGAGAATTTTTGTTGGAGCCAATAAATGTATCTACCTAACTTTTTGACATAATATCATATATAATTAAAATAATCTTCCTGCCTCTGTTTCACTTTTTCTTATCAAAATATAGTGATAATTGCTACCGGTTTGCAGTGAGCTGTAAGCATTGCATTATTTTTCATTATCTATCTAATTATACACTCCTGTATACCATCGCAAGACATTTATTTTCCACTAGTTGTTTTTTGTTTTTCAATTTCACTGAAAAATCAATGAAATTCACTACCAACTGGGAGGAACATACCTAAAATAATCTGAAAACAACCAATTTTCACTAAATATTCTAGAATACTTATAAATCTCAGAGAATTGTGTGGCGTAGTGGTTAGGTTCTCAGCTTTGCAATTCAAAGGTTGCACGTTAGAGACTGGTTGCCGCCGTCACATTTCCTAACCAAAATGGCGGTGCATTCGGTTCAGTTCTATTGGGGCTGCAGTATGCTATTGAAAAATTCATGTTGGACATCAAAATACATCTTCCTGCCGCTGGATAAAATGGCCACCTATCCAAAGCTCATTAAAAAAAGTAATGATATTCATGTAGGTCGATTACTTCGAAACCAATATATCCTCATAAACAAGTTTACTTGTAAACATGGTATTAAAATTGACCTTGCAGAATGGCTGGGGTCGGGATGATAAAAATTACACGTTTTACATGAAAAGAAAATAATTGGTACCATTTACCCACTTTACCTAATTTTTTTTAATGTATAATAATAAATGTAATAATATATGTAATAATATATGTATCCCTTAAATTTGTGTTGACGGTTGTGAGAAAACTATGAAAGGGATGAGGCTGAAATTTTCCGAAAGGGTAGTCATTATATATAGGAACAGATCCTGGTTCAGCACTTTACGAGAAAACTGGAGAACAAAAAATACTTGAGGAAGTGGTTTTTTCATGATTTTAAGGAAACTACAAAAGGTATTGAGCTGAAATTTTTTTGAAGAATAGTCTTTGCGTGAGTTTAAACTTGATAGAAGTTTAGTGCTTATGAGATTATTAGTTTTTGAGAAAATAAGAAAATAATAAATTACTGGATTCAACATTGTGTTCATGGTTTTGAGAAAGCTACAAAAAGGATGGGCTGAAATTTTCACAAAATGTAGGTAACCCGTATATAATACCAGATTTTATAGGATTTGGTGCATATCGGTTCAGTAATTTTTGAGAAAACTGAAAACAAAAAAAAATTTATGAAGAAGAGCAAGTCGCTTGTATTGTTAAAAGTATATTTTTAGTATTTACGGCGCAAGGAATTACGAGCGTCTTTCCTGCATTACGTTAATTTAGATTTATTTTTTGATTTATTGTAGAAGAAAATATTGGAAGACTGGGTTTTCTAGCGAAGTATTGCATGCTTTGTCTGTAGAAAGAATTATGTATATTCCAAAACAGGCTCGATTTCTTATCTATACAAAAAAATATTATGAGAAATAACAGCTTATCAACATCGCTGGTTTTTTAAGGGTAGTTATTAAAATTATCACATACTATACTCATCCTAATTAATTTATGGCTTCAAAATTGATCTTCGGATAGATTAGATACACACCAAGGCTACTTGTAGATTTTCGTCAGCATTATGATGCTCCCACTTGAGTTAGACACAGACATTGTCATACACGTTGAATATACACAAAAACTATATAAAGTATTAACCCTTTTTAAAGGTCACATAGACAATTTGCACGACGTCGACTTATTCATTCTAGAATGTAGCCATTTTTTGACCCTTAAAAGGGCTTACCGATATTGAAACTAAAAACGATCTTTTATACAGTTCTGCCAACATGACTATCATTCGAATTTCTTAATTTTTACTTCTTTTTCTTTCTCTTCTTTCCATTTTAAGATAATTTTTTTTTTCCTTTCTTCCTTTGGTTTTTCATTTTCTCTCATCTACTACTAAGTATACGCGACAAACAGCTGTAATTTTTCGATACGAATGAAACACTGTAGGATGAAAGGGCAAAAAATCAATTTATTCAGGTTGTTGTGTTTTTTATTAAACTATTTCAGGAAGAAATAGGGGAGGAAGTCCGAGTAAGAAAAAAAAAGGCTTGGTAAACAGATAAACCTTTAACGAGATTCTGTTAGGTTTAAATGCTACTTAAAATGCTAAACATGATCGCGCGTTTATCTGCAAATAAAAACCGTACAAAATGTCATTCTTAATGAAGACAAATACCGGTATCCAAATAAGACCGTGATAAAATGCAACTATTTTTTTTATTTTTTTTTTCTGCTTGCTGTTGTCGTCACTGTACCCGAATATAAACGCCTGTTTGTTGGTAAAATAAATCCGGTTTTCTTTTTTTCTTTCTCATTTATTCTACTACGTATAATGGGGACATACTTTGGTTCGAACGAAAAAAAAGAAAAAGAATTAATAATTTGATAGTTCATTTAACGAAAATTTATGAATTTTATTGACAGTTGAAATTAATGTTAGCCTTTACTAAATGGCAGGTTATATTTTTCAATGAGAGTAAGTGCGCACCTTAAAAAAAAAAAAATTAGCGTAGCACCTACCAAAATAACTGATTTATAGCAGCTATACTTTCAGGAAATTTGGTTCACTGGCTCCTCATAGGCCTAACAATTGAAACATTTTTTGATGATTACCCAGTTTTTGCTCAGTAATCTATTGATAGGTACCTACCACAGTTTCCGAAGTGTCGGAATTTTTTGGGTTATTATGGACGCACTATTTTTATAGTAAAAAGTTGATCAGAGCAAATCAGCGATGTTTGAAGATATCAAAAAAATATTAATGGAATTACCATAAAATCACATTCAAAATTTAGCCGAAAAATAAGAAATAGAAATAGTGAGTTCTTAAATAAAAACGTATCAATATCACCCGATTATATGGTATACTTCAAATCTAATCAATTTTTTCACATTTAACTAGGCTACTATTTGTTGCAAACTGTCCTTGAAATCACAATTAAAAACTAACAAAAATTATTATTTGTCTTTAAAATATTGCAAAAAGTTATATAAACAGGGGGAACATTTTCCCCTTAAATACCAATTAATATTAATTAAAATCAGCAGAACGTTAGTGGATCACATGAGTTCTTACAATCATCTGTATGCACTGTGAAAAAGGAAGAGTAGGGTTTACTTACATTAATTTCAGGTAAATCTCTGAGAAGTTTTAGCTTACAGGAAATTTTTCAAAATTAACATCAAAAACTACTTTTTACAAGAAAATTCAAAAAATATGTACTTAGATTTTCGATATAAGTATATCGTATTGAAATCTTATGCAAAATTTGCTAAACTGCTATAAAATTACTGAACGTTAGAGAGTTACAATGACATAAATTCTCCGATTCCGTTATCTCACGTCAGTGTAAGTTTTATTCAACTTTTAAATGTTTCATAATTCAATAAAATTAAATTTTTGTGCCGACATTATTGTACCAGATAAACAATTTTTAATTTCTGTTAGAATAAATTGAAAAAATCATGGTTAGAATGATCAAAAAAAAAATTTAATTTTATAATAGATATGTCACTAATAGCAGGTTTTTATTTTATTAATAATTTCATTTATTTATTTATTTTTAAACCTGCTAAAGGAAACGGCAAATTTTTAAAGCACAATTACTTAGAAAGTAGGCTACTTAAATCATACTTTTGTGAAGATCATATACTCAAGCCTGGTTTTAGGATTTCTTCTTTGGGGAGGATAGAATCACATTGTTTAATATTCATAAATTTTTATTGGAGGAGTTAACTGTTTTATACGTAATATTTTATAGACGTAAAATTTTAAAAACAGAATAATTGTGTTTTAAATTAATATTTTTTTTTTTTGGTATTTCGCCCCCAAAACCAGCCTTGCACCGGTTATCAGTCTGTAAAACAATTTATATCATTTCTACACAACTCTCAGCCTTTAAAAATGTTCGTTTTTTTCGCTTACTATCAAAGATACACAATTTGACCACACTATTTAAACCCAGTTTCAACTGGTAACGACTGATAACAACGTGATAACGTCCAGTCGTGTTCCTTATCTATTCCAGAACACACAGTTCAGACCTTGAAGCGATGCAGTCGATAAAAAATATAAGTGAATATTAGTGAAATGAGCTGAAAGCTATTATGAGTAACTGCAGCTAATTGAAATTACTAGACCATGCCAAGTAAGTAAAAAGCAAGTGGTCCCTGTCAATCGAAAGGTCAACGTTTGGTGCTAGCCACCGTCATACATCTGACCCAAAACGGCTATGTGTTCGATTTGGTTCAGTTGGTGCTCTCACTTCATGTGATTGAAAAATTCACCCTGTGAGATTGTTGATCATCGAATATCGACCACACTCTTACTCCACATCAGTATCAATAATCTCCAGGCACCAAGTAAAATGGCCTACCCACGTTACCGGAACCAAATATTATAAAACAAACGCATATTACATATTTATTATGAAAAATAAATTTTAAAAGTGCGGTGTCCAATTAAAAAATTGAAGTTATTTAATAACGCGAATAGGCTGGAATGTCTGAAACCATTTAGTTTCAACATGAATCATAGCGTACAGATACCTACATAGTTATATCGTTCAACACTGATCTCCAACTGCAGAGTCTTGTTGATCAAGGCCCATCCACATTGTTTAGTACCTAAACAAAGAAAATTTTTATATTGCGTATAAATCTTATTTTCGTTTTGTAATTAATTACAAATAAATTGACGGAGGTGAGAATTCTTTAAAAAAAAAAAAATCGCATACTTCTTTCCTAAAAAGCCTAAAATTTATGGTTATAGGCGACACCCAACACTCCTCTTTCATGCGTACGCTCAAGTTATGCAATTTGCGATACTCATTCGTGTGGGTATCTGAAAACGTTCTTTTTGTGATTTATTTTCGTTCATTATATATTATAGTTTTGTTTTTTTCACCATTAAGATCGAGTAAACCTATTGGAAAAAGAAATCAGTGTAGCTTAAAATCTACCATTTCAAAAATACATTTACGCAAACTCCTAACGTGAACATTGAAACTAATTCAAGCTTGAATAATTAATCAACTGTACAAATGTGTGCGTAAAAAAAATAAAACGATATAATATTTTTGCAAAACTTTATTTTCCATATTTCCTTTCTCTCCGCGCATCCGCCATTTTTTTTTTCTATCGCATCCACGAAACATTAATTTCCTTCGATGGTGTGCCAGAAAGGAAAAAAGAAAAAGAAAAGAAACGAAGAAAAACCGGCCAAAAATACAAAAATACTAAAAAAAAAAAAAAAAATGCTTAACATGAAAAATCTTAAGCGATAAATAATTTTTCTGATTATGGTAAGAAAACTGTTAAAATTTCTGCCCGGATTCATCCCATTCTCGTATATATTGTTTCTATTTTGCATTGCTATAAAGTTTCCTTTTTTGGCGTTTTGCTTTTTCTTTTTCTTTTTTTTTTTTTCATTATTTTTCTCTCTATTTGGCGACAACTAATACCCAACGTCGCCACATTAACTGAGATATCGGATCCGCTTTTTTGGCTTTACATAAAGTGGGAGAGTGAGTGCGGGAGGGAGAGGAAAAAAAACACATTTCGAATAGAAATGACTTTTTAACCTGTAATTCTCGGTATAACGAAACAACAACCCTCTAACGAATAACCAATACAGGGGTTCTTTTTTCATTTTTAGAAGCTCCGTAATTTCATTATGTTTTCGGTAAAAATAAGTAAGAACTTTGTTCTTTTTTTTTTTACTTTTTTCTGCTATATTATCTGGAATAAAATGCTTTTTCCACTGAAAACGAAATATGACCGATTTACGTGGTTTTGCAACCCTTTTTTTCCCTATTTTCACGCCTTGCCACGATGATAAAAGATTAATTCCTACGATTGGCACAAAAAAAAAAACAAAAACAAAAAAAACAATCAAACGGCGTGTAAATAATGTTAGGGAAAGGGAAATACAGACGAAAAAAAAACATCGGCAACAAATAATTTGGTGACGAAATCGAGTTTGTGCGTGAATCGAACGACTTTAAATATTTTTGAAGAAGGGTAAGTTCTTTTTTCCTTCTTACACGCTTAACACGTGGCTGAATGTTGAATTATCTCTCGAATCCGATTTTAAAGATTCTTGCACGTATTTTTTGCAAATGAGAAAAACACCATTAAAGGCTTTGGCGAGTGTCGTTGTTAGCTAGTCCTATATATACATACATAGGAAGTATCGCAGGTAACATTTTGAAAGGTGCTGTTATGTTTTCCAACACTTCAAGGTATCTGTAAGGTATAACTGAACGTAAAGAAGCGATTGCCTATACAGTAAGCCTATAATTGCTTATCTGCTGAAATGTTCTCATACACATATTACCATGTAGGCTATACCGAGTGTTCTGCTCACAAAAATAGTTCATATGTTGACCCTGTTTTGACGAATTTTACAAAATCTGTCATTTCGATTGAGTGAGCAGCAGACCGTAAATACGACCTTTACGAACTTTTAAACTGTGGTCAAATCCTCTCTTATGAGGATCGTTCACATCAGGTCGTTAATTTACTAACAGCTGTACATACTTGGATTCCACTAATGTATAGTAGTATACCTCGATCTAAAGTAATTATTCACAAGATGCTTCGAAAATAGTTTCGCTGGTTAACAATTTTATGCAGTAATGATAAGAAATTTTATTCTTTCAAAACTTTTCTACGTGTGTTGTTCTTCGTATCTTCCCCATTCTTTCCCGAACCAATTTTTTGAATAGATTCATACGAAATGACTTGCGTTAGAAGAATTCAGGTTTTTCACATTACACAGGCTTCGAATAATTTGATATTTTTGAAAAGTTTTTGTACGTATGATCATATTTTCATCTGTTTGCCACCTTTATAATGTCTTATATTGATTGAACAAATCAGAATATTATAAATTTTTGATTCTTTTACTTATCTTATACTTATGTCGTCTAAAACTGCGGGCCATTATGTAGCTGAAAAAGTTTAAAAATTTGAAATTTTATGTCTCATCGTGCTAGAGAGTTAATAACAAGGTTAATATTATTTACCCACTCGAAGTTAGTTCAGTAACAACTGCTGAAGTAGCTGGTCTCTCTATTGAAAACCAGCTAGTTCAATGGACCCGTTAGTTGTAGGTTCAAATGATGCGCATGTGGTCACACGACTAATTGCAATATAATCTGCCTTCATTTTCCATTAAATGTTTCAAAATTGAAGTAAATTTTTTACTCGATACGGCACACATTTTTCATCTTCTTTTCAAAAGATGTACGATACACACAGCCAGCGTGGAAAACTGATTTAAAATTTTGCTACGCAGGTACCACTATAAAAAAATTGATACCTACCAGTTTTACACGAATTGATGGAATATTTTTCGGTTCAGGTGTTTTTGGTTAACATTATTGATCTAAAATTCAAGAAAAAAATTTCATGTAAGCATATTTGTATTTTCTGTAATTTTTCGCATCTAAAAATTACATTATTTCATATTTTTCTCTAAAATCACATTTGAGATTCGCCGCAAAACTGCTAAACGTCATCAGATTATATGAACTTCAATCTAAATAAAAACTAAACTCTCCTCGGCATTTGTTTTCTCTCATAGTGTATTAATAGGCCTGTACTTGAATGACCCAGGTGGCCTTGTTAATTTAAAAATTAATCCTATTTAATTTTCTTATACTTAATATTTAATTTAAAACATTGTTACGAATATTTCGAGAAAAAAACAATTCTTCAGTTTTAGTATACAAGGAAGTAGGTATCCACTACATACCTACTAAGACAATAGCTTAAGTTTACGGTTTACATTAGCGACCTCCCTTGAAAACTGAAATTAAATCCCTTTATTGTTACCAAATTTCAGAAAATTTAAACTGATTAGTTTTCATTAAGTATAATTTTCCTTAACAGACATTTTCCCTCATTTTTTCCCCCTAATACTAAAATGTTTAATGTATTATTTCCCTAACAAAATTCTGTTCTGGAACAGGTTTTTTCAATTATATATTTACATTATATGCAATAGCACAAACATATTCTAAGTCTCTGGCATCATTTTTATACTCGTCATATGTTGAGCATACATCATGTATTCTTTGTTGTAGTTCCAACCATTTTCATTTGGGTATAGCTCGGACTCTTTGACTCATACTGAGCTCTGCCAGTGTTGCCTCTGTGTCAGCCTGCTCTTTCTGTAACTCTTTGAGGCAGGAGAATAGGTCTGGGTATGTTTTGTAACTACTAATCTGAATTGATTGTGCCACCCCTTACTCAAATCATTTGTCTTATGTCTATTGAATAGTGCTGCTTCGTATTGGTTCCACAGTGAGGGAGAATATTGGGGTGGGGTGGGGTAGACTGGATCATTGGTTATTGCTTGTGGTTTACATTGCTTCATTCGCTGGTGTCGACAGTTCCAGTAAATTTTACCATTTACTGCCTTTGAACAGAGGTATACGAATTCATTAACATGTTATTTACTAACAACTACTTGTATATTCGATATTTTATAATGATTTAATGCTGAAGAGTATCATGATATTTCCTCTACAGAAATAATTAGATGTGCTAAGCAATTTTTACAACCAGTCGTTGGGAGAAAAATAAATTACAACGTACATTAGAAATATTGGTTTTAGGAAAAATGGATTAGATATTATAATGGGTTTATGAAAAAAAATTAGGGAAAATGTCTGTTAGGGAAAATTATACTGAGGAAAAACGGATTAGGGAAAGTGTCCGAGAATCCGACATTTATATAGGTTAAAAATTTGGATTCAATGCAAAAATTTATGGTGTTGTTGAAATAAAAACGGTGCTCAAAAATTTTACTTTTCTTCCAACAAAATCATATCCCTTTGATGAACATTAACAAATTACCTAACTTCTGCTATTAATCATACCTAAAGAAAGACCTTACTTTTGCCCAATTTGCATCATATTTAAATACAGACTCCATCCAACTATACGAACCAATAATTTAGTAGGTGCGTAGGCTGCTCCTTTAGGCACACGGACACGTGTTCTCGCTAATAAATTATCCTCAGCCTAATAATAACGTTTTAGCTAGAATTTCTTCCAAAAATTATATTTCTTCGTACCTACACAACAATCATAAATTTCCAGCTAAACGGACGTAAAGTTTTCGTGTCGGAAAATGTAAAAGTGTACGCAAATTCACGAATGTTGAATGACGAGAAAAAATTTTAAAAAGGCAAAAAACGGTAGTAAAGTGAATGAAAGAAAGAGTGAAAATGAACGAGAGAGAGCGAACGAGCAAGTGAGTGGAAGAGAAATGAAACCGTTAACCCTTTATGGTAAAAACTAGCTTATAACGTGGAATTTCTGACACCAACACCAAAACCAGCAGTGGGTCTCCCACAACCCGCTACCAGATATATGAGGTACCCCAATATCCCTTGCTAACAACCCCTTTACACTTTACCATTAGTCCTTTGTCTTTAAGGGCTTTTTATAAAACGTTTCCGCTTTCAGTTTAATTACGTTTCGGCTATTTAATACAAACGAGTGAAATGAGTGAGTGAGTGAGCAAGAAAGAGAAAGAGCGAGCAAAAGGGGAAGGGAGAAAGAGGAAAAAATGTGGAAAAAAAGCGAGAGTGACAAAGAGTAGAAAAAAAAAAACTCTCCTATAAGAGGCGAGTTAATACGACTAAAACTCTTAATTAAAAATTATTTTACTGCAATGCATAACTTATGCTCTTATTGTTGGTTGCACAAGTGTGAGCTTGGCATAAATTAGTATAAGGATACCAAGTTTTAACAATATTATTTTGGTTCACTTCGGTGCAGACAAACGTAGCCTGCGAGAAGAAGCTGATACAATAAGGGGGAGAATAAAAATGAGAACTAAAATAAAAGTTTTTGTATGCAAATTGGATTTGATATGGGTGGTTTTCAATTTTTATGAGCACACTTGCAGTTTTGTAAGTACTAGTGAATGAAACCAAGGTATCGATCATGAACTGAATTGATATGAATTGATAATTAATAAGAGTTTATAGCAAGTGTGTTTTAAATGGGGTATCAACTGCTATCAACTATCAAACATATCAATTCAGTTCGTGATCGATACCCAAGTAACTGAAAAAATTGTGGTTCAAAGCCAGAGAATTTCACCTGGCAATTGTTTTTCTAAATATTCGATTTTCTTTCCACCCTCTCTTTACTCTCTCTAGAAATACTTGAAATATTCTGTTTCACTTTTTGAACTATCGTCGTCCAACAGGTATACTTACCGTCAATTTTTTTTTTAATATTCTTTAACTTCCAGCTCGTTCAATAGAGAATCACGTAAATTTCAGTATTAAAATATTTGCAAATTTCTCATGTTTTCAATGAAATTCACCAATTTTTAAATAGATGTCACCTGACAATCAGTGACTGAAAATTTCGATTATCTACTTTGGCAAATCCTAAACAATATTTTGAATGTACTCCATTTTCTTCACAAAATTTAACTAATTTTTGATCCGTATATTCCTTTGCATTATCGCATCTTATTTGACTTATTGGTGCTTCGGGGAATTTGTTTTTCATTGAGTGAAAAATGTTTTTAAATTCTGTAAATACTTGACTTTTATTCGATATTGGTATCACGAAGGTGTATTTGCTATAGTTGTCAATGAATGTTAATATGTATTTTTGATAACTGTTACCATAAAGAGCAAAATATCAAAGTTTTCCACTGAAAAAAACCAGTTTTTTTTACCGTTTGGACATATTATTAAAGGAGTTAGTTTGAAAGAAATTAAAAATTAATAGCACATTAATTTCTAGCTTTACTATAATTTATTGGACTTAGCTTTTTCTTAAACTTTTGTTTATTTTTTAAAAAAGTGGAAAAAAAATCGCATTATGTAATAATGAATGTTTACAAACTAAAATAAATTGTTGGTGCCCTATTCTTCATTTAAATTTCAGAAGCCTACTGTCTAATGTGATGTATATTACTGAAATATAACTAAAAACAGTTAAGATTTTGGAGACCCTTGAACTGGTGGCGTAGTGTGTTAGTATACAAGTGCTGATTGAGTGTATGTCCAGCCATCATATGTGAAGGGAAACCATTATTGTGCATCACAGTTAGGGCAACTGTAGTATGTCAATGGGGCGGCTTCATTTAAAAGGAATTCGCCACAATGAGCATCAATATTCTCTACATTTAACTTCAATTTTTGACCAAAAACTTTAAATAGAAAAAAAAACTTGGGAATGTCCGCCGGGTGTCTGGAACTCAGATGAGAACCCCTACAATTATACCTATCAATCAACATCCTCAAAATTAATTTTCATGTTATATTTATACTATTTCATTCCCATACCTACTCTCACCTCATGTTAATGCTCATCCATCTTACCTCACAATTCAACCCATGATATTAATATTTTTAGTACATTTTAAAAAGGAACTTTACTATACCAAAAACCATTGATTTAATACCAAAAATATCTAATAAAATAAGGCTTACCTCAATAAATATATTGTAGAGTTAAAGAAACAAAAATACAAAAATATTAATTTCTTAACTTTACCACAACTGACTTTGTGCATATCCACTGAATGGCACCCAAAGAAATCCAAAATTCACCAAGATGAAACTTCTTCTGCAAGAACTAACAGGTTTCAGTAACTTTCAAAATTTTGACCCAACTCTGATTTTTTGGAACCTGAATTTGGATGATCAGGTACCTACTAATTTATCACACTTTGGTTAGAGCAACGATAATTTTTTGGGGAATGTTTCGGTTTTTTAATTTTGATCCAAAAATTATTCAAAGGCTTTGAAACTTTTGCCTTTTTTTCAAAAACACTTTAGTTTGAAAAATTTATGATGATCAGAAACCTTCTGCAATTTTTGGAAAATTTTGGTTTCCAAATTTTGTAAAGTTTTCTGAAAAATAATCTTTCCTTTTTAAATGGCTAGTGTTATAATGGCAACTACACATAAGACAAACCACTAATCTTTATGAATATAAGTGCACTGGATATGGTGTTGGCTTTTGGGTGGGGCAAGAGAGCTATTGCTTCAAATCCCTGGACCAGCAAGACACCATAAAGGTAACATTAATTAAGTTAAGAGGTAATGAAAAATATTTTGATTTCATAATTATTGTAATTTTAGAGAATGGTGTGGAAGACTCCTGTCATTAGTCAATCTGGTGGATACATATTTTGATTTAAATTACGTAATAATAGTCTTGGATTTAAAAAGACAAATAGGTGGAATTAATGAATAGATAAAGAAGTGTATGACTGGCACTCACTGAGGTGATGATTATTGTAGATGTACAAATTTGTTAGTTAATCTGGATAGCTTAACTATCGTTATCGGTGGATCAGTGGTGCAGTGGTGGCTGTATGGGGGAAGAGTAGTCGCACTAATTCTCCTGTTTTTAAAAAAATAAGTGAATTAGAATAGAGCTCTCTCCCACAAATGTGTCAGAAATGGGAAAAAAAGTCCTCCCTCATAATAAAATCTTATGTCCTTGTCTGGTTTCATAGTCTATTTCTTCAGTATTGTCTCAGAATCTTGGAAAGTTGGACCAGACAAAGATTCTCATGTAGATGAGGTAAAACAATAGTTATGTAGACTAATTTAATTTCAACAAACTTCTAACATATTCAACCACAAAGTCTCAGCACTAAGCTGCTGATAGAGTTCGTTTATAAAGCTATAGCTATATCATCAGGATTGGATTTAGAGGGGCAAAGGAAGCCAGTGTCTTCAGGCCCCACCAAAATAAAGGTCCTTTACCAAATGGGGAAAAAAATTGTCAAATTATTATGGGTGCTTTTTTGACCCCAGTTTTTTACAGCTTAAAATTGTACATTTGTCCAGATAGAGATACATAAATTGACAGAATAGCCGATGAATAAAAATGTATGATTATACGTAACAATATTTTTGTATTGTACATAATACTTTCCAAAATTTGTATATTTCTTATCATCATCATCATTACTATCAATCCATTTTCTCTTCTTATTCCATTCATAAATACTCACATCATTCAAACAAGTCAAAACTTGCCTGGTGACATCATCTTCCTACATAAACAATTACTTTGTTCACACAAGTCCTATAAACTCATTTCTTGTTTATACTAAGTATTTTTGCAGTCTTGCATTTATCTTAATTTCCACTAAATTATTTGTGAGTGTGGAATACCTTGTCGTGAGAGATATTCTCACCAGAAGGAAATTCAACAGAATTTAAGCGTGTTCAGCCACTTCGTACACAAGTATGGGTAAGCCAGAACCAGACCGAACACTGGCAATTTTAGAGCCGATTCGGGTGGTTTATATACGGCTTATTTACACGCACACTAAAACACGTACGTAAGAATATATGTACGTCTGTGAGGGTGGCCAGGTTGCATCATCCCCTATCATGATAAGAGATGGCTGGCTGGTTCGTGTACGGATCGTGACATTGTTTTGTGATGTCACAATTCGGTACTCGTACATTACCTGCATGTACTTGCAGGTAATTACGATCGAACGTATTTAGTGTGGTTTAACGTCACGAGGACGATTATTTGCCTGCCCTTTAGGGCGGTAACTGTCGTCGAGGGGTCCGAGCCCCTTTACCTCATACTAGTGAGTCCCCACAGTAAGTACCCACTTTATGTCATATTCTCTTAAGACCATTGGTCGTACTTCATGTACACATATTTCTATTAACCAATCAGACAAATAGGTGAAAAAATTTGAAAAGTGTCAGCCTGTTTATTTAATAACCTACTAGCACGCAACGCAGGCGCTGGACTCACTTCTTTTTGCTTGTAATTACAAAGTGTGAATCTAAACCATAAAATTTTTAATACCAGGCCTCTAATATAAAGTGTACTGCAAATTATGACGTCAAGATTATAATTTCCCAAAGACTAAACCAAATTCAGTGGTCGTAGACTCGTATTGTCAAGGTTTTTCTGTTGAGTGTTTTAAGTCAATAAGGCAAAAACCAGCATTGCAGATCAATTAGATGCTGAGATATGGATGTTAGCGTAATTGAATGTGTGTAAAGAGCAATAAAAATTATGAAGTTGGGATAAATGTTGTTCACCTCGTAACTTCCCCCAGACCAAACCGAATTAAATAGCTAATGGCTCGTAGTTTCAAAGTTGTCCTGCCAAGTGTTTTAAACCCTAAACCAACATTTTAGATCAATTAAAAACTAACATACGGGTGTTAGATTAAGGGTGATGTGTGTAAAGAGCAGTGAAAATTGTGAGCCTTCAGATTAAACCGATTTCAATAGTTAAGAGCTTACAGTATCGAGCTCAGTTTATCGAGTGTTTTCAGCTCGACTCTGTAGGTCAATAAGACTACGAGATATAGCCGCTCAACATTTTAGTTAGTGTTCATAAATTATTTGAAGTACCTATAGTATAGATATTAGGCTTTAAGAGTTATTAGCAAAAGTTAAACTATCAAATGGAAAAATGTCCGAAAGCAAGTGAAGAATGATTGAAAAATATTTCATCTCAGCACCCTCAACCATTATTAAATAGATAGTGAAATTGGATTTCAAAATTTCTGTTGTAGCCTTTCTCTGCATTTCACGTCTCAAAATGCAACATAGAATCCAGCACCACGAATAAAGCCATAACCGCGCCACAAAATGAACTTTGTCAAAGCGAAACTGTTTAGTCCGAGTACGGCATAAGTACAAACACGTGCACACACACGCACACGCACACTCGTGTATATACATAAGTATTCGCAGAAATACTCCGCAGCGCACCCATACAGCCGTACGAACTTTAATTTTGTTACAAACATTCGGCATTCGAAATAAAGGTTAAAGTGATTCAAAATTCTGCACGACTAACGAAGTAAAACGAAATTGGAAGAAGAGATTATTCAAATGGGGAAGTTGTAGACACGACATTAAGGGTTAATAGGGATAAGTAGTAAAAGTATCCTAAAAGTGCAAGACGAGGTGGTGCTGGTGGCGTGGGTATGGTCACATCTGGGTATCGACCCATGTCTTAAACTTCTTCTCTGTGCTCTACTCATTTCTCTTGCGCGCTTTACAGCCTCTGACGGTCATTTGAATGGACTGGCAAATGTAATCTCGCGGGAGGTGTCTTTTTGCAGAGAGAAAGAACGGGTGGGTAGGGGCGAAGAGTGAGAGAGAAAGAGCGACGCACACAGAGAAAGAAAGAGAAAGAGAGTGAGAGAGAGAGAGCGAGAGAAAGAGATCGAGAGGATGGGAGGTGGGAGATGACACGGGGACAGTTAGCCTCAATTTCGAGCAACCCCTTCACCTATCTGCAGCCGCTCGCACTCCTTTCACTTCTTCTTTCCGCGCTCTTTTCACCCCGGTCAAACTTTCGAATAATTTAACCCGTACTTTTGCATAAGGTATTATACTGTACCGTATATATATATATATATATAGTGTAGGTGTACCGGGCGTTACACAAAGTAAAAAGAAGTTCCTATCCTCATTCGTCTGAAACGAATTTATGGGGGTTGTCCGGCATACAGAGAAAAAGGAACGTTGTGCGAGAGAAGTAGGCAGACAGGCAGACATAATGGTATCCAGAATGAAAGAAACGGTTCTTGTTTTTGCTTTTTGACGCGGCTGCATCGGAATTAATTAAAGGAAAACTTCGTAGGTATTGGATTTTGTTTTCTATAAAGAACTGATCAGGTCTACTTTTTCTTTGTTTCTTTCGTTTTTCTTTGTCGAATAATTTTTGCAAATGGAAAAGATTACGAAGTCAATTTCTTTCTCTTACATCAGCGAAATATTTGTTATGAAAATTGAGACCGAACACAACAAAGGAAGGGGTTTAGGTTCAACCCATCTCCTCTCAGCTCCAATAAAAGATGGGTCAATTTCCGTTTTTTTTCTTTTTCACTTCTTTTGAACCCCGCTTTACAGAACAGCTATGTCTATGGTAGTGAGAATCAAATGCTGACGTTGAAGATTAAGATACCAACTGCTGACTGCCAACCAAACTTGGACCTCCATTATATTCTTATTTCTTTAACTTATCACTTTTGTTTTTCCTTTTCTTCACTTATGTTCTGGACGCCATTCTTCTTACATGGCTCCTTTTTAATTACCTTATAAAACCGATTTTGGCAGCTATGAACTTGATAAATTTAGGTGCATTCATTTTCTTTACTTGAAAGATCTTTTATTATAATTTGTGGTCTAAGTTCGCTGTTTCATAGCCATTTAAAGTATGTGGACACCTCTGTTCACAACGTGGTTTGCGACAATTATATTTCAGTTTTTCAATAATAAAATTCAACTTCTCATTTCATGAGCTGGTTACTTGTTTTATACTCGCTGCTTGTTTAATTCCAATATAATTGGTTTAAATCGTAAAATGTGTTGATGTTTTTTCATGTGTTGATTTGAAGTGTAAATATGTGTAAAGTAGGCTATGTGTGTGCACTTGGTCCCATCTGTTTGATCGCTGATGTCTTGGAATAGAACGTGTGGTCACTAATTTACAATCTTCAATTTAACTTTTCTGGAACTTATATTTTCAACTGATGATGAGCGTCTCCTTAGACTTTCACGCACTGCAAATTCTCAAGATTGAGACAACAAACTTCCTATCCAAAATGATCAGTATTCTTTAATGCTTTTGGAAAATTCATGTTAGCAGTAATGAGCATAATTAATTATTGACCAAGACTATACTTATAACAGCAAAATCTGGACCAGGACTACCATAATCTTGGTCTCATTCTTTCTTGTGATCATCGCTGTATGTTACAACCATCAAATGCCGAATAATATTTTCTCACAATCATCCAATAACCCCCATATTGTAGATAAAATGATCGCTAGTATGCTGAAAATTAATGTAAAAATATCTCTTACTGGTGTCAAAAAACGATAAATTTTTTTTACGAATTAGCCTAACTTAACTTATTTTAACTTTTTCTGCGAAATCTCGTATGAAGTTAGTAGAAAAAAGTTGTTTTTTATTGGCTTCACTGTAGAAGCTGTCTGTTTCGCAGTAACTTTTTGGCACAATGTGTCACTGCTACATATTCTTATGAAGAAATTCCGCACAAAAAGAATGATGGGAAATAAACTGATTACACCAGTTTTTCAAAATTATAGGTACCTACATACAGTCATCTTTGTATTGTTATCATGATGCACTGAATACAATTGTAAGATTATCATGTGAAATGACCTAATGAAATGTTCTTTGCTTTGAGGAAATTATTTTTCACGAATTTTTAATAATTTCTTCAAAATTTTCCAGCAATCCAACACGAACAATCTGTAATAGGTATATGATCGTCCAGTACTACAATAACTATAGGCGCAAGTTACAAGATGCCAGGTTCCAAAATAAATTCTACCTTTCCAAAAAATTTTCCAAAAAAAATAATTTAATATTGAAAGTAATATTAACAAATTTACAAAAAAAAAACAAAAATCATTAAAATTTTAAACCCTATTGATACCTATGGAAATAACGTCTCTATAATTCAAGGAAGACCTAAATTTTTATGTAGGTTTCTTTGAAAATCTATTTAGCAATCCATATCCCATGAAACGGCCGTGGTAGTGGATTAGGTACGATTTTTGCTTAATAACGCAATGAAAACTTTTGCACCAAAAACTTAAATTCATAATATATAAGAGTATAAAATAATTATATGTATATTATCCATTTTCTTATTATCTACTGGTGTACAGGTCCCAATTTTTGACAGTCACGAAATTTGGAACGAGTTAAGGATCTGACTTCAAAAGCGTATATAGCTCCGTCATAAGGGGGCTCCACACGTTGTCAATGATTTCTTCTGATTCCCTTCACCAAAAAAAATCACTGAATCTGATAAAAATACACAATTTTTGAAGGTCAAGCCTTTCTCTGGCTAAAGGAGGTCCAGACATCCAGGACCCCCTAATATACGCCTACGGCTGACCTATTAGTTTGAGTGTGGATTGGCTGGACGGCACATCCAGTATCGCTATTTTTGTTTTTATTTTAGCTATAAAATACTTAATTTTTGGCGAATAGCTACGAAATTTAGAGCAAATATTTATTGTAATAATTTATTGTAACATGCCGCCAATTTTGGTGCGGATCGGTCGGACGATACGTCTATAAAATAAATTTTTGCTTCGATTTCAAAAGAGCCAATAGTTTTAAATTACGTAATTTTATTTTAGGTCAACAGTTAAAAAATTTAGTACAATCACTAATTATTATAATCTATTTCTAACTTTTTAAAGACTGTTTCTCTTTTTTGAAAACCTACTTTTTCTAACGCAGCTACTACTGTGTTAAGAGTTTTTTTCTCAATTCAATCCAATCAATGACGAAGCCAAATGGGTTTTTTCATGAAATGAGCTGGTGAATATGAGAGGGGCTTAAAGATTAGGTACATTCGCCTACAATCGTAACCGTTCACTACAATTTATTTTTACTACACAAGCACTGTATCCAGTGAATATTTTCAAGGGAAGGGGTCCGTAATTATACTCTTTGTCTTCTAATTCTAACACTCTTCCCCCTCTACGACACCACTAGTCCACCACCATCGATTTAGAAACATTATGTTTGAATGTAAAGTTCTGTAGCTAAAGGAAAGGGGTTGTCCAGACCCCCAGGACTACCCCTTATTTACTCTACTGAATAGTGTTTAATCTCCAAGACAGCTTGCCATTTTCACCAATTTTTCATAAAATCACAATGTTACATTCAAAACTTACCTTTTATGAAAATGAAATGCTACAGCTTTAGGCTATACTCCCTTTTTTATTTTGATTCGATACATTTTTCACCTCTCTATGTCAACACGTTTCGTATTCGGTGGCAATTATTTGTCATTGCCGTAGTGTCGGTACTGAGACGGTTCTGAAACGCATATTTTTGGGGAAGAAAAAAATTTCAAGTGTAGGGGTGGGCGCCGTTTATAAGGCTGCCGGCGGCGGCGAGAGGTGAAAAAGAAAAGAGTTGAAAGGCAGAAAGAAGAGAAGGTGGGTATCGTTGCGCAGTTTCATTGTATTTTAAAATATTCGCGATTTGTTAAAGCGGATTAAGTAGAGTAATGTGTTTGGATGGATACCAGAGGCAAAGTATTAAATGCAGAAGAAGATGCGGACGAGTATAAGGTGCTAAAATGTGAGAAGTAGTAGCTAAGTACCTAAGAAAATAACGCATAAATATTCATAGGGAATGAAAAAGGATAAGAAATGAAGAGGTGAAGAGCGAAAAAGAGATGGTGAGAAGTGCGGGGAGAGGAGGGTAAAAAAGAAACAGAAAAACACACAGAAAGCTAGTATTAGGCAACCCTTTCATTACAAATCCTTTGGCTCGGATTGTTGAGGAATCCGTGGATTAAGAAGAATGGCTTGGAGAACGTATACTTTATCTCTGCGTTCTTCAAAACGAATACTGTCGTTGTTTTGCAGCTACACGCTGGAGAAAGTGAGACAGATTGTGTCAACCGGTGAATGAGGCGAAGAGTGGAGCGAGAAAAAGAGTGAACCTATCAAAATCGGTGCTGCATTAATGTCTTTTAATCTCTACTATAAACTTTAAGATAAATCTTATTTTGTTAAAAGCTGTAATGGAATTACTTATCAGTTTTCTAAGTGAATTGCCTTCATTATTCAGCGAGTTTTCCAACATCGTTATACGGAATTTCCCGAGGAGAAATACCTGGCTCGAGTATGAATAGCTTCAGCATCAACGAACTACCATTACTGCTTGCCCAAAATTTCGTAACACATGAGTAGGCCTATACCAAACTAGGGACAAAACACGTCGTATTAGGTAATACGAAATTTTTCACAATTTTCTGTATAAAATTAGAAAATATATTTCTACGCGAATGTGGCTCCAAATTAGGGGATAAATTTTTGTATCCTGAAAAGAAGAGTCATATTCGAAGTTTTTAATGACAAATATATAACAGATATTTTTTGTATGTTCCCATACCTACTTGAATGAAAAAATGTACGGAAATAAAAGATTGAATTGGTGAAAATGACATGAAAATTGAATTGAAAAGTTGTTTTTGTTTTTCTAATTTTTGACTAAATTCCTTAATGCTTTCACTTCTAGTGTCCTGTGAAGTGATCTCAAATAAATTCATTGATTATAATTTGTCGCTGTTATTAACTTTTGTATTTTAGAAAATATTATTTCAGTTATGTTCACTGTTGGGATTAGACTTCTCATAAGAGGTTAGTGTAACGGCCAAAAGAGGTGGTAATATACCTAATTAGAATCACTTTCAGTGTAACACCATACACGAGATATTTAACACTGGACAAGCATTAATACCTCTATAATTTAAATATTCAGTTTATCATCCACAACTATCATGGACCTTAACATGTTTGAGAGACTCAATAATATTTGAAACACAAAGTTTACTTAACACTTTTAATAAAATAATAAATTGTACAACAATAGTACATCAAATAATACGTTAATTATTATACAATAAATTTAACATATGGGATTACAACCCTTTAGACAAGACTGTCTATTCACTAGTAGCTCTGTAAGAGAGATTCTAGGTACTAAGAAGGAACTGTGTCTTATTCCTTCAAATTGAGGGTTTATATACTTGTTTGGGATATGAAAGTGTATGTGTCGGATAGGCTAAGTGAGGTAGGGTATTGTTATTATAGGGTTGTGCTGACTCGCAATATACTCGAGGGACAGGCACAATTAGGTCATGAATATACAGACATTATATCTATATTCATAAAATCAAATACGGGTAAATTAGTGGTTGTTTATAAAGAGCTATAGGCTTATCAGTACTCATGCCATATTTTATCCGTTGCAATAGCAATGACAAAGTACTTCACAATTAGTCATCACACTCATACATACGTATTTCTTACATATTATGTATCTTTGTGTGCATGTAAGAAATCAGTATAAAAGCCTATAAAATTAATGAAAAAATCCATAGTGTTTGCCAAGGTTTTGGCTCCCCCATATCTTTTGTATGATATGGGATGAACACCCAATAACTGTAGAAAACCTTCTGTCAGAATATCTTCCACAATGTAAGGTATTTGACATTCATAAAGTGAGCAAAGGAGGCAAAAAACTAAATTTGGAGAAACAAATAAGTCATTTATTGAGGAGGAATAAATAATTTTTTTGTAAATTCCTAATCCCAATGCCCGTTGAAAAGTTTCAATTAAAGTGGTAAAAGGATTGAAGTATCGTTATTTTATAACCAATGAGATACGTATTATATATTAATCATCTATCTACGTATTTAATACGCTAAGGTTTTTTTTTGTAGAAAGAACATGCTCAAAATGGGTGAACTGATTTTTATAAATGAGATCTTAAGATGAGCTATCCATCAGAAAAACTTATCAGAATCAGAAATATATTTAATACTATAAGGCATCTGTCGAAAATAGGTGGATAGATTTTTATGTTAAATTAAAAAGGTTGACATACAGATAATAATATGTTATAAATTTATAACCTATCAGAATCGGGATCGATGTATTTGATTAATCTAGTTAGCAATGTATAAAATCAGTTAACATTTCTGATCAAGTGAGAAAAGATCAATTTTTTAGATGATCGATTACATCATATACCAAACTAATAGTTTTAAATCAAAAACAAAAAAAAACAAAAAAAAAACAAAAAAAAACGAAAAAAAAAACGAAAAAAAAAACAAAAAACAAAAAGATATTGAAGTGGAATAGTTATTTTTAATACGAGTGTGTAAAGTAGGTGATTTTAATACGAGTGTGATCTTGCAGCTCGAACTAAAGAGGAGTGATACAAATCACATGAATAGCAATCACCTACTTGGCACGAATGACACACACTACTTTTTGCAACACTCTCCCCAAAAAAATATTTCAACAAGAAAAAATTGTTTTGAAAATGTATTTAAATAACACCGTAACGGCAAATTTTCCTGTAATTTTTTTGTTCGTTTATTTTCAAATCACTAAGGATAAATAAAAACTTTAATGGAATATAGATACTAGTAAACTTTTTCTTCTTTTCAGCAATACGGACCCCAACTTTCTACTCAAAATAGCATCTCAGGAATTATTGATTGATTGAGGAGGGGTTTCTAGATTCCAAGAAACAGCTATTTTTCTATTAATTTGCTTTTTTTTCGTTCGTTTATTTACACGCAGCTGTAGATAATTAAAAAATTAAATGGAAAACAAATTCAAGAAAATTTTCTTTTTTTTTCATACCTGTCAATTGTAGCTCTCGTTAAAATAGTGGTTTAGGAATCTCTGAATGAATGAGGAGAGGTTTCTAGATTCCAAAAACCAGCCGATTTTATATTGTTTGAAAGATAATAAAACAATCACATGGAAATCTGATAAATTTTATCCTCTTTGTAGCAACATCAACCTCAGTTCTTGAACTTAAATGGAAGCTGAGGAGTCATCAAGTGAAATAGAGGTTTATTTCAAAAGTGAAATGTTGTGTTCAATAATTTAAATGACAACTTCACGATCAATTTTTCAAAAAATTCTGAAATGCAGAAATTTCATGTTGGATAAGACATAGTGCGCATGCGCAGATAAAACAGTGATTTAATAATCTTAGTAAGTCTTAAACTGCTCATGCGCGAAATTTTACTTTTCGACATTAAGGTACAGTCTTATATTTGACGTAGGTATAAGTTAATAAGCACAAAAATGTTTGTTTTCAGGGTGGTGTTGCAAAAATATGTAATCACCTGAAGAAATGTGGTTTTAAATTTTATATAACTTTTTTCGATCGCAAGTAAGTATAAAAAAATTTTTGATTACTATTAAGCGATTAAAAATTTGGTTGCTTGAATACTAAAAGATCGATTTTTTTCTATGGTCCATCATTTTTTTACATGACTGAGGTAAACGAATGTTTTATGACGTTTTTAAAAGATCTTCATTCCTCCACAAAATTTATCTGCTTCCGCCTATGTTTAAAATCAGTCAATTTTGTGCTGCTGCGAAGATAGAAATATTCACGTTTGTGTGAACGAAAAAAAAAAAAAAAAAAAGCGTCCATAAAATCTCAGTTCTACAACGCAAGTACCTATCCATTACTTTCGTGCGCCATGAAATGGTTTAAACTTACCTTCAAACAGACGAAAAGGGGTGGAAAAAACAAGTGTAGTATATTACGACCAGTTTTTAGGC
The DNA here is from genome assembly GCA_011428145.1 of Ericerus pela. NCBI lineage: Eukaryota > Metazoa > Arthropoda > Insecta > Hemiptera > Coccidae > Ericerus > Ericerus pela. The sequence goes on along the minus strand of WOFM01000085.1, from coordinate 2,557,749 downwards.
ATTGGGTTTGTACATCTGATCCTTTCACTCGATATAAACGTGTACAATGTCCAAAAGGGAGAATAAACCTAAAAAAAAAAAAAAAAAAAAGAAAAAGAAGAAGAAGCAAAAAACTACCACACGACTTTGAAAGACGCTACCCGGTATTCCAGCCAAATATTTTTGGTCATAAAATTCGTTGTGTCCACTTGCCGTATTTTTTTTTCTTTTCTTTTTCAGCTCGAACAAAGGTTATTATTAAAGTTAGAACCCGAGGAGGTTAAATGGAGTGTTTAAAGTAGCCTACGAGCCTGTTTTCTGTAACAAGCTAGTTAGTTGATATTGTTCCCCGGAGTATTTTTTCTTGACCTTCTCCAGTAACCCTTCAACATAAAAAAGTTAGGCTACGTATATAATTTAAACACTCCCGGGTTTTTTTGAAAAAAAAAAAAAAAAAAAAAAAAGCTAAACTTTCCTTGCTTTTTTCTCATTTCTTTTTATATTTTTTTTCGCTCCCTTTTGCAGCGTAGCGTTAAAATGACGTCGTATGATGCCGAATAATTAGGATTTGTTTCAGTAACAAGAACACAAAAAAAGAAAAATAAGAAAATAAGAAAGAAATGCGAAAAAAATATTAGGTAGGTATGGAATGAAACCCAACAAAATTTACTAAGAAATTCGCGAAGAACGTATCGATTGGCGTATAATAGTTGGTATCGTTTATTCGACATAAAGAACGAGTCGGTACCGGCGGGAGGGTAAAGGAAATGTAAAAAAGTGCTAGAGAGAAGAGAAAGGTTTTTAGAACTTTATAATGGGACGTATTTTCGAGTCGAATCAAGCACCGTGTCCACCGGCCTTTTTTTGGTTTTTGTGCGTGCACCATTATGAATTGAACTAATCAAAAGTTGTGAGAGAAGTCCATCGTTTTTGTCCATCCCTGTCCCCTCGTTTTGCCGCCATCCGAAGACGAAATATAATACGCTATCCTGTAGATTGTGACGTAACGTCATTTTTTGTGCCTCCGTAATGTGTTGCTTGTCACGTTTTCCAACTTTGCTAACCTCATTTACCCGCATTCATTTCGTCAAAAGGAGAAAATGAGAAAGAAAAAGAAAGAAATGGAGGACATCAGTTAGGTTGGAATTTAAAAAGCTGTGCTTTTGAAACGAATATACAGGATAGTTTCTGCAGGGATTTTCGTTCCTTTTTTTTTTTTTTTTTTTTTGCTGTTTCCATATGGTGGGTTTATCGCATAGAAAGTGTATATGTAAAATAAATTTTAAGCTTGCCTATTCTAATTTGATTATACAACGCGACATGTTTTCTGAATAAAAACGTACTTACGCGTAAAAATTTCTTATAGTATTCTATGTCCACGAGCCTCTGCAATAATCTCAAAAATATTATTAAAACAAATCTGCTGAGTGATTGAGTTCGATTTTGTTCATCCATATTCAAATTCGATATGGGACCTATTATGGGTAAGGCTCTTCATCACTGGGTATTCTCGTGTGGTGATGGTGATAACAAGCCACCATTTTGACTTTTTTCTTCAGCATCAGTCACAAGTTCTTGAATAATTCTCGAGGATAAATGATGTAATAGAAAAAGTCAAAACGGTGGCTCATTATCATCATCACCGTATGGGCATACATAGGAGTAAAGAGCCTTATTATGGGTTCTGTATGATATGTTTCCTGAGACGTTCCATTGTGCATAGTATGTCTTAAGATTAATAAAAAATGTTAAATAATTGTCGGTCCTTTAAAATTTCTTGATTGTTGCCAAATCATTCCTCTATTCTTTTTACATTTTCCATAAAATATGTTATTCATCACTGAAACAGATGAAATCAAAAATAACATAAGAAACACCAGTGGTTAGGCTACATCTACGACAATGGAATTTTTCAAATAATTTTTTAACGTATTTAATTTAGAGATTTATTGAAGACAGTTTCTTACTGGGGATGATAGGGGAGGTTATTATCTATCAAATAAAAAAAATCAAGTTCTTAGCATTCTTAGCCGTGGATATATTATTTTCTGGTTCGGTAATTTTCATCATTTTCAACGCCTAAGGAGGAGGGTCAAAGTTAAAAGTGAAAATGTGTCAATGTTTTTTTCTCTCTCTCTCTTTCTTTCATTATTTTTAAGTAGATTTTAAAAAAAAATCTACTTATTAAAATTACTTCAGTATTTTGATTGAAACTAACAGAAAGACAAAAGTAAAAGGGTACAGATACTTGCATGGCCAAGTGTAGGAAAAGACACTTTTTAGGAGGGAAAGGGGGATGCACCACAACCAATGTAACACCAAAAGAACCAGGAAAATCAACCACCTCCCTCCCACCACTTGCCTATTAGTTTAGGCTAACATTTTAAGTTTAAGATTTCCAAACAAATGAACAAAAGGAATAAGAAACATAAAAATGAAGTTTATATTACTGATTAGCAGTCAAAAAATGTACAACGGCCTTGAAATAATGAGATCTTTTGTGGGCATGGTACAGCATCAATCCCAAGTCAATTCTGCTGGATAAGCTCCACTGATAGACGATCAATCAACCGCAGACAGCAAGAGTTGAAAAACTCATCAAAAACAACAAATTCTAACACTTGCTCAAAATGCTCTGCCTGGCAGCTAATGTAATATCACATACAAATTGTGATTTGTAAGGTCATAAAAAATTTAATTTCAATTCTGATTTTACACAAGGTTGCCACTGATCAATGTAACCAGATTGATATTAATAAAAACACAATTTTGAACTATACATAGAAAATTTATGAATCAGTGCTTGAACTGGTTGAAAGAGTAGTATGTATAAAGGCGTCACAATTTCGAACACTACTCAGTTATTAACTTGAAACTCTGTGAACATAGAGATTTTACACATACAATTCACATTTTGATTTTAGTTTCATTAGACGTCGCAATTTTTAGAAGCAAACGAATAAGATGCAGTGAGAAATTTTAAGATGTCGAAAGAGTAAATTCAGGATAAAAACCCTTACAGAGCTCGATTAGAGAATCAAACAACAACTAACTAGCCTAACAAAGTAGGCAACCAAAAATGGTCCGGATTGCTGTCTCAACCACCACCACCACATCAAATCGCATCACTTCGTACATTGTACAATATATTTACAGTCAATACCTGAAAAGAAATAAGCAATATCATTGGCCATTGCAATAAGCACCAAATTTCAAACAAAAGTATTAAATTCAAAAATAAAAGGGTTGAGAAAATTTAAACTTCATGTGAAGAGGAAAAAAAAAGGCAATTCCAACAGGAGCAAAGCTAAGGATGAACATGCAAAAGCAAGTATACATAGGTAAGCACAATGACATGAAAAGAAGACATAATAAATTTCTAAAAATAAACAATCCTAAAATAAAATAAAAATAATAAAATAAAAGTATAGAAATTCAATTAGTGAATGACGTGAGGTATGAATGGCATAATAAAAAGATAACAAGCTGTAAGCTTATGAGAAACGAGTAAAATTTAACAAAATTTAAATTTAAGGTCAGGTATCTCAATATATATATATAAAATCCACAATTCTCGTCACTGCAGGAAAAAACCATCGAATTATTTCCTAAAATTGGGCTTATTAGAACTTTGAATGATTTTTCATTTCGCAAAAAAATAATAATTTTCCACACATTCATAAAATATTTTGAAAACATTATACTTAATCAGTATATTTTATAACATGCATCTATTTGTGGGATATTGGTAATTTTTTGCAAAATATATAAATATTTTATATATTACTTTATTAGAAGAATGTTGGTGATAAAGGTGATTTTTAAACAAAGAAAATCTACTTTTTCTTGCAAAGCTTGCTATCAAAGAGTTTTTTTTTAATTTATTTAAAAATAACAATTTTATTGAGAGTGAAGGGTCGATGTGTAATACTTCACAGAATAATACGGTAACGTGGTTATAGGATTTCAGCCAAAATAAAATTTTTAAAGGAAAGGTGTATAAAGCTATAGAGAATATTATAATATTTGGTTGTCTGTTGTGTCTATTATCCCGGATTATAATTGACACACAAAATGAGATATGAAATTCAACAAACAATATTTAATTTGAGATTAATATGTCACAATACACTTTTGATTATTACGTTATAACTCGTGAACACTCATACTTAATTCTTATATAAATCCTATATCTAATGGTGTCGCACCTCAACATAGGGTGGACAGCTAACTTGTGACATGCTGGAACACCGTCAGACTAAGAGTTCGGAGATAGTAAGACTACTCAGATACTCTGTAGAAATGCAATAGAAGTACCGGTGTAAATCAGTTTATCAGGTAACTTCTTTTTGGGCCTAAAGTGTTTATGTTTGCCAAAAGCACCTATTGTACATTCCCAAATAGTGCTGACAGATATGCTGATTAGTTGTATGTCTACATAACTGTTAGCTCTATTAATTGGGTTACTAGTTGGAGGTAACGGTGAATATTTAGAAGAAATATTCACCGTTAATTGTTGCGGAGTATTTAGGTCAGCGAATATATTCGTCTGCCTAAATACGACGGAACATTGTCTTTCTCAAAATGTAGGTCTAATTAAAGTTGAAAAATTTATATTTTTAAAATACTTTTCGACACTATAGAAAAATCAATTAGTATAATGGCGAAAGATTTTTCGTATTCTTGAAAAGTATATAACTCATAGTGAGAGAGATAGGTAAAATAATTTCTTTGAAGAAAGCAAAACGTGGGTACCAGTCTGGATGCGTTTCAATAATTTTATTAGAAATTAATTTTGAGCATCCATGGCTCTTCAGGAAAATTCAGTTCTGAAACAATTAGTATCGAACTCCTCAGCTATTTGTTTTTTTTAATTGAAACAATCAAAATAAATTTCTTTCTTAAATTTTAGTTTTCTGTTAGGGACTTTCGTTTTAAAATTTACAATAAAAAATCGGCCGCCTATTCACTTGTAATATTTTGTTTATTTGTTTTGCTTAAGGATATTGTATTTTGGTAAACTTTGCGAAGTTAACTTACAGGAGTCAAAAGAGTGATATCGTCTTGGAGTTAACCTCACCGTACAATCTTGAACTTTTTAGATTCTAAAAAACAAACTGAAGGTACAAAGAACAGGCCAAAATTAGCGATGGTGGATTCAAAGCGTCATTTTGAGTGGGGGAAGTGACGGAAAATTTCGTGGAATTGAGCTTTTCTTTTTTATTGTTGCACACATTAATTTTTATTTGCACTACAAGGGTGTGAAAACTGAAAGGTAAAGGTGGCTGGCACGAATCTCCGTGCAAGTTCTGGTGCAAGTTTTGGAGCAAATTTCGGCAGAAGAATGAAAGGAAAGAGAGAAGTAAGAGTAATTGGTCAGTGTGCGTGTGTGTTCGATTATACCTACAAATGCACATCAACAAAACAAGTTTTGATGTTTTCACCGAACAACGAATGATACAGTGTTACCAGCCAGCAAAAATAGGTCACGTGTACCACACTAAAATGATTCAGTCCGCTTGTTTATAGGCCATGAAGCCCGCTTTTTTTTTTTTCTTTTTTTTGCCTCCTTAAGAAATTTTTGACGATTTTTACCCGGATTCTGCGATCCTACTTTGATTTTTCGCCCTAAATTTTTTTTTCTTTTATATTTTTTTTTGGCATTGGCGGAAATTTTCTCATTTCTTCACTAGATATGGCACTGAAAGTTAGACAAATACATGTCGATTCAATATTACTGCTCTATAATATATGTATTTCACATTTTCACGAAGGTTAGTTGGCCAACCATTCGGATGCTGAGATGCTAGAATTCAGCGACCTTATTTGCACATTCAATTTTTCAAAATCGATGTCCTTCAACAAAGGTTTTTCACCCACTCCAATCGGGTTTAACTTACGCGAGGTAAACGTGCACGGCATCTCAGAACATCGTACCGAGTCATCGTTGTGAAAATACTACATAATACTCCAAAATCGACGACGATCAGAGGAGTTTTAAATTAAATAAATTATAAATGCGATTTTCTCGCGATAGTATTCTGCGACGACGATAAATTTTCCATTTCATGCAGAAGTAAACAGTTTAGGAAACACGGTGTATTGCGATTACCATTATCTTTGTGTGTGGTATGGCATCAGCACACGAGTTTCGACTCGTTAAAGTATTATACAAATTTCTACTCCAACTGTTTTCGGGTGTGGATACAAACAACGCTCGAATTTTCCAGAGAGAACGCAAAAACGGACTTATACACACGGCTGGGGGATGGAAAAAAGGTGGGTCGCGGAGCAAAGTTTGCTTCAATGATTACTTTCACAAAGGAGGTTTCGAGGGAAACTAATCCATCACAAAGTTGGCAGCGAAGCTTGCAATTATTAATTAACGCTATTCTGGAATGGTGAGTGTGCTACAGGGTTGGTGTGTGTGTCTGCGTGTAGTCTAAGTATATTTCTAACGATGATGGTGAGTGGGTTTGTATCAGTAAGCGTATGTATGTATGTATGTACGTATGTGTGTATATGTGTGTGTATGTGTGTGTGTGTGCGTGTGTACATGTGTGTGTATGTGTGTTTGTTTGTTTGTGTGTGGTGCAAAAAGGGAAAAACGAATCGTGAGATGAGGGAAAATGGGGGCTGGGAGTGGAAAATCTGCCTTAAAAAAAGAAGAAGAAAAAAAGGAAGAAAATAAGGGTGGTCCGCGCTTAACAGAATTATCATCTTCTTTGCTGGCGTGTGCGAATTTCACGAAAGTTTCGCATATACATTTTCCACAGTATATGCTTCATCGTATACTGGGTAGTGGGTACACATTTTTGGGGTATATTGACGGCGTGAATGTGTAAAGCTATTAAATTCTTGATCTGGTAAGATTTTAACCGTTTCCTTTTAGTGAGCTTGTCATCCTTTGCGTGTATATGTGTGTGTACATTGTATTCGGGACGCGAAAAGTTTCGCTGAAACGGGCCCTCCTGTGTACATGATATGGCATTAAAAATTCTACTATTTGGTGAATAATGAAAATTAAATTAACCTTTCTCGGTTGCGAAAAGTTTGACATTGGAACGAAGTTAGTAAACAGTTTTGAAGAATTGCAGGAGCGTAACCAGAGAATAAGGGTCGAGGATATTTGGTGGGGCCACTTGAGAAGAGATATGAAGGAGTTAAATTATAAGAAATTTTTAGCAATAAGAGAGATGACCTCTTTGGAAAATTTCAACATGAACTGATTTGAAAAACATAATTATTTTGGAGTGCAACCAAACTGGGGTCACTTGATTTTTTACAGAGACTTGGTCTACGTCACTGAAAAATAGTAAAGCGTTCATTTGCAAAAATACGATAAGCCATAAGTTGGTGTGCAGTTGTTCACAAAAAATTAACTGGTTTCACCTTACTGATGAAGATCTTACAATTAGTAAAATTAAAGTGATAATGTTTTTTCAGGTGAATTTGAGGTTGGAGATGAAGGTGGGAAAAAATGTTTTCTTAAAAAATCATCTTATCCATAATAATACCTGCTTCCTATAATTCACGGTTAATTACATATTACCAATTAAACTGAAGAAGCCGCAAGGAGGCAAGAGTACACACTTGAGGTTTGACACTCTGGCTCGTAGCCAGAGTAAAATCGCAGAAGGCCAAACTGCAGACCAAGGAGAGAAAAATGTTTTTTACAGATTGTATTAGCTGTATTAAAAAAATATGTTTTGTTTTAAGGGGAAAAGAAAAATAGCAATAAAAACTCTTATCTGCCTAAAATAAAATTTATTACAAATTTCGACTTGGCCGGTTAATACAACTGTAATTTTCAATTTTTACTATTTGTAAAAATTAAAAAACATTATTAATTGGCTTCTTTCTTTCTTTTTTTTTAAATTCTGAAAAAAATTGAAAAATTTTGCCAATTGCCCCCTGCTCCCTTAAGCTAAGGGCCTGTTGATACTCTCTAAAGACTGATTTGATTCCAGTCATATTTTTTAATTTTTGAAATTAAAGTGTAAAATTTTAGTTTTTAACTCCGTATATCAATGGTAAAAAGATTTTAGATCAATATTTTTTTACTTACGAGTATTTTTTTAGAACACTCAATATAAAAACTACTAATCCAAAACTTTTTTTTTATGATAGACATGATATAATTAGAGATTCAAATTTTACACTTCCATTAAAAAAATGACTTGGATCGGTGTTTAGAAAGTGCCAAACCTTAAGTGCGTTCTCTTGACTTACTCCAAACTGTTAATGTAGGTAAACAGAATTAACACAAAATAGCTGCTCATCTCTTACAAACTTCATGTGGTGAAAAATCTTAGTACCACTAGTGATGTTATATCGAAGAAAATATTTGAGTATCGATACGTATCGATATTTTGACCACATGTATCGATACATATCGATACAGTATCATATCAGAAAACCATAATTCTTTTTCTTGATAAAATAGAAATATCTCTCTTCCCTGTTCCGTTGTTCTGCGTATCGAGCCATCAACCGTGGTAATTATTAAATATTAAGAAGAATATATTTTCATAACCTATTCTGTCTGCTGGTGGCCTAGCGCACTTTTTTGTATTTTTATTTATTAGTTTATTTATGTTTTTTATTTTGAATGTATAAAATATATTGATATGTATCATGAGTATCGAGCAATGTATCGATACTTCGATACAGTTGTGTGTATCGATACGTATCAATACATATCAAAATTTTTAACATCACTAAGTACCACACACTTTTATCAGCTACTATACTAGTGTAGATGTGTGCTAAGTTTGGTGTACACTGGTCTAGTTATTCAGAATGCGTTTACATTTCTGCATACTTAAATACATGCGCGAGCGCACACACACAAACACATAGACACATACATACATACATACATACATACATACATACATACATACATACATACATACATATACAGAATTATTTCTGCTCCTATTAGGATAGGATAGGATAGGATAGACTTACTACGATTGATGCGCGGAAGAGATATTTGTGTATTAGATCCTCGCCCATACAAATATGAGCTGAAGTATACGTATAGCAGAAAAGGAAGCTTATCTATAATTAGCGAACCTTCGTTTTCATGTAAATTATGTTACAAGTAAAACAGAAGGAATGGGTTATTGATGTCAATATTTTCAACTATGTCTTTGGTCATCGAGTCAACTCATAACATCAGCAACGATGTTTTAGAGTAAGTATAAATTACGGCTTCGAAATTGTCAGTGATCTGATTATTACCAATGAGGAGGTCAATTACCCTTCTATAAGCGAGTATGTAATAATAATGATGCTACGTAGATTGTGAAGAGGCCCAGAATTTTTCAGCACTGAAATTTGATTACCTACAGTCGTAGGGGTTTAAACTTTAAATAGGTTGTAGGTGTATTTAAGAATCGGTTTGAGCTTCAGTTATGATATGTGGATGAAGAGTGAACAGAATAAAGTCGAGGAATAAACCTTCAGACTTAATAAAACGCGAAACGAATGCTAGTGAATGTGAATACACGAAACAAATGTAAACGTACACCTTATTGCTGCACTAATTACTTACAATTCCCTTGCCTTCCTATTTACATGGCATTCATAAATTTTCTTGTCACTTTGTTGTCTCTCTTTCGCCAAAAAATAAAGAAAACTGTTCGATACACCTACTGTGTTGCTGCATAAGATTCTTTCGAAAAAAGTTTAGGCTGTTTTGTCCAAGGAGGGAGTTAATAGAGCCCCCCTGGATGTTGCTTGATTGGATTTTCTCCATCATCAGAGTTGGATAATTGGCAAATCGTGATGATAAACTTTCTTTTTTTGAGACGATTTCACAATTTTTAGCAGTTGGAAATTTTAAAAATTTCAGTTGGGAATTTTTCATATTCTGCCAACCCTATAAAATGCCATTCACTAAGTCACTGATTTCGTCTGAATTTCTCCGTTATTTTTACATGCTTATAAACAATGAAGAATTTATTGCTACAAAATAATGCAAATAAATAATGTTGCGAAAAATGAAAAATAAGGCTTCTTCTACACTCGTGTTAATTGTCTTATACAAAGTACTTATATTTAACATACGAATCGAATGATTCAAAAAAAATTGAACTGTTTAAAAAGGTTAAATTATTTTGTTCTGCCAGCCAACCGGTCGTTTTATGAAAAATCCGAACTACTCGATCGTACTTACTACATTTTATAGTCGGGTGAATTTGCATAAGCAGACAAAATTTTGGCTAATATCGTTTTCTTGGAAACGTGTATAGGTGCATCGTAACAGTGCTGTGCTAAATTTTGTAAAGACTCCTCCTGGCAGTCGAAATCTAAATTACCTACCAAAACGTTTTAACATTGGAATTGTTTTACCTGAGGTACACAGTAAAAACATGACGTCATGTACAATGAAAAGTGAAAAATGTAAACAAAATCAAAAAAATATGATTGTTTTGTTAGTGTGCGTGTATACTTGATTTTATTCATAATTCAACACATGCACACTAACATAAAATTGAATTCAACGAATTTAGCAGTGTACCCTAATATGAAAACGCTAACGCAGCAGCAGCTCCGTTAGAAAAAGTAGGTTTTCAAAAATCATACAATTAGATAGTCACTAAAAAGTTATTAATATATTATAATAAATATTTGTTCAGAATTACATTCCTATTGGTCCAAAATTAGGCATTTTATAGACAAAATAGAAATGAAAATACGGTACGACCGTTCCGCACCAAAATTGCAAGATATAATAAATAATACTGAATATTTGTTCCAAATTTTGTAACTATTGGTTAAAAATTAAAAGTTTTATAGCCAAAACAAAAACGAAAATAATCATACCGTAAGTACCGTACGGCTGAAACGCATCAAAATTTTTGGTAAGTTATAATAATTTATAGTTAATACACTTTTCAAATTTCGTAGCTATCAGTCGAAAATTGAAAATTTTATAGTCAAAACAAAAACAAAAATATCCATTCCGGAAGTACCGTACGGCCGATCCACATGAAAATCAATAGGTCGAGTCTTTGGCTTAGTACTAATGTTCTTTCCAAATTTCGTGAATATCAAATAAAAATTGCTACCTGTACCTGGTAACAAGAAACTGGTTTATATATATGAATTTGAGTTATTAGTGGCAAAATTTTTTTTGAGTTATGAAACGAAAAACGTATCCACCCCCACCCCCAGATCATTCCATGACACAAAAATTATTAAGTAGATTTTCAATAGAAAACCTACTAAAAATGAAATGTGTACCTTTATTTAACAAGATGAAAATTAAATACAAACATCATTTCCAACGTATCCTCAACTGTGCAAGAAATGCAAATCGTGTAAATTTTATTTTATCAACCGAAAAATTCTAATCCGTTGTCGTGGGTCTTGGGGCTCCTTAAAAGGAATGAGGCCTATAGACATATGGCTACTCTGCCTATTTATCAGTCTGGCCTTGTATCAAAGACCGAAATCTAAGTGGGATATCTAAATTCTGAATGTAAGTGAAAACTTTTTACTTATTCAAGGGCGTTGTTAAACTGGAAAGGGGAAGATTACCCCATGGGCATGACGTATTTTTGAATTTTTTTTTTCCTATCACTTTTAGAATTGGGAAAAAATTTTAGTAATAAATGTTCGACAGCCGGTTTCATGGAGACTAAATTTTTCAAATTTTCTAAATATTCAGAAGTAACGAGCAAAAAAAAAGTAGTTAAATTTTTTTATTGCACCCCCCCACTTGAATAAATCCTGGCAACGTGGGTAATTCTTGCTGGTATACCAGGGGTCGATACTAACAAGTTCATCTTTCTGATCTGCCCAGTTGGCCTACTCAAATATTTCTTCTATTCGTAAGGTACATTTATACCATAAATATACTTAATTTTTAAAGCACCGTTAGTACTCCACGTTTTCGTATTCAGCTTTTCGACCCTTTGCATGAATCACTGATCATCAATCATTTAAATTTGAAGAGAAACAAAAAACAGACTCTAAGGTTGAGGCAACCAGCTCCACCGATTCTATACACATACAACCCCAGCAAAGTCACTGCTTATCATCATTTCAGAATATACATCTTTTAGCCTATATTGACATTATGTGAAAAAAGTCAGAACACACGTTTGTAAAAAAAACCTACCGTGGTTCGTACATAATAAGACAGCTTCATTAAAGAAAGAAGCCAAAAAAAAAAAAATTGACTTTCCGCGTTTATTAACCAGCCTCGTGGTGTATGTTCACCATTCAACCCACCCCCATTCATGAATGATTAAACAAAATACTGCCCACCGACGCCCTCGCTCGGTCAGATCATTATCAATTTGTGACACGGTTAAACAGAGTCAGGGTGGCATTTATAGAAATACATAGGTGCTTTTTATTAGGCCTCCACTATAATGTGTATACCACGTATACCGATTTTTTTTCCCTTTCTCTATATACATACATATTGGCAAACACAAAAATCGCGAAAGCAATTAGAACAAATTAATTCCTTATTTCCCATTTAAATCGTGTATAATAGCATCTTTTTTCTTTTTTTTTTTATTACCTCCTTTTTCCTTTTTTTTTTTTTTTCTCCTTTCCATATTATACTAACGCATTATCATATAATTAAAGACCACCCTCGTTTTTTTATTTGAAATCCGTTGTTGCGTTAATAATACGGATTTAAGTCTGGCATGTACGATCGCCGCCGCCGTTTATTGTATGTAGCCCAGTTAATAATGCTTAATTATAATATTCCACGTGTCAGGAATAGGAGCTTTTCATTGCTGTGTCGCCGTGTCTCATTTTCACGAAACGGGGTACACAAAGGAAGAGGGGTTTGTTTTTTTGTAAAGAAGAGAAAGCTCTATGTACGTATATATAATATGTTCTACACACGCAGCGCCGACGCTCGGTACTCGGGTACTTGTTGTTGTTGTTGTTGTTGTTGTTTTTTTGGCGAACAAGGTAACATAAAACACCTCGTGGGTGTCACTTGTCATCGTGCAGAGCATATAACATTAGACATAAAAACGTTTAATGTTTGAAACGAAGAAAAGAAAATGAGTATAGGTACCTAAATGGTAAAAAGAGTGAGAAAAAGGGTTTGCTGCTTGGCAGCTACATATATATGTGTGTAACTACTACTGTGTGACTACTAACTACCACCACCATTACTTACTACTATATATGACTATACACTTTCCAGCGACGACGTATTGTGTAATTATATAAGCAGGCCAAGAAGTTAACAAAAGGCGCGAATAAAGGGACGATATAAGCGAGTAAACGACAAGGAGAGTGAAAGAGAGTGAGAGAGAGAGTGTGAGAGAGAGTGAGAGAGAGGGAGAAAGAGTGAGAGAGAGAGAGAGAGAGAGAGAGAAAGAGTGTCAGAGTGATGCGAATGAAATGTGAGACAACAGTAGCAGTGGTAGCAGCAGCAATAGCAACAGCAGCAGCATCCGTCGCAAAAGCAGTGGTAGTTTTCGCAGTTCCATCTTTAAACAGTTATATATAATACAAAAAAGGAACCATACCGCGAAAACCGTACGGTACCCATCTTTTTTAGGGGGAGACGGGGCTGAAGTAAGCGAAATTTTTGGGCGAGAAGTAAGAGAAAATGGTGAGAGGGAAGAAAACGAAGACGAAGATGAAGGTGAAGAAGAAGAAGAAGAAGAAAGCACAGCAGCAGCAAAATTTTGGGTTGTGTTTGATGAGGAGGGGGAGATGGGTGACAACCAACCCCGACCTCACGGGTCCAGTTTTTAATTAAAACCCCGCAAGATACCCGAATTCCACGAATAATTTACACTACAGAGTTTATTCTCGTTTAGCTTGTGTTAGCTTTTTTTTTCCTTTCTTCCATTTTCATTCTTTTTTATTTTTTCTTTCAATTGAAGAATTTTCACGTCCTTTCCTGCATAACACCATCCTTGTTTTCTTATATTTAATTAGGTGGACACTATGTAATTTTTTTCTCCATTTTTCAGTCGTCAAAATATTTCAATTTTTACCTCATCGTTTTGGTTCTTTTTTTCTTACATTTGTTTCAAGGGTAACAATTTTTTTTTCTTTTTTTTAATCACGTAAATGTTGCCAAGTTATTTTTTCTCTTTCTTTTTGTCTTGCCGTTTTTCTGTCGCTTATTGTCACCCTTGTTTTTGAAAGCTGTTCAAAAAAAAAAAGGGTGTTCTATTTACTCTGTCTTGTCGACGCGATTAAATAACGTATAATTTATGTAGACGATAAGCAGTGCGGTGCTGTAGAAGTGTGTAAAATTCGCATTTCTTCGAAAATATGATATTTTCCACTTTTTCATCTTCGTTGTTGAAAACGAGTCAAAATGGTGTCCGTATATGGAATGTAGGGCATGTTTCTGAAAAGAAACTCATAAATTTCTTCATTGAGCACTGCACAGAGAAGAAAGGATTAATAAATTTTAGATTTGTTCGAAGGATAGCCTACTCGGTTGTTTTGTGTTTTCTTCTGAATTTTTTTAGAATTTTCTGACAAAGTGTAAATCGAAAAATGTAATTTATGCGACAGAAATTTCTAAAAATAATACGAATTTTTCATGAAGAAACGCCAAATAATGACAAATCACGTCTTGAAAAATTTATGAATATCTTTTTTTAGGATAGACATTACAGGATTTTAAAATATTTTCCGAATACATAGGTAGATACTCAAATTGTTGATAATCTCAAAAGTTTAAAATTAAAAGATTTTTTTCGACAATTGGTAGTTTAATACTCGAATGCGTTGTCGAGAATTTTTAAAACGACTCGATGATGAAACATTACCAAACAATAGAAAAAAATAAATATTAACTTACTATTTCTTACCAGATAAACAATAAAGCAGACACGCAAATTGCAGATTATAATTTTTTCAGACCCATTTAACTTATAACCACCAGCATGCAGGTAATACCTTAAGGAGCTGCAGTCCTTCTCCAAATACCTACTCATTTTTTCTTGTTGTTGTTAAGTGGGTTAAGTAGGTACTACACTCCGCCAACTTCCGATTCTCATATACATATATAGTTGTTTTGAGAAATAAATTGATACGAGTACTTAAAACATGATTGCTTACAAACTTTTGAGCTCGGTAGATATTTATGATGGTGCAAATATTACGTCTCCGCGCCCTTAATGATTATATTCCAAACTTTAACTTTTGTTCTTTTGTTTTATTCGTAAACGTCGATTATGACTTTTAATTGTAAAATATACAGGTTATAACCTGTGAATTTTTCACTAAATTTTTAATTTTTCGCTTGAATTTCCTTGTGACATAATTATTACAATCTAATAGGTACCTGGTTCAGCAAGTATGTACACTAAAAATTAAAAAATCATATATTAAATTCTATACCCCAATTTGAAATTCATTAATAAAATTCAATTATGGAAGCCGATGTTAAATTATTAACTATGATTCAAGATTCAATGTGAGACATTTTGTAACATTGTGTTCAGCCTTAATCGCAAAATTTGATGAAAGGCAGATTGTAAATCTAAAAATAAAGTTTGTTTCTTCCAGGTGAATTTTTCGTCGTTTGCCGTTATCACTTACTGCTGATGGATAAATTAAGATGCTCATATTTTTGCTTAGTAACGAATTTTCTAAAACTTTGGATTTATCTGGATCGTTTTTTCACATCCAAAAATAGTGTGCATATCTGTGATGATAATTTTAGACTTAAAATGACTGATAGACTTAAAACATTTTGACAAAATTACATTACACTTTGAATGACCTCAAAGTAACGTTTGTGTATTAGAAGTTACTATTTCTAGTTTAACATTATTGCAGATTCAGAAGATTGAGTCCTTTAATGTTTCATGGTTACAATAGAAATGAAGATTCATCGATTTTGGATTAAGGAAGTTAATAGTTAATTTGGTGGCGGATGAGTATGAGAAGTGACTTACAATTTGTGTGATGAGGACCTGATAGATGATATCATAATTGACCAATAGCCTGAAAGAGAACAATGAGATAATAATGTAATTGGTACAAAGTAGTTCTTCTAGATATTGGATAAATTATACTATGTGTAATTAGCAACATCAGCTGTTACATTTTTGGAGCACTTCTTTGAAGGTTATTGAGGTAGATGGCGCAAGTCAGGAATGTATGGATAAGAGAGATAGAGATATAGTTTCACGTGAGAAGATTCTTGCATGGTGCCTGAGTTATGTACTCATGAATCTTTGCTATTTATTATGCAGGGTGGATAACAGTTTATTGGTGCGATGATGTATGGATATGAAAGTTATAGAGTAGAAATATATTGTTACAATATCAAATATGTAATAACTACTCTAACAAAAATGCAAATTTCATTAAAATATTTTCGACAGAATATTTGGAGTATTACATGTTTACCTATTATAGTGACAAGCCCTGAAGTGCCACTTTGGCTCGTGCTGGCCAGCAACTTCTGCCAGCTCAATGAAAAAAAAGGGGAAAAAAAAAAAAAAACTCTTATCTTTTTCTTTCTCTGTCCTTTCATCTCCATTTGGTTTCTTTTGTTTTTCGGCAGTTAGCATAATTATGACCATCAAATTTTGGGGAATTCCTGAAAAACGAATATCCATGGCCTTTTATTATTGTGACAAGTTCTGAAGCTACTTTGTGGCATTTTAACTTGTGCCAGCAGAGGACTTTTGCCGGCGCAGGACTTGCACTATTTGGGAATTGAAGTGGCTCTAAAACTTTGCATTTTGTCCCCAGAAAGGTTCAAACATCGCCCAGTCAAGTTCTTTTGATTTACTCATTAGCTAAAATGATCACTGCTCCGGCAGCTCACATACACTAAGTCTTCTCTCGAGTTCTAGTTTGAGATTTTGTTTTGGTAATTTTTCTTTATTCTTGTTCTTGTTTTTTTTTTTTTTTTTTTTGTTTAGGTTGCCCATGGCTGAACTATACCATTTATAATTCCTCCAAATGTAGCTTGTATCCAGTGAGACAAAATTTTATGTTGCGTGCAACTCAAATTTACACGAGTTGATCTAACCTAAAAATCAACGTGAGAAATTGAGAACGAGGTTCATCACTGAGATTGAAACGAGTGCAACTGCAACGCACGGAAAAAATCCAAGTTTCCTACAGTGGCTGTATTCAAATATAATGTTATGAAAATATTTTGTGGGGACAATACTCGTATGAGGTAATAGGGGCTCGCACCCCTCGATGACAGTTGCCACCCAAAGGCTGGCAATAATCGTCTTTATAACGTTAAACAAATATACACTGGTGCGTTTGTATGTTCGTACCTGTACGTACGTACAGGTAAGATACATTGCACGGGCTGAGATCAATTATCTGATAACAATCTCGGTGATGTCACAGCCTGGTACCAAACGCGCTGCGTCGTTTCTTATCACCTTGATGCCAACAAGAAACGACGTAACACATGACATAATTACGTACATGTACGTATGCATGTGTGTCTGTGTGCATGTACCAAATCCTGTATATAAACTCTCAGAACCAGCTCAAAAATTGCCAGTGTTTGCCGAGGATTTGGCTCTCCCATACTTAATTGTATGAAGTGGCAGAACACGCAAATACTGTTGAAAACCTTCTAATGTGAATATCTCTCACAACAAGGTATTCCACATATTTCATCAATTTTTTTGATCGAATGTGGCTTTACTTTGTCTCTGTAATGTTTCAGAAAAACATTATTATGGCATTTGTTGAAACGATACCCAAGTCAGCGAATGTGTGCATAAAACAAACCCAAAAGTGATAATTTGAAGTTGAGTTGTTTTAAAATAAAAAAAACTCCAGCGCAGCAAGCCCCACTATAAAAAGTAGGTTTTCGAGAGAAAGAATTATGAATTTTGATGGTCACATTAATTATCTGTAAGTTTATATGCGTCGTTAATGGTATGTTATGATTGTACGAAATGTATTAGCTGCTGATAAAATATTAGACACTGTGAAATAAAAAAGCATTTTTTCTTGAAAAAATGAAAAATAAATTAAGCCGATAAAGTATGGTACATTATCATATAATTTAAAATAAAACCAATGAAATATAATAAAGTTATGAAATAAAAAAAAAAAAAGATGAGCATGTGGTTAATTTTTGTGAAAAGAAAAGTTCGTTCAAATTAGAAGGAAGAGGGAAAAAAATCTTTACCTAGTACCCTGGTCGATTCGCACCACAATTAGTAGCATACTACAATGAATTTTAATGAATATTTATTTCAAATTTCGTACATATGGTTCCAAAATTCCGCATTTTATGACCAATATAAAAACAAAAATAACGGTACCGAAAGTACCGTCTGGTTGATCAATACCAAAATTAGCAGTATGCTAAAGTATAATATAATAAATATTTTATTTAAAATTTCGTACATATTGTTCCAAAATAGCTCATTTTGTAACCAATACAAAAAAAAATAGCAGTACCGAAAGTACCGTCCTGCTCATCCATGCCAAAATTGGTAGCCTACTACAATAAATTATGATAAATAATTTTTCCGAATTTCGTCGCTGTTGATGCAAAATTGAGAATTTTATAGCCAAAATAAAAATAAAAATGGTGGTACCGGAAGAACGGTCCAGCCGATCCGTACCAAAATCAATAGTCGATCTTGTCCTTGGTTTAGTACAATTGAACGTATCAAATTTTGTCGTTGTTTGGTAAAAATTGGGATCTGTACCTTGGGAACAAGAAATAGACTTATACCTATCTATGTGTGTATATATATATATGTATATGAATTTGAGTTAATGATGCCAAAATTTTTCTGAGATTATGAAACGAAAAACGTATCCACCTCCAACCGTGAGAGCTAATACCGCACCAAGTACCTATAGTAAGTAGATTTTCTAAATTAAGAAAACCTACTTAAAAAAGCGTACAGAAACAAAAAAAAAAGACGACGACAACAACAAAATACAAAAAAATGTGGAACGCGAAGAAGTAAATCGCGATAAAAAGAGACCATAAAAAGAAACAACGAAACAACAGGGTATACATAAATGCGACACAAAAAAGCAGACAAAAGAATAAATAAAGAATTATTCGTAAAGCGTTAAAAGTGTATGATGTGCTCATTTCCCTGCTGCACAGCCGGAAACCCTTCATTTCGTAATATATAGTCTTTATAAATCAAGTCTTTTTTTTCCTCCTCCCTTTCGCCAGCTCTCTCTCACTCCACACACTTCAATCTCTCGTTCTCTCTCTGAATCTCACTCATACTCACGCACTCAGTATATACTCGCAGACCCAAGCCTTGTTGTTCATAAATATGAAAAAGTAACCCCGAACTTTTGCAAATTTTTTTTTTTTTCGTTCCTCTTTCTAACTCGACCTGTGAGTGAGAAAGAAATAACGCGAGGAGAGGAAAAAAGAGAGCAACTTACGGAAAAACTATACGCCATCCGCTTCGCTTCATCAAAAATACACTCGCATATATGAGAAACAGTTTTCTTTCTGTATCTTTTTTGGTGTTTTTTTTTTTTTTTTTGTTTTTTTTTTGTTTTTCCCCAGTTGCACACACCCGTCGAAAGGTTTTTTGTCTATATAAAATGTTATATTTCGTAGAACACAGTTTGCGGACTTCCTATATCTCAGGTCTCAAAATATTTTTATATTTCCTTCTTTTTTTTCCTCCCTCTCCACCACACACTTCTATATTCTGTCTTTTTCATATACTCTCATCTCTGGGGGTTTACGATTACGGAATATAATATAGGCTGGACTTTGATTTATATTTTAAAAATACATGAAAGCCGATTGAAATGCAACGTAAAATAGGTACCTATACGCACTTCTCCGGTATTTTAATCTAAAACAAAAACAAACAAAAAAATGTTTATTCGATAAATTCGAAACGAAAAAGAATCTAAGTACGAAGGACGAATGAAGGACGTAAATGGTTTGTTTGTTGCAAACCAAAAAAAAAACAAAAAAAAAACAAAAAACAAAAGTAACATTAGTTGTGTATTGTCAATCGGTATAGTTTTTGGTGGGTTGTTTCGACGAGAAAACATGAAAAAACGATGTTCCAAATATAGGTCAACGACGAGATGTTAGGTATGGTTAAAATCTAGCCATTTATATAGTATAAAAGTTTTCCGGAAGAGTTGTCAATCCTTACTGCGAAATTGAGGAGACTATATTCGCTATTTGTAGTCGAAGGAATGGTTTTCACGCATCAGCGTCGTCAATAGTTATTCATCAAAAGAAGTTTTTTGATATTTACCTGTCCTATAGGTGCCTGGGGGTTAAATTTTTTCGCAACCTTTTTTTTTTTTTTTTTTTTTTATATATAGAACAATAATTAATGGCTAGTTGGCGTTTTTTTCACTTTTTTCTATTATTTTTGCTTAAGACATTATATCTATACAAGCCTAAGTAAATGAATTAAAGGAATCGACTTCTCCAACATCTCATCAGATGAATATCAATGATGGAAGTCATCCTAAAAATATTTTATTGAGAAGAATTATTTACAAAACAAATTTTACTTTGGGCTGGGCAGTTTTAATTTTTGTTTCTTCCCCCAGCAGAGATTAAGTAATATTACAGTGTCCATTTAGACCAACTTTAAATTAATGTTATTAAAAATAAACAGGAAAAAAGCATTGCTACTATCGTTATGTGCTCTCCGAAAGAACTTTTTTGCATAAATCTTACACTTTACGTGAAATGGAGTGAGAAGCCTAAAAATTCACGTTCAAAGAAATCCGTGAAAAGCGCGGAATATTAAAAGTTATAGTAAAGGCGAAAAAAAGCAGAGAGAAAAACACAGAAGAAGAAAATAAGATCTCTAAAAAGAGATTCACGTATTAAGAAAGTAATTGAGCGTCAACGGTGAGGAGAGAAAAAAAGAAAGAAAAAGAAATACCCCTCGGAAAAAAATAAAGTTTTTTTTTTCTTTCCTTTTTTTAAATAATTGTATTATAGCAGTCCGGGTGAAAGCTTTCCAGAAATTAAAAAATAAAACGAGCCTTTTCGACATAGTTTACATTTCGGTCTTGGAGGGTTTCTACAAATAAACTAAGGTCAAAATGTGGGTAGAGGGGGTGAAAAATAAAAAAAGACATTGCCAAGAAAAAAACTATGTATTTTTAAAAAATCATACAATATGCATGAGCACTGAAAGGTTCTTATTTGTTGTTTTTTTTTTGCTTTTTGTTTTTTTGTTTTCATTTTACGTTTACCTACCATAAGATTTGGTTTTTTTTCTCCAACCCTCGCAGACGAAAGTTCTGAAATTAAATAAAAAAATAATTATTCGGCAAAGAGATGAAGGAGATGAAGAAGTCGCCGCCGTTTCAAATCTATAAAACCCTTCGTACATTTACTCGTAAAAAAAAATATACCTATATATACTTACATACAAATTTTTCAACTTTTTTTTTTTTTGAAAGTCAAACTATAGGCCTACTTCGAGCAGTAGATATTCTAACAGAAGTGAACAATATCTTAAAATTATTAATAATATTTGATTAACAAATGGACGTCCACTGGAGTGTAATGTGAAAAATACTTACTCATATGTAAAAATTGTTATTCACCACCAATAATCATGTCATCCTTGGAAAATTGAGCAGAATCTATCGCAAAAATTGTATAGCTAAGTTAGCCTAAGAGAGTACTTACCTCCTAATCTCGTAATTTTGATAAAACTTGTGGTAATTCTTTTATCTCAGTTTTTCTTATAAATAGACTTCAAGTACAGCTTTCTCTTACATTTTTACATGGAAAACAGAGATAAAATATTACTTAATTATTTCTCAGGTAGATAATTAGTATCGTTCTTGCATGCAACTCTTAGCTCAGTGTTTGGATCGACTATGAATATCAGCTATGTAGATATTGTGCAACATTTGTGGAATGTAAACAGTACCACAACGAATGTGAAATTTGTGCAGCAAACTTCACACAAATAGGAACTGCCTTTCCACACTTGTTAAACTTCGTATTTTCGTGATGAGTGCGCATGCGCAGGGGGTAGTATGCTGTAAAATAAATGCTGGCTGAGCAGAATTTTCATGATCAGTACATGGCATGTAGACAACCACACACCTACACGTTATGTAACACACACAAACAAACTGTAAGAGTTATGCAAATTTGACGATTGTAATTCTTGTTTAGCCCCTACTGTAGACCGAGCGCTCAGATGTTTACACATCAAAAAAAGGAAGTTTTTGTACTTTAAAGCACCCAATTCCTTTTTTATGACTCGATCAAAATTCTATTCTTGGACTTGGGAATTGGTTGACTACTAGGAAGACTTATCTTTTCACAAATTGATGTGGAAGTGTGAAATTTTCAATTTAGAGAACAAATGAGTTGTTAATTCTCGGAAATTTTTGTTGGTCTCATTAAAAGTTATATAAATCAACCAAAACTCACTACAAAGAAATTTTTCTACAGCTGTATTATTTTTTGCCACTTTGTTGAACGGTTTAACCTCAGGTATTCCTCACAGATGACAAATTAGTCATACAAATTCTACTGAGACAGCTAGTTATAGATAGCCTACATCCATAGATTACATTTACGTTTAAAAAGTTAATTACGATGTCCTGAGTTAAATTGAAAATTAAACGTAAAATTTTCGGGGATTGCAGCTGAATAAACAAAATGGTGTTTTAGGGTGTATGAAAGAGGCTCCCATTCATTTTGGGTGCACACAAAGGTATTACAAACTACAGACGTACTGTAGTTACCGCCGCACCGTTTACCCTAAAACGACGTATTATTAATGACCGAAACAATAACGTAAATACATGAGGCGTTGCGGATTGTAATTTAGAAATAGAGAAGAAAGTGTATATTAAGTTTGAAATAGAGGTAAGCGCGCAAAGTGCGATATTTCAACGGGCGTACCCCAAAAAAGCAGCGCCAGGGTGGGCGCAGGAGTGGAAGTGAGGTGGCGAAAATGGAGGAGAAAAGAGGCCTGTGTATATACACTTTAATGAAAAGGAGAGAAAGCTCATTAATTATGAACTTTACTCTGGAAAAGCGTCGGGGCCTTCTCCTTATGTTACTTTGTTAGCAGCATTTTCGCCTTTGTCGACATTTTCATGCACCCTTCACTATACACAAATTTATTTCAAAAGCGCGGTGGTCCACTAATAAAAAGTTGTAGACGTGTGACAGAATTACCTTATACAGCTACCTTACACTCGTCGGATCCGACGATGGATCTGCTGCTACATTACTATGCGACTGTTGCCGCCGCTACTGCCGCCGGGCACAAAATTAACGTTTTCCAGTGTCCTTTAAATTTATTATAAACTTATCGAAAAAGGGTTCGAGAGGTGCGCGTCGGTGCTTTGAACAAAGTTTTTGTAAAAAGTGGTGGCGTGTGCGATGTAGTTATTGAAATGCGTTCGTGAAAAGGTGACGATATTCCATGAAATACGTACATTTTTTGACAGGAGATGACTAGTGCTGCAGTAGTTAGCTCCGGCATAAAATTTCTATATGTTCAAAAGTCGGCAGGCAATTCTTGACCAGCAACAGGCTACTTAATGAATGAACCATACCACAGACGTTCCAATAGAGTTCAAGTGTGAATGGAATTGACGTTGTTTCTTAACTGAGATTTTTTTTTTTTAATTCATTTTTTTCTGAAAATACACATACCTATAGAAAAAAATCTAGTAAGTCTATGTATGTTAATTGTTACTTTGATGAAAAATATCATAGTCAAAACAAATATGTAAGTTGCCTAAGTCTATAAATTTTTGCTGTAGAATTCATAGATTTTGCACGTGTGCCATAATCTTGGTCATTGAAAATGTATTAAACAAGAATATAATACTGGATAGTCCAGCTAAGGATTTTTGTGTATTTTTCAAGTTTGAAAAATGGAAAAGTTTGCAATTTTTATGGATTTTTGGAAATAATTGTCTGATAACCTTTTTTTTGGTGTGGGTTTCGGTATCACTACTTTCGAAATTGCAACCATATTATCATTAAATTTTCAATGTTGAAATAATAGAAACATTTGAGAATTTTAGGGAATTTTGGCACAAATCATTGGTTATGGTGTCACTACTATTGACAATCACAATCAAATACAAACACTTCCATTGGTAGTTACTAAAATCATTTTAATGTAAAAAAATGAAAATAAAAATGCGCTAAATAGAGAACAATAACGCTTTAAAAATTTCTACAATAATATGTAGGGACTGGAGTTAATTAAATCGGCTCTGTCTTCCTCTATCATAACGTATATAGGTTTATTGTTAATTCCAACCTAATTTTATCGTAAATTTTTTAATTAATGCCAGCTTTAATAATTTCAATCCCTAGATATTGCCGGAGAAATTTTAAAAGCATTTTTCTCTTTTTAATGCATTTTTATTGATTTTTTGAAGTTTTGGTTTTATTTTTTGAAAAACGTTTTTGATTTAATTAGCAGAATGCTTTTTATTCGTTCTATTATAACAAGATACATATATTGCGAATAAATTTTCCGCAATCTTTGAGTAAGTACTCAAAGGCAAGAACATAATAAGCATCTAAACCATTCCAATAGCATTGTCATATGTTTGAGTTTTGCTGTAAATATTCAAGGTTTCACATCCTGTAGGGATCATACCAGTTTGAAGTATTAGGGGCTCAAATTTTTGGATGACAGTTGCCGCAAAAAGGTTGGAAAATTTAATGTACTGTAAGTTAAACCACACATTCATGCACAAATTGCTTGTTACTTACATTTTGCAAGTAGTTCATAATTATTGGACCATGACAAATTTTCTTATCACCGATTACGTTATGTTGACAAGTGTATTTGTTGTACTTTGTTATCAGCAAAGTAAACGTAATTAAATCACCACTATATACAAATTATGTATGTATTTATATAAATATGCATGTCTAGAGCCGGGTATAAGAGGCGCTAGTGAACAACACACGCAGTAAACTGTGTTTTCTGAATTGGCTCTCCTGTACTCTTGAGTGATGCTGGTAAACATACAAAACTGGAGACTACCTTCGGAGGTAGAAACTTTTCCATGATATAAGGTGTTCCACCCTTGCTATAGATTCTTAGGTTTTTTGCAACATTGAATAGGTGTCGAGCAGTTTATAAGACAAACTCTCAAGCTCACGATCTTTCAAAGCTTTTAAGCTTAAAATAAGTACGATTTATTTACACTAAACCTCTAGAGCTTTAGAATGAGACACCCCACAATGGATTTGAGGCATCGATTGGACTTCAAAAGGGAACATAAATCCTATTAACAATATATGGAAGATCGTAGTTGATCTGGCTGGAAAAATTATAAAATGCTTGTTCTTTTCTGTTTCTATTTTTTGTATTTTTGTAGTTGGTTCAATTTTTTGATAAAAAGTTTTTTTGTTTCCTCATACATTAGCGTTATATGCGATTTTGCATTAAAAATTAAAATAAACAGTTTTTTAAAAATGACTCAAAAGCCTCAATTCTAAAAAAAAAATATGGGATCATCATGGGATTACCCTTTATCACTAAAAAAAGTTTGTGAAAAAAGGTTTCGAAGTTATCCAGAAATCTGTGGACAAACATACCTACCTACATACATATGTAGTAAGGGTCAAATTGATAACCACTTTTTTTTTTTTTTTTTTTTTTTTTTTAAAGTTGGTATAAAATAGCAAGTACCAAACCTGCCATACCTAATTGAAAATTGAATTTTTGTCAGAAATAAGATTTTGCTGTCGGACTGAAAGAAAATAACAAAATTCATTCATAAATTGAGAAAAAAATGCTTCATGAAGTAGGCAGGAACAGTGATTCTGAGAAAAATTAGTTTCGATCTTGCACTTTATGCAAGGCCAATACCAAGAATAAGTTAAATTAGTGTAAGTGATCCAGAAAAGTCACAGTACCTACGCAAAAGAAAACAGTTCCTACCTTTTTTATATTTTTTTATAAATAAAATGATTGAATATTTTATTCGATCCTGATAATTATATGGTTTAATGATTTATTCGTACAAATTTACCTTTTGATAGTATTTTATTGACATTAAATATTATATTACACACTAAAGTTCAAAAGTGAGCATTTACATGTGAGGGAAGTTTCCATAATGGGCGCAACAAGTGAGCAATTCACAAGTTATATAAACTCAATTTTGAACCATGTTGAGGAAAATATTTTATATTTTTAATGATCCGAAAGCATAGAAACATTAAAATTATGTTATAATGACGAGACTATCATAAATATTATAAAAAACTTAACAAAATATCAGCCTCTTCATTGTGGCAGATTTAACATTTCATTCACAAAGTGTAACCTCTACCTCGATAAAAAGGTCATCACCAAGTTCAAGAATAAGCATCATAATGCTACCTACTAAAATTGAAAAATTATAGAACGAGGTAATGTGATAGTGACAGAGACTCAGGAATAAGATGCAAATAAGGGGTAAACAGTTCCAGAATGACTAACTATGATTGTTGAATGAGAATAATTGCGTCGGAATTTATTTATACTTTTTTTGAAAAACATAATTTTTAACTTTGTTTCTCATTGCAGGAAACTGGCACGGTAACTTATTAAAACACCGAGTTTATGGAGTTTACAGCCTTCCCATCCAGGATGGTAATGAAATCATTTTTTACGGGGGAGGAAAAAAACAAAAAAGGGAAATCAACTGGCACGATTCATGATTTCCGAACTAGTATAATTATACAACTGCCAGTTTTTCCAATTCCAAAATTGCCAACTACTATAAAATCTTGAAACTCCACCATTTTTGAACTATTGTATACATGTAACTACTAAGTCAATTTTTCCAACTCCCAAAATATGTTAGGGGGAGCTTTTCTCATCCTTATCATTGCTACACCCCAGTTCCAATCAGAAATTACATTCATTAGATATTCACATAAATGATTTTCTGATTTCATTCCCTCACATTCTCAACCCACAAAGGTAGTGTATTCTGTTCGGTTCTGTTGATGGCAGTATCTGATCGAAAATTTTATTATTGTAGTTCATTGGTCATCATATCCCAATTATCCTCTTCTACATTCCAACATCAAATATACCTATATCCTTCGGAAGCTGAGTAAAATTTGTACAACTTGAAGCCCAGTCAAAAAATAAAAATAAATTATTTTACCTTCAATTAGTATAATATAATATTATGTGATGGAGCTTGCATAATAGGTGAGTTGGTGTCTCACTCTCACCTATGGACAGCATGCTTCTTTTTAGATAGCTAGGTATTTGGAGGAATCAAATTCAAGTCTACGTGTATTCGCCATGTATATTTTTTTATTTTTTTGAAAACACGGACAGAATAAATACGTTCAACTATTACCTAATGGAAATATTTGGCACACCAGCATACTGGTTCTGCAAAATGTGTAATAAAGACGTTTAACATCATGGTAAAACTGCCTATCTTCTTGTCTCCATCATACATAAATCCTAATAGTTTATTACACACCGTGGTTTAAAAGTGAGTGTTTATATGTAAGGGAGAGGTTGCAAAATGAATACAGAAAGTAAGAAATTTCTGAGTCATGTAAACCTACTTTTGAACTTCGTTGAGGAAGATATTTTTTATATTTAATGATCAGAAAGCGACAAAATATCAGTTAAATGCCTCATAAATATCCTTAATGATAGGTGAAGTACTTTCAAAATGATAGAATAAGATGAACACTTCTTTTTATTATCGGCAGCTGAGGTGCTATATGTAATGTGAGTAGCAAGCACGGAGGAGATCGAAGGTTCAATTCCTGCTCATGGTAGTTTTTATTTTAAATATTATTTCCATTAATTATTTCAATCAGGTGAAGGGTAGGTATCTTTTTTTGAAGTACGTAAAGAAAAAAAGAAGTGTATATTACAATTACTGAAATAAAAATAAAAACATTATCAGTTTTGAATGCAGTCTTATAGATTAACATTCCATCAAAAAAATTTTATCTTGTTACCTTGTAACCTCCATGTAAAAATTATTACAGAGAGGTTGGTTTACTCTTCACATCGAGGTTATGTTTTGATCAATGAAAACCGCTGCTTTCGGCTTGCAAAATATCAGGGTGAACATTACTTTGCTGATTATGTACTTGTTTTAAACCAGTACATGGGTAAATCTCAGCATTTGGTCAATGGTAGGTAAGAGCTTACCTAAACCATCGACCAGATTCTTTTCAATCGATTTACTTTAAAGAAGAGCTGACTGCGATGAGCACCGTTTAAGACGGGGAATTAAGATTTAGATTATTACTAAGGGTGTAGATAATGGAAGGTTGTGTATTGGAGATTGTCTCAACCCTCCATGAGCTCCGAAGAAAATCTTGGCCCAAAAAATAGTGTGTGCTGGTTGGAGGTGGTATTATGCTTGTGGGAGTGGTGGAAGGGACCTTACGATCGAGCTATAGATAAGTCCTTTGTTACCTGTAATTGAACAACAGGTTTTGATTATTTAGGACAGAAATGAAATATAAATTGAAGTTTCATTTAGGTGTCTACAATTTAGTTGTGTGTACAGATAATATAATACGTATTGATACATAAATTAAAAACTTATTTCTTTTCCCAGTCTATGCGCAATGGTCAGCATGTGTCATTCTATTATTACTGTTGCAGCTGTTTTAGATTCAAAATGCATTTTCAAGTCCACTAGATTATCTACACTATAGGTACGGAATAGAAAATATAAATGAGAATATAAAAAAAATTAGCCTACCTTACAAACAGAAGAAAACGAAGGTTAATTAGGCGCCAAGAATGCTAAGAATTAATGCAAATTAAAAACACGAGAAAAAATTATAAATTTTTTAAAAGCGAAGGACAAACAAAAAGTTCAATAAGGATAGTAAGATTCGTAAATTATTGATGTGCATTGAACCATTTGATCTCACTTAAAAACCCTCTTCAATTGGAATTTGATTTGAAAAAAATCCTTTTATGAATTCTGTTGCGAATTATTTCTTTGTGCTTATTCCGTTTATACAATTCTTTTTTTTTTTTTTTTTTATCAGTTCTCTCTCATCTTTTTATTTTCATTCTATCTCTTTCGTCCTCTATTTTCTTCTTTTTTTCTAATTGTTAACTTCTGATACGAGAATAAAGCTTTTATTTGGTCGGTTATCGCGCTGAAGCACTTCCAACTTCGGAGGGGAAATTTATATTAAACTTTTTTTTATTATGCGTTGAAAATAATCATCATTATTAGATAGGATGTAAGCATTGGCTGAATATTTTTTTAGCATTTCCTTTTTTTTTTTTTTTTTTCACGTGTTGTCGCATTCTAAAATACTGAATTGAGAAGGAGCATTTCTATTTATTTATTTATTAGCCTATTAGATTAATGATTGAGCAGACAATTTTCCTAAAATTCATTCACTTGGAGACTTTTCATATATCAAAAGATGGAATTATGATTCAATCTTTCTTAATTATACACTGATTAGAAAGCTAAGGTCTTGCTATTGCTGAAAGCCAAAATATAGTATATTACACACCAAGGTTTAAAAGTGAGCTTTTACATGTAAGAGAAGTTTGAAAAATGAGCATAGCAAATGAGTAATTCCCGAGTCATGTAAACTCATTTTGAATCTTGTTGAGGAAGATATTTTATGTAATTAATGATCGGAAAGCAACAAAACGTTAAAATTCTATCATAATGATGAGTCTTTCACAAAAATTCTAAAAAATGGAACAAAATATCAACCTCCTCATTGTGACAGATTTAATGTTTCATTTAGAATGTGTAACCTCTACCTCAATGAAAAGTAAATGTGCTTCCATGTAAACAGATGCTTCACATTTTTACATGGAGGCGCATTAATTCACATCGAGATTATATTCATCAATGATAGAAGCTACTTTTCACTTGCAAAATATCAGTGTAAACATTGCCTTTCTGATCATGTATTATAATTATAATAGTATATTACCCACCAAGGTTCAAAAGTGAGTGTTTACATGTGAGGGAATTGGTGAAACAAGCGCAGAGAGTGAGCAATTCCCAATTCAAGCAAACTCACTTTTGAACCTTGTTGAGAAGGATATTTTATATAATTAATGATCAGAAAGTGATAAAATGTTAAAGTTTCACCAAATGATGAATCTTACATAAGAATTTTGAAAAATGGAACAAAATATCAACCTCATCATGGTGGCAGATTTAATATTTCATTTAGAAAGTGTAACTTCCACTTTGATGTAAAGTAAATGTGCCTGTATGTAAAACGATGTTTCGTGTTTTTACATGGAGACATATTCACATTGCATCAAGGTTACCTACATTCATCAATGATAAGAGCTACTTTTCACTCACAAAATAACAGAGTAAATATTGCCTTTCTGATCATGTGTTATGTAAAAGACTATCTTGGAGATTCGATAACTCAATATTATTTAACATTTCTTTTTGGTTTTCAACATGTTCAAGTATTTAAATTTGTTGAAATTATTAACCTTGAAAAGAATTCAAAATGATGATTTTCACACCTAAGTGTAATAGTAAAAGATTTTTCCAAATCAAATTGATACAGTGAAAAATAAATTTCATATCTTCACTATAGTAAGAAAGTTGTTTTTTTTTTTTTAAATTAATTTTTTGTTTATTTCTTCACTATGTATAACTTACTGATAATTAGTAGATTAGGCAATAGGAGTGGAAAGTATGTGATTAAAGAATGCGACACTTGTAGAGCTAAGGGAAGCCGAGTAATGTAATTGTACAAGTTAATCGTATACTTTATAATTCCGTCACATAAGTATATTATTTTACATGATATATGATCCAAAAATTAATGTTTAAGCTGGTATATTCCGAGTGAGAAGTAGCTCTTATCAATGATGAATGTAACATCAATGTAAAGTGAATGCGCCTCCATGTAAACACATGAAGCATCTTTTTGTATGGAGGCATGTTCACTTTACATTGAGGTAGGAGTTACAGTTATCTACTGAATGAAACATTAAACCTAACACAATAAGGAGGTCGATATTTTTTCTATTTTTCATAATTTTCATGCAGGACTCATCATTATGATATAATTTTAATCTTTTGTCACTTTCTGATCATTAATATGTATTTAAAATATCTTCTCAACAAGGTTCAAAAATGAGCATTTAAATGTGAGGGAAATTTGCAAAATGAGCACAGAAAGTGAGCAATTCTCGAATCATATAATGTCAATTTTGAACCTTAGTGTGTAATATATTTTTAATTTTAAATGAGCAGGAAAATGACCACAGTGAAAAATGGTGGTTTTCTGTCTCTGTTTACCATCATTAACATTGATACACAAATTTAAATGGTGAATAAGCATCTTCTAAAGAAAAAACTGTGTCATATGACTTATTTTCTGGCATATAAAATTAAAATTATATTAAGCATTCAATTCTTTGATATGGTAGGTTGGATTATTTTAAATGATTAGGAACTTCAAAAAATTGTTTGCATTCAATAATACCTAACCTTCTTTTGAGATATTTGTTGCAAAAAATATCGTGCACAACTTGTTTGCACACTCACTATAGTCAACTACTTCAATTATAGCACTCATCTATGGCTCATGTCTCATGCAGGAAATATTGTAAGGTACAATCACCCCTTTTGTTAGAGCTTATAAATTAATATCGTCATGCTCCTCCGCAATTATTAGTTTTTCTTTTCTCAACCTAAAAAAGTGGTTTCCCTTCTTGACACAAACTTTATATTATGTTGAAAAATGATAACACAAAAGATAAAAATGGCACCCACAGTAAGCTCATATTTATTCGCAGGTCTATAGTTTTGTAAACTAATTAGGATATATTATTTTACTCAAGTAGTTGGCAAAATTAGTGACAGTTGATTAGTTGTGTAGTTGCAGTACGAGCTGCAGGCAGGTGATGTAATTCCAACAAGTTGGTTATCATGAATGGCTAACTAGTTGGGTATGACATTTTTTTTCAACAAATCCACCCAAAAGAGGTTATTATTTACTACATTAAATAAATAAATTTCATTCGCGAATAGAAGTTTAAACAAAATTAAATAATTATGAAGAAATGAACTTGGTTGTTTGTAGGTATCAACATAATAGCGGATTTACCAAGAGGCCATTGAAACTATGGCCTGCAAGTACAAAGGCATAAGGGTGTGAAATTGATTTTTTTCATAGATTATGTCTAGAGTTGGTGATGTATTTTTTAATGATCCTTTCCATTCTTTTAGCTAGTAACCATGAATCAAAATACAAATTTACCTGGCTTATGGGCACCAAATTTATAAATCCGCCTCTGGGCATCACTATGTAAAACAGCCCTTTTTCCTAGTGACATTTTATGTATAAACGGTGCCATGAAGAAATAAACAAAAAACAATTACCTAAACTCTATTACTACACTAGTGAAGTGATGAAAATCATTATCAACCATTTCGAATCGACTTGGAAATCTATCACTTTGCTAACTAAAATTGATTTAATAATAATGTCTTTTTGGAGTAGGTATTGATGAGGACAAATACTTTTTTGCAAGACATGCCGCAACTTAAATGAATTAATTCTCGTTTTAAGTACAAAAAATGATAAATTTGCAACCCAGGAGCAAAAACTCTGTAGTGGAATGAAAATATTATAATAGGAGCAAATCAAGCATTTGCTCCTCTTTCAAAAATGTTTAGCTTTTTCCATCAAACCAATCACACCTGTTTCCATAGATTCACTAATTTTGCTGTGCGTGTATTGCAAAAAGTAGTATTTACAACTGGAGCTCAGGTGTGATTAATCTCAACTCGTGCAATTACAGCTCTCGCCTATGATTCATGGCAACTTCAGAATTGCTCACTTTTGATCTTGTAACAAAATGTAGTATATATAGATACTATTATTAACTATGCGAAGGAAAACTACTCACTTTTTTCCCAATTTGCGAGTAAAAAAGCAACATTTTACCAATGATTTTCTCTCCCTGTTTCTAAACAAAACATCATCATGCCTGGTGAATAGGTAAATATTATGACTAGCGATTAAGAAAGAAAAGTAAAAAAAAAGAAAATTATGTTTTTGAAACACTCATTACAGAAATAGACATTTTCTCGCGTATTATCCATATGTGAAGTAGGAAATTTCACTAACATATCAAAAAGAAAAATTTCGCGCATGCGCAGCTTGGTACTTGCTCAAAGTATTAAATCACTATCTTAGATGCGCATGCGCACTATGTCATCCAATATTACGCTAAACTTCCGTATTTTGTGAAAAACTGAATGTTAAGTTGGCACTTCAACTGAAAACATTTTCAGCTTTGAAACAAACCTCTTTTATTTCACTCAATGATTCCTCAGCCTCTATTATTTAAGCCAAAGAGGGTTGGTGCTGTTGAAAAAGGAATAAAAGTTATAAAATTTCCATCTAAGTTTTTAATTATCTTTAGCTATTTGAAAATAAACAGACGAAAGATAATTAATACAAAATTTTTCACTCTTTAGTATCTAGAAACTTCTTCAGATTCACTCAATGATTTCTTAGCTACTATTTAAGCTAGAGAGCTAGGGTTAGCATTTATGAAAAGAAGATTAAATTTCCTCGAATTTTCTCTTCACGTAATTTTTAACTGCGTGAAAATAAACGAACGAAAAAAACGCAAATTAATAGAAAATTTGTCATTTTTTGAATCTAGAAACCTCTCATCTTTCGATCAATAATTCTTCAACCGCTATTTAAACTAGAAAGCTGAAGTTGGTACTCCACGAAAGAAGATACAATTCATTTAAATATGTATTCCATAAAATTTTTTTATTCATCCTTAGTTATACTTGAAAATAAACGAACGAAAAAACGAAAATTTAACTGAAAAACAATTGAATGTTAGAAGACGGTGAATCCCCAGGAATTCATGCTTGAAAGGATAAGCCAGTGGTTGTTTTCTCTTCACAAGTATACCGGTTTTTCGATACAGACTTGTATTTTTGGTGTGAATTGGTGATGATCAATATTGTCCGGTATTTTGGTCTTCCATAAATATCACACCAAGACGGCAAAAGCAAAACTTGAGAAAAATATAGGTAAAAAATAGTAAAATTATAGAAATTTTACTATTTAAACAAATGCATAATTTATTAGTTAAACATGAAAATAATAGAACAGAACATGGTAAGTTTAATTCAGTCATCAATGACAGTAAACATGTTATTGGCCAGCTAAATACTAACAATAGAATCGTCTACGTGGCATAGTGGTTGATTGCTCGGTTCTGCAATCGAAAGGTTTGTAGATTCAAGACCTGCAGCCGTCATATTCTCAACCTAAAATAGCGGTCTTATTCGGTTTTTGACACTTAGTACTCTCATTTATGATTGAAAAATTCTTGCCGAGAGTTTCATAGGCCATCGAGCTCCAACAACCTGCTTCCACCAAACACGACATGAAAAATATTCTCTAGATGCTAGGAAAAACACTTACATTGCCAGAGCTCAATATCAAAAACAAAAAATCAAATGGATAGATGTAGTATTTCAAGCACATACAGGTACAATACATTTATTTAAAGTCTACAGTGTTGCTTTTGCTCATTACTATACCTGTAGTAGATCTAAAAGTTTAAGAAGTTTAAGTTTGGCCTCATCAAGTCATAAAAATTTTTGCCCCTGTAAAAATACGGTCTTAATTGGTGCCATTTGTAAACTAGACGTGAAAAGTAGCGAAATGACCTATTTCAAAAATGTATGCATTGATCGAAAGGATTTTCGAATTTTTAGCCGACTCCAAAAAAAAGAAAGAGGTTGTCAATGCGATCCGTATTATGTGGTTTTTTTTTATGTTTGTTCTAGCATAACTTCGCAAACTGGATACGAATTTGATGAAATTTGTTTAAATGATAGAGGATGATCTCATGGTGATCCAATTAATTTTTTTTTAGAGTCAATTAGATAGTTTTTGAATTATTCTTAGATAAAAACTGTTAGTTTTAAAATAATAGGTATATAGCAGCTAATACCAGAAACAAAAAATCATTAAAAAAAATAAAAAAATAAAAAAAACAAAAAAAATATTTTAAAAAGAGAAAAATAATATTTTTAAATTTCTTCGGTAAAATCTACTGGAATTAAAATGAAACG
Organism: Ericerus pela; assembly: GCA_011428145.1. NCBI lineage: Eukaryota > Metazoa > Arthropoda > Insecta > Hemiptera > Coccidae > Ericerus > Ericerus pela. The sequence goes on along the minus strand of WOFM01000085.1, from coordinate 2,522,718 downwards.
AAAAAAACGCGCTCTAGGGTGTCAGCGAACTAGAACATTTAATGTGGTACACATTTCATATCTGGGAGGGGGAACATAGTGGAGTTTGAAAGAATTCCTTTTCAGCAAACCACTTGTTAAGTTTTTCAATTGAAGTTTGAAATTCGTTAATGAAAATTGAAGTTTGAAAAAATGATAACACAATATAAATGAAACACATATCGATATCATATCGATATATCGATCAACACCAATTCCTTCATACTCTTATGATAAAACATTACATATCGATATTAATTTAATTGATATTCCCTCATTTTGACTAGTGGGGAAATTGTGATTGGCTGTAGGAATTTGTATTTTTTCTGTGATTGGCTGTAGCACCCTTTTTTAATGAAAATTTAACCAAAATAATTTTTTCCGAATTTACTCTGAATTCAGCGTAGTGAAAGTAGAAATGTGTACCACATTAAAAAACATTATGGTATAAATGAATAATTTTTTTCAAAAACTAGAACCTACTCAAAAAAATATATAAATATATAAAATGCACTAAAAAAAACTCTTAAAATTTTTCCAGCACGATCGAGATCTACAGACTGCAGTTGTTGAAGTCGTTGATAATTAAAAAATTTTGTGGTAAAACTGGAAAGAATTGAAGTATAAAGCCTACATGGTAAAGGAAAAGAGCACCGACTTCAATAATTTTTTTTTTTTTTTGAAGTCGGTTCGATTTTTTGAAAAAAATTATTCATTTACCATAACGCTTTTTCGTTTCATTTTAATTCCAGTAGATTTCACTGGAGAAATTTAAAAATATTATTTTACTCTTTTTAGAGTACCTATTTTTATTTTAATATAATAGCTATTGAGGGAAACTTACTCGTATACGTATGTAAAGGTAAAAAATTACCAATGTGTAAAATTTAATTTAAATTTTTTTTTTCTTTCTTAAATTTTGACTATTTTATTTGATATTTGTTTGAACTATGGCCAAAAAAAAATTTTTTTTCCATCGAAATATACGTAGCATCCTTTAAAACGTGTGAGAGATTTTCTAAACGAAAGGATTCGGCTATAGGCTGATGTTTTGCGGTTAACCACGAACATCGCACCAATCATTGAGAGTCTGAAATTATTTGTTCTATTTTTTTTCTCCCTCTCTCCAACGAATACATCAAAATACCGCCCTCTTTATTTTTACCAAACCGCAGAACAAACCAGAAAAGTTAAACCGCAAGAAAATCATACGCGCAATCGTATAGCACCATTTCGACGCTACACCAATGCGCCTTTTTGTACGGCAGACCAAACAAAAAAAAAAAAAGCCATTCTATTATTTTATCTTTAATTATTTTTATAAACCGCTATCGTTTTCTTATTTATTATTTTAGCTTAGTTTTATTCTACGGCTATCTTTTACCCTCTTCATTAATTTACAAAAATTATCAATGTAGATATTATAGGTAGTAGGTACACCAAAAACCGCATTGTGTCAGTGAAACATTATTTTTCATCAAAACCATAAAAATTCATTGTTTTGCCTATTGTAAAATTAGTAAGAAAAATGTTTAAGATAAGTATTATAATCGGTTACTGATACTGATCTCAAATTAATTTATCGTGAAGTATTTACCTACTTATACCTTTCTATAATGTTCATAATTTTATAAAAAACAGAAAAACCTCAAATTTTCTGCATAATTTTCTATTCTCTATAGTTTTATTCCTACTCGAGTGTCATTTCAAAAATATTATCAAGTTTTTTGTTTTACTCTATCGGACGTATATTATTATTTACTCCCTGAAACACGTCACCCAATATTGCAAGATTCCTACTCGATATGGAAACAAGTACTCAACTACTAACGCTTTCCGATTACCTCCTGCTCTAAACAGATAAGGTGTGGAAAATTGTAAATAGTGTTCTGAGAAGGCTGCTCTATTTTTTTAAGATAAAGCTCGAAAAGAGCAACCTTTAAAAAAATACTGAACTTTTTAGGTTGACTCAATGAACAGGTTCTGATAAAAATTTTTTCCTAAAGATAGCCCAACACGATCATGATTGTAGCGCTTTGTTCTATTTAGAGCAGAAATTTCCGACTTTGTGGTGAGTGGCATCACTAAAAACAGGCAGAAGTAAAATTTTTAAAACTAGAATGGGTAAGTATGTAAGTAAATAACACAAAATTTATTGAAAATGCTGCACTCAGAGTCCCATAGGGATGTTAAAAGGTGGACAAGAGAGGTGATTTTTTGAGTTTTTGCTACTTTACAGAACTCGCACAACATTCTACCGAACACTTGTCGAGAACCTCGAAATTGAGACGTGCTGCAGCACTTTTTCGCCTCATCGAATATGGCTAATGTTCAAAAATACTGGAGCAAAAATTCGAAAACTTGAAAACAAATTTTTAATTATGATCGATGGAATATAATACGAGTATTTATTCAAAGAAAATGAATACCAAACGTATAAAGAAAGTGAAAAAATTTGAAAAAATTTACTTTTGTAGTATTTTCTATGAACGATGACGTTAAAAATGGTAAAATATTGAAAATGTGTACTTACCGCGTTGAGAGAAGTCTAAAATAAACGAAGTTATTCAACATGTGTAGCAGATAGTCATTCATTACCAGAGGTAAGAGAAAAAAAAAAAAGAAAATAGATATTCCAAATAAAAAGTGCCTTGAAAATAATATATATCTACCTCTTCGTTACCATTAAAAGCATATTATTTCATAAGTTACTGAGAAAATGCTGATTAAAATCATTATTTTTCGTCATACTTTGATTTTCCTGTAGATAGTTATAATAATTGACTGCAGCTGTTAATAGGTACGTATATTTATGAGGCGAGAACACAATCTGAAAATTCAGATTTTTCATTTTTATTTTAGCCTATTGAATATAGCCATCAGACTACAATGAGTGTGTTATACAGTTAGAAACTTTTTTTTGTTTTAATTAAAAACGCTGAATATTTTTTGCTTAATTATTTCCGCGATTTAATTTAAATTGACGATTATAATATTGTAGCCTATGCATGTAATAAAACTAAGCTTCTTATAAGAAATAAAGACAGTTATCGAGGAATGAACGACTAAACCTAACAACGGTGATAGCTTATACCAATTTACTCGTCGAGAAATTTGATTACTGATATATTCCGTAGGTCCATTTTTCCGAGTCTTCGAGGTAGTCCATCGGAGGTTTTTACTCCACATTCGGCACATTAGTCCAACTAAGCCTCTATTAACTTACTCAATAATTACATACAAACGAATTCAAATGCTTATGATTTCAAATTTGGGTTGAGTACATTTTGTATTCCCGCGGTACATAGGTTATGGCGTAATCCTTGTTTTGATGAAGGCTTCGGTTAACCCTCAAAACAATCATCTGTTGCGGTACAACAATGCTATTTCAATTTTGCAGAAATGCTTTATTCAAAGGTTATCCACGTATTTCGCAGATGGTGAATATGTCTTTAGCATTTTGTGACAAAAAATATGCGTGAAAAAATACATATACCATAGCGACCTCTGTTTTGTCGGGTAAGAATCAAAAATTCTCAAGAAAAATACGATAAAGAAAAGAAAAAGGGGGTACACAGCGTCTTATAAAGAAGTTTTTTGTATAAAGAAATTCCCGGTTTCTTAAAAAGAGGGAAGAAAGAGCACTCTTTTGCTTGCAAGGAATTATTTCGCAAAGAAAGATTTTCAAGTCGCAGAACATCGCCAGCAGATAGAGTACGATAAGCCTTTTTTCCTTCAATTAAATGCTAAATGAATATATTAGGTATATAATAGAGAAAAAAAATTTGAATTTTTTTTTAAGACCACAGTTTTTGTGTATGACCATACGGCGTTGACTTGTTAATTTGTTATTTGATTTTTTATTGAGTCAAAAAAAAAAAAAAAAAACTTCGAATAATGGATACCACATTACACCTGCCAGATTGCTATATTTTCTAATCAATTTTCTAAAAAAAAAAAAAAAAAGAGAAGGTTGTTAATTCGATTCGTGTGTAGAGGACAATGTTGTATTATGTTAGCCCAAAATTATTTTGGCCATAATTTCAAAAGTTTTTATCTGAATGTTTCACTTTTCAAACCACTGGATGGAGCATTCAAAAGACTACAAAACGAGCGCTGATTTAAAACTAAAAGCTCCTTACAGTCTGACGTAAAGTTGTTCAGAAAGAAAAAAAAATTGTGACATATTACAACAGGGTGTTGTAAAAATACACAGACATGTTGTAAAATGTCATGACGAATACATATAACTGTCTAAAAATATAAAAAACTGTCATATCGTGTAAAAAAGTGTGACAACATAATACATTATTTTATAAGCAATTAGGTAACGAGTGCAACTGACTAAAAATTGATAGAATAAAACTTAACTTTGAAAATTAACTGTTTACTTAAATATGACTTCAGTTAACAATTATTTTGACAATTGTACAAAACAATATTATAACACTGCAATCTCTACAACTAGGAAGATCCTGAACATATCGCTGTTAATTTAGAAGTAAAGATGCCTCATATTTTGCATAATTAGGTAAACGTGTAATTACTTACGCAGAATAATAAAATTATGATCGTATCAGATGTGGATCAATAGGGATGATTAAAAGTGATGTTATGAACGATGCGCTAATGAAATAGTTCTTTATAGAATATCATTGAATGTTAGGGTGATGCAATAAATGAAAGTTACTATTCTTAATTAGAAACAGACAATGTTAGATATGTGAAATGACATAAGTTAAGTAAGATGGAGGATGTAGGTACGATTTCACACGTAGGTGAATTGCTGGTCCCGTGAAAGTGTGCAGGGTAATTTATTACATACAGGGTGTAATGATATATGATGTGAGTGATAATGAGCAGGAATATATTGTTACAAATTATTCTTTCAGCTTGATTCTATTTTGGTACAAACTTAATCCATTTTTTTCACACTGGTCCAAATCAAAGAAAAAATATAAGACTGTAATGAAGAAAATTTCCAGAGCCCAAAGTTTTGAAAATAATATTCATCTTTTGGGATCCATTCCACAAAGGTCACCAACAGAAGTGTAAATTTGTTCCCTTCTCCAGTTTTTTCACAAATTTTATTTCAAGTATAGTTATCCTTTATCTGGTGACTTTCTACAACAAAACAATGTGAGACATTTTACAACACTCCCTCACTTGCCATTCAGATGCATGCCAATCACCCAAAAATCAACATTTTTTAAAAGTTATAAGATCATTAAATTTGCCTTTAAAAGGGCTTTCTTTTCATGTATTACGTTACTTTCCTCGAATGAAATTGAAGTTACACGTAAGAAAATGTTGGATTGGAAAACTCTAATTTTTAACTACTGAGAACATTTTTTTGTAATTACTAATGTAAAGAAGTGAGTAATATTGATTTGAAGTATATCAATGAATATAATATATATATTGATACATATTCAGTGAAATTTCTTGTATAGAGGTCAATTAGTTCATGAGGTATTAGAGGAAAGACATTTTAAAACATAGAACACAATACTACAGTAACCCCTGATATATTTTTTGTGTTTTCTATGTTTTTTTTTTCCAGGCAGTACATCTTTTTACCTTGGGAACCGATATTGATGAACTTTTTCTTACAAATGATAAAGATAAGTAACATCTTATGTGGAATACCTTGTCGTGAGAGATATTCACATTAGAAGGTTTTCAACAGTATTTTGCGTGTTCTGCCACTTCATAGTTGCATTAGCCAGTGTTTCTTTAATATTTTCAAAGGCTTTTTCAGCTTCTTCTGACCAATCGAGTGGAGTCTTATCTTTCTTTTTATTTGTTTTAATCAATGCAAACAGCTTACTTTGTTCAGCTGCAGCGTTTTAATGCAACGTCTGTAGAAATTCACCATCCCCAAGAAGCGTCTGAGTTCTGCAACGTTTGAGGGTTTTGGGAATTTCAATATGGGCTCTACCTTGGTCTTCAGAGAGGAAATGCCTTCGGTCGAGATTTGATAGCCAAGAAAGTCAATCTTGGTCTTTTTGTATAAACTTTTTCCAACATTGATGGTAAGTCCAGCAGCGTGTATACACTGTACGATGGCTCTTACATTCTTCTCGTGCTATTGCTCACCGCCTTCTGAGCAAATGCATATGTCATCCAAATATGCATAAGCAAATGGCAAATCCATAAACAGTCCATTGATGAATCTCTGGAAAGTTTGTGCAGAATTACGGAGTCCAAAGGGCATTCGAAGGTATTCGAATAAACCAAAGGGGGTTATGACCGCTGTCTTTGGAATGTCCTGTTCGGCCATTGGAATTTGGTGGAATGCCCAGTTGATGTCGATTTTTGTGAACATCGTTTTACTCTTCATATTTGCGTTGAAATCCATTATGTTTGGGACTATATAGCGATCAGGAACTGTTTTGGTGTTTAAGGCTCTGTAGTCTCCAACAATTCGCCACTCTCCACTTGCTTTTTTGGTCATGTGGATTGGGGAACTCCATAAGCTTTTCGAGGGGCGGCATATGCCTTCCCCTATTATGCAATCATAGTATTCCCATGCTGCTTTGAGTTTATCAGGAAGTAGCCTGCGGGCTCTAGCATGGCAAGGCGGTCCTTTAGTTTCTATATAATGAACTGTGTCATGTTTATAGGTCGGATACCTGCGAATCGATGGTTGAGTGACTCCAGGATAGTCTGACAGAATCTGTAGGAATTGTTCGTCGACTTTAGTGCAGCTGGATATGTTGGTGTCCAGTTGGTATGCTACCGTTTTGCCTTCCACCCATAGACCAGTATTGTTGTCTATGATTTTTCCATTTTTTAGGTCGATGACCAGGCCGTAGTGCGCAAGAAAATCTGCACCCAGGATCGGAGTTGGAACATCCGCAATTGTGAAGGACCACGTCATGTCTCTTCGCAAACCGATGCTTACTTTGCTGGATTCTATTCCGTAAGCTGGAAGGTTTTGACCATTCACAGTTCGGAGGTAGTATTTCGGAGTAAATGCCTTTTGGTTCTTACTTACTGGCAAAATGCTCAAGTCAGCACCTGAGTCTATAAGGTAACATCTCCTGTTTGTCCTGTCCTTGATGAACAGGCGGTGGGAATACTTTTTCGAGGTATCTTCAGCCGCATAGATGACCCCTCTTCCTAGTTTGATGGCTTATTGTATGTTTTTCCCCACCATTGGCATCTGTTGTTGCACTTGGTGGCCTCTGCGCCAAATCTATTATGGAAGAAGCAGGATTTATCGTCCCAGTTTTGAGACCGGGGTTTGGGGGATGATGTTCTTCTAGGGGGAGTTGGACTCTGACCCCTGGTAGAATTGCTCTTTCGGTCTCTAGACGTGGACTTTCTATCGTTATTTCTATTGTTACTCCTGCTTTTCGAGCGGTTGTTACTTCTACCATTTCTTGAATTATTGTTGTTACGTTTCTTCTTTATTTCACTAGTCAGCTGAGCTATCTGGGCTCTAAGCTGAGCTAGTTCTCACAACTCTGCCGATACTGCACAAATTAAGGATGCTGATCTCAAATGTTCCAGTGCACTATTGGTACTCTTTGCTAGGAAGTCTAGGTCCTCGGAATTGTTGATTACCGTGGTACCCACAGCAGCCAGACACTGTACAATATGTTGGGGCAGTTGCTTGCAGAACTGGTTCCTAATGACTGATGGTGATACAATGTTGTCAGCCTTCTGTCGTAATTTGGCCATGAATGTGGAGGGTTTATCATCTCCAATCTTCATTCCACCCATAATTATTTGGTTTTGAGTTTTACCAAACACATTTCGAATATTCTTGCGGAACCAACTGTATTTATCTGCTTCCGCCGGAGGGCATTCCATGATATCCGGAATGCAGCGTATTATTTCTGCGGGCATGCCGCTGCAAATGTGTGAATACTTCTGGTAGTTCTGTAGATTTTCTGTTTTGAAATGACCTTCGAGGAGAGTTAACCAGAGTTCTACCTCATTTGGCAAAAATTCCAGAATCTCAATCCTCTGCCTTTGGATTGCAGGGTTCTGCAGAGTCTGCATCTGTAACAGCTTTAGTAGCTGTGCAAGCACTTCTGGGGTCAGCTGTGGCTGACCACTTCCACCTGCTCCAGGCTAGTTTGATGTCGGGTTTGTCGTATTTCCACTTCCGTTAGGCATTGTAATCTGCTGTACTTCTTTTTCGGCAAAGGTTTTACCAGACTCCGTCGGTTGTCGGTCTGGAGTTGAAGGGTCGGAGTCTTGGCTCAATAGACGACCACTTCTGAGGGTGCGAGCTGTTGTGTCATTTGAGTTGACTACAGCTCCCAAATGCAAAGCTTCTGTCCTCTGGGTTTGTTTTTGCTTCTCCGGAGTCTCAAAGACTTCAGAGTCTGTGGTCGAAGCTGGAGGAGTTGGCGGATGAGGGCAACTTTGTTCCTCCAGGTCTACTTCTCTAGGTTCCCTTCTGGCAAATATATTTGGAAGGGGGGGTTTAATTTCCCACTTTCAAAGTCAGACCTCTGCTTCAACAGCCAAAGGTGTCTAGGTCTGTGAAAAATATTTGTATCACAAGCAAGTAACTCGCCAGCGCACCGCACCTAGTTTTAGAATTAGCGCAACGTGCCTAGACACCCACGACATAGCCAAAAAATCACGTCGGGGTCACCACTGTGGAATACCTTGTCGTGAGAGATATTCACACTAGAAGGTCTTCAACAGTATTTTGCGTGTTCTGCCACTTCATATGGTTAAGTATGGGAGAGCCAAATCCTCGGCGAACACTGGCGATTTTTGAGCCGGTTCTGAGAGTTTATATACAGGATTTGGTACACGCACACAGACACAAATGCGTACGTACATGTACGTAATTATGTCATGCGTTACGTCGTTTCTTGCCTCTGTCGAGGTGATAAGAAACGACGCAGCGCGTTTGGTACTGGGCCGTGATATCACCGAGATCGTTATCTTGTAATTGATCTTGGCCCGTGCAATGTATCATACTTGTATGTATGTACAGGTACAAACATACAAACGCACCAGTGTAAATTTGTTTAACGTCATAAAGACGATTATTGCCAGCCTTTGGGCGGCGACTGTCGTGAAGGGCTGCAAGCCCCTATTACCTCATATGAGTATTGTCCCCACAACTTATTATCCAGTTTGTTTTTTATAGAATCGATGTGAATATAGTTTTTAAGTTATCTTTGAAAAAAATAGTTTGACTAAAAGCTGAAATGATCCAAACGAATGCAAGTGAAACGAAAAAGCATAAGATAAAGTATTTTTCTTGAAACTTTAAACCAAGTTGAAAAGAACATTTGAAAATACATCAGAAAGATAAAAATTTACGAATCTTAGAATTAAATGGGGATAGTAAAGTTAAAAAATTGAACTCTTTCTAGATATTTTCCCCTCAGTTATGGGTATCTCGGGTAAATAATCTGGAATTCCGTATTTTTGGGCTGTTTTCATAATTTGTCCCGAATTTACAGAAAATAAATTGGGCAACCTTAGAGTGTACCGAAAAGTTTGACTAATTTCCATTCACTTTGTTTTTTGGGAAGTATAATTCTACATATTGAAGGCGTAGAATTGCCCTATATGATACTCTGTAGGCCTGAACTGCTGGAAGTATTATTCTGTGGGCAAAGGCTACAATGCCAGTCAATTTTGGGCCACTAATTCTAAAGATAAACTCATATTTTTAATTTTCGATCGTATATATACGGGCATACTATTCATATCGATATAATTATGAGTAATAATTACCATCAATATCTTTTCTCTACAAAAAAGGTGATAAAAATCTGTCGCTCATTTATTTTTAAAACGTCTCTTCGTAAAATCATCTTCAATGATGAAATAACTCTTTTCAAACTCCTCCAGTGAAATCGATTCTCAGGGGCGTTCCGAAAGAGGGGTAGAGGGTGCACTCTTCAACGGTTTTTATCAGCCGAAAAATTTAGCAAAAAACTTGACGGTAATCGACACGCTCACTCATAAAATGAGAGAAAACAACTTTAGCGCAGCAGAACTTGGCTAGAAAAAACAGTTTGCCAATTCATTCTCGACTCAAAATCTTAAATTTCATTACTGCAATGAAAACACAGTTGAAATTTCTCAAAATAGTAAAGAAAACTATAGTTTTTTCAGAATGAAGAAAAATAATTTTTCCAATAATTTTCGACTAAACCATTAGCCACCAAACTCCTACCAGGCCTGGTCCTACATAAGGACTACATTTTCTAAAAACTTTAACTCAATTTTTTTTGTGATTTTACCAAAAACGGAATCAAAATATTTTCTGCAACAATTTCTTTTTTTTGCAATTTTTTCGGAAACAAATAAATTATTGGACGCAAATCTTCTATCAATTTTGAGATTATACGATGACTACATCTCGTAAAAATTCCAGCCAGATATTTTTTGTACGTTTCTTAGAATCGTGGAAAAATCACTTTTCCAAAAATTTTCTGTTCTCCAGTTTTCTCGGAAACTACCGAAGAAATAGGCACCAAACTCCTAGCAGACTAGGTCCTACATAAGAACTACATTTCGTACAAATGTCAACCGTATCCTTTTCATGGTTTCTTAAAAATCCTTAAGAAACCTGCTTTTCAGGCAATTTTTTCTTTTCCAATTTCTCAAAAACTATTCAAGTAATAGGCAACAAACTTCAGTGAGACTTTTCCAAAATTCGATAAAAACATGATGGAGGAAAGGAGGGCAGACTGCAATAATTCCTGCAGATCGGTTAAAAAAATGTTTTAACAAGAAGTACCTTCCTATAAATTACTGATTAAATAGGCGACATGTTTAAAATCATTTAACGCATAGGTAGTTGTGAGTTTATCTGTTTACGTAAGATATAATCGATACACTTAGCCTATTTAATTCAACAAATACGTAGTACCTAGCAATGATTCTAAAACACTTTTTAAATAGTTTCATTTTATTTCTTTTCAAAAAAAATCCTTAAAGATCAACATATTATAGGTAAATACCACATGCTTTTTCACATAAGACACATTTCTTACGAGAGTACTTACTAACGGAGATTTACAAAATTGCCAACCCACCATATTTTGCTATGTTTTTTATATTATGCACCTTACCTATCGGTTTGTTTGAGATCAACAATAAAAAAAATCCTAGCGTAGCGATACTTCGCTAGAAAATCGAGTTGCCAATATACAACTATAATTAAACAAAAAACCTGAATTCCAAATGCGTTAAAAAATTACGAAAAACAATCGATAATTATCGATATTTAACGAACATTTTGACCTTTCGAAATTTCATTGTTATAATTTTAAGTAAAATACGTAGAATAATCCTTTGCGCCGTAAATACGGAGAAGATACTTCAGGCAATACAATTGATTTGCTTTCCTCCAGCAATGTTTCTTTTGTTTTACATTTAACTCGGAAACTACTGAATCAATAGATACCAAACTCCTATCAGATTTGGTCCTGCATAAGAACTACAAAAGGTGAAGATTTCAGCTTTATCCCTTCTGCAGTTTCTTCAAAATCTTGGAAAAACCACTTTTCTCATAATTTTTTTCTTTTTCGGTTTCCTTGGAAACTACAAACAGTCGCTAAACCTCTATGAGAAATATAAATACATAATATAATGTATCGTGAGAATTTCCGCTCAATCTCATTTGTAGTTTTCTCAAAATCTTGGAAAAACTAATTTTCCAGGAATTTTTTGTTCTCCAGTTTTTTCGGAAGCTACAAAATCAATAGACAACAAACTACAGTCATACTTGGTCCTACACAAGTATTACTTTTCATGAAAATTTCAGTCTTATTCCTTTTACAGTTTTCTGAAAACCACGAACACAAATTTTGGGCAATTCATATAAAGTGATAGCACATGACGTCATTGCCTGTGTTGCAGTGGGTATATTTTTGCCCCTTAATATTTGGCGGTAGTTGGATGACAGAATATTTATGCAGTCATATTTCAAGAAATAACGGTACGATTGACATGAAAATTATCTTTTATACAGCGGCTGACAATGTATGAAGATTCTATGAAAATTTGACTGAAATCGTAAATTTGGTAGTCGAGATATCATTAAAATTCGGTTCAAACAATCCAATGAAAAATTTCAGTATATATTTCATAAACCAAAGGTACGATTAAGCTGAAATTTCGTTGAAACATTGAAATATTTCAGCTAAAAATTCTGTGGAAATTTGGTTCAAATCGTACTCTGTATTCTCAAAATATCTCTGAAATTCTTTTGAGACAGTACAACTTGAAATTTCTTCACAGCCAGTTACATGATACATCCAACAAAAATACTTGAATAAAATTTGTATGTAACAATGCCAAAGTTTATTTTTATATTTTCATATTTCTTAGCAATTCTTTGTAGTAACATAACCATCAGTTTTATCAATTTTTATTTTTTATTGTCAATCTGATGATGTATAGGCTACTAATTCTTGAATCTAATTTCGAAAATTTTTTGTTTTTCACAAAAATTGACTAAACTGAAGAATCACCAAACCCAGATCTGTTTCCTTAAGTAAATACCTACATCACTATGACAATATAGTAGCCTATAGTACTTCATTTTCATTTTTTGAGAGATGGTAAATACAAAGGATGCCTTGCCATATTAATAATAAATAAATTATGTCTATTTGGATAGAGGTTAGCGCACTACCTATTGTTTTTATCCTGTTTTTGAGAAGTTTTGAAGTGGTTCATTATTTCTCTAGTTTTGACCAGTACAGACTCCAGACGTAGACTTACCAGCAGGTCTACCTACAAGAAATTTTTAGGCCTGAATATTTATAGGCTACCCAATTTCCAATGCTGTACAAATTTTACATGATCTGAGTTGTCTGAATGTTGACTGTTAGTATGCCAGCTGCGTTGTATATTTATATCAATTTATACAGAAACAACAGACCAGGTACCCTAAATTAAATTGCATAAGTTAGTACGCAGTGGAATAGGCTCAACTACAAAAATTTTCTTTCTCTAAATAATCCACATTGTTTGTTCTGTTTCTTTATAAATAAATAATTATAATGACGAACGAACGTGGCATTGGTCTTATTTTTGCACTTCTTGCAGGACTAAAACTGACGAATGCAAGATTAAGACTAAGGACCACACACGAAGGGGGAAGACCAATTAATGAAAACTTGAAAAATAATGAATAATTGGTCATAGGCTACGCATTAAAAGTTGAATTTTTAACTCTCATAATCTGGAACAGACTAAATGGTAATGTAAAAATTTTGTAAGCAAGACAAAGACCAAAATTTTACATCACCAAAATTAAAATCAAGACCACCTCTTAGGGCTCAAAACCAAAATCGAGACTAAAACTATGGTCTTAGTCATAATCTTGCTTTTTCTTATTACTAAAAATAATGCAGTAGCCTAATTTTTATTCGTGCATGCAATTTTTTTTATTATTTTATTTTAATCGTTGTAAGCGAATTCTATTATGTGAAAAGTCTATCTTAAAAAATGATAACTCGAATAAATAACTAATTTATGGTAGTTAAATGGACTTGATTCATGACTGATGTAGATTGTACTAGCTCAAAATATGCATAATTTGACAATATTTACATGTTATCCATTGATTTTTTGGTGTATGCAATGTAGGTACTCCATTTGACCGGTAGATCATCAGAAAGTTTGGCAGGTTGGTGAACATTCAGTCCGAAATTCATTAACGAGCAATAATTTTAGTCATTTGTAAATCTTGCAACTGAATGTAATGACGTCCTACACTTTTAGCTTGTGGATGGTAAGCAAGTTCTTTTCGTTCGTTGCTTCAAAAAACATCTTACACCCTATAGGCCTAAAGTGTGTTCGTGACCAATACTTTGCTAATCTGGATATGTAAAGTTGGGTTCTGTATCAATCATTTCGTTTTACAAATGCACCAAATTCATATACCTATACCTATTATACGTCTTATTTAAATACATTGCATTGTCACAATTTTTCAAACGAAAAAGCTCAATAAATACCTACTTACACTTTCGCGTTCTCATGACTAAGACACAACCGTAGCCTATTTATCCGCAGATACGGGGTAAGCCTAAGCCTGTATCGTATACGTTACATACGGCAGTAACAATAATTTGTATTCTGATTAAATGTTAGCCTATAAGTACGAAAACTTTCGGCGCGAACGTTTTCGCAAAATTATGACAGTAATAAAAACTTCATAAAACGCCATTATAAACTATCACCGCGCGTACAGTGCGAAAAAGTGGATTCGAACGGTTGGGGAGGCGGAATGCGTTGGGCGGCGTAAAGGGTGAATACGAAAACGTGGTTAATTATTGCCATTTTGTAAGGAATAAATAAGCTCACGTTTCGGCGCTTTCGTTTGGTCTCGCGAAATATGAATAATTTTCAAACCTAAAGAATGAAGAATCGTCTCAGTTTGCTAAAAGATCAGCAGCCGCCGCAGAATATTACTCCCTGGGGTCCACTTCTAACCCCTACCCATAATTGAATGTTTTCCTTAATTTCGAAGTTTTCCATACAAATTGCGCGAAAGTGTAGTTTCGAGGTGTAAGTCCGGATATTAAATAACTTTACGCTCCAGCAGGCCAAAAATTTTAGACAAAAAAAAAAGTTTGTATATTTATAAATATTCATAAGATAGAATCGTCGAACGTATCATTTCAGTAAATAGGTTAATTTGATACTGCCGAAAGCGAAAAAAGAAATTAATTTTTTCGTTTTGAAACTCTCTGGCGAAGCTATAGCGCTTGTTCGTGAATTTAAATGGATAGATGATAATTATTCCAGAGTCCGGAGAGGAAGTATATATTAAATTTTTTGACTACTTTTTTCGACAATTATTTGACTCTACTTTGAATTATTCATTTCAGCAAGTCACTCTTTTCGAAGGAAGTAAAGAAAACCTAGCTCCAGATTTAGGGGTTAGAAGGTTAGCATCTATACTAGAGTCCCTCGCAAATATAGGACCCTATAAAAAATATAGGAGGTAATTGGAATCAAAACTTGACAACAATTTTAGAACCCAAGGCAACGTATAATTTACATATAATAGTTGAAAAATATGTATTGTTTTGAGGTGGAGTGGAAACCTCTTTATAAACTGTACCCGTATAGCCTCAATGATGTTAAATATAAGCCTGAGAAAACCGTACGGTAGGTATTCGTAATATGGAAAAATAAAGTATTTAATACATTCGTAATTAAAATGCTTTATTTAAACAATTTTATCACAATTTAAAAAATAAATTTACAGAAAGAATGATAATGCATTGATTAAAAAAAGAAATTTTAACTTTGAAAGTACATAATTCTCAAATTAATCTAATTGAAAAGCTATAGAAATCCATTTTTGTTTTAGTAACGTGATAGGTACACAAACTTAACACAATAAAAACATAGCAGTGATTTGGAAGAGACAGAAAATTGTAACGAAAAATGTATAGATAACAGGAAACGATAACAAAAAATGAATAAATAAATAAATAAATAAATAAAAACAAATGAAATTATTTTAACTAAAAAATAAAAATAAAAAAAACAAAAACAAAAACAAGAGACAGAACAAGGAACTTTATATTAAAAAAAAAATACAATCTTGCACATCAGCATAGGTATATACACCTATTTTGAACTATACATCGCAGTTTTTGTACATGGCAGGAAATTTTAGAGGAATAATATAGACCTAACCGAATTTCGTTCGTAATTACTGCTTTTCTGTTTCTCAATTCCTATATCAAAAATCAGTCGGTATTTTATAGGCTAATTCGTACGGTTAAATTGGGTTGAGAAAGGTGAGAAATGTACGGATCCTTACAGCATTTTGAATGAAAATAGGTAGCCTACTTGTAATTCGTAAGTTGCAATTAAAGTAAGATCCACACTTTTTGACGGGTATTTTAGTAGGAAAGAAGCTCATTCGAAGTCACACTTGACCTTTTTCATCCTCAGAGGTGAAGTTGCAGAAGAGGAATGGAGACCTAGTCCACCTAAAACCTGTTGAAGCTCCTCTCCTATAGACAAATTCGAAAACATAATAATAATATGTTAGTCTATTAAAGAAATACAAAAATAATAATTCTACTCGTTTTCATTGTAGAAGGAAATGATTGAAACTCGAGCCCCCTCACAAGTTTTATCCCAGCATCATTTTTATTCATTGTGCTCTCAGTGACTCGGCATAAAAAAGGATAATTTTTCTAATTTCCCCTACATTTTAATCGAATCTTAGGTCCGTTCATGGTCAGTTTGATTGTACGTTATTCTCACAACAGTGTTACATTTTTGCAAACGAACCTCACCACTTTATCAAAATAATATTGACTATAAATTTTTTTTTATAAAATCAGGTACCTAATAATTTAACATATATTTTTACATTATACCTAGATGGTACATAAAGGCGCTAAAATTGATAATGACAGATTTCGATAATAACAATGTTAGTTCAGATTGTTTGAATGAATCTGTTCGAAGGATGTTGGAGAGTTATTTCAAAAGAATTTTACCATATTAGCATAAAAAAATTTGCATATATGTGCCTTGGTCAATTTGTTTGGGTAACAAATTTATTTTGCTGGGTTAAAAAATACATATGTAAATTGCTTGTAAATCGTTCATTTCATGTGTGTATGATTTTATGTTTTGCAAAAAAATCCTTTCTAATACGCAATTTATTGCAATAGTAAATTTGTGGGGACTAAGGAGATTTAAAAAAAAAAAAAAAAATCCTGTCCAAAAACACCACTCGAATTATAAATTATGTTAAAATGTTGTGGTTTAGAACCCTCATCATAATCTTATTTACCCACGCCACTGACATGTTATCACTTCTTTTTTGTCCTCACTCACTTCAATAGTTTTTCATCGCATCTATAAATAGTATCTGCGAGATCAGTCAAACTCAAGTCTTCGCTTCCATAAAATAACATTCTTCTCTATCAGCTGATTTAATCTCTTTGATTCTTTTATTTGGACAGGACCGAACAATATTTCTGAAAAGATTATAGTTAGATTAATGCTCAGATATCAACACTATATATATAACCTAGATACCTAACTTGCCGGTTTTCAGCCACCTTCGCTTCTTCTTACCACAACCATCAAAGTAAACAAAAGCAGTTAGCACTTTATGCACACAAGTGTACCCATTTATATCACACTTATACCCACTAATCTAATAAATGAATATAGAATACCTCATTGAAAATTACAAGAAATTCATTGTTTTTGCCTTGTAACAATAATTTTTGGTATCCTGGTTTCAATTTTAAAGACTGATAGAACATTCACACTGAATATGACATCAGAACACAATGTACACCAGTTATTTGAAAATAGCCTTTTCTGCATAAGAAATGGATTGCGCATGATTTTTTTACCAATAGGCCAAAGGATCGACGCAACATCTCAACGCTCCATCAAGGTGAGCGCTCAACATTAGTGAAAGCAGCAATTTAGGTATCTCGCTTATATATGGAGTAAATATCTGTGGTTGATGTCATCACTTGCGCTGCAGTAAAATAACATTTTCACATATATATAGGCGCCTATTACCAACAACATAAGTTATTTAATTCAATCAAATAAGTAACAGCCTTCAATTATGTAGTACTGAGCGAATAAAGCTCTTAAAGCCCAATGCAATTTTTAAAGTCAAGAAACTCCGGCGTAAGAATAGGCAACCAGAGCCTACTTTCTGCACACTTCCGTTGTTTCGATTAAGTTCGTCAATTTAGAATACATTTGATAAAGTTATCCCTTAAATTCACCAAGGATAGCGTACATAAACGTAAAGTACATCAAGTGGTACACAATGGTTGCCTATTTAACGCCGGTATGTCAAACCCGAAATCATCGTTTTTCAACTGGTCTGGTACTGTATAGTCGAAGTTAATAGCAAAGTTACATAATATGCTTATAACTCACCTCAATTTGGACCCAAACAATTGAACTGGGCTTAATCCATAATTTTTTTTTTTTTTTTTTTTTCCCCAGATAAGTACCTTTAATCAATATCTACGCCATTATCAATGACTGAATTTTCTGTACACAAATAGGTATCTTTATTTACAGCGCATTATTTATGTACTATGGGTTATAGTATTTTCTTGCACCCTACAGATACACATGTCTCTCAATATGGCCTCCACACAGCCGCGTTGTCGTTGGTCACTCGCTGCGACGCCGCCGCACTGGTGCACCTCTGCTCAGCGTCGTCCAACATTTGGCGACTGGCGTTCGATCCGCTGTGATACAGTTGCGAATAAAACAAAGAAGCTGGTAACATGGGATAGTGCGAATTGTGGTAACTGTTTCCGGTACTGTGATGGTGCATATGGTGGTGGTGGTGGAAAGAGCTGGCGCTGGAATTCATCGAATGCGCATTGCCGTGACCGACGTACAGCTCGTCGTTTCCGATAGGCGATTCGCCATTCGACGAATCGGACAACGACCGAGTGCCACCGCTCAGGCACTCCGATCCCGTGTATTTGGGCACCAGCGTCGACGAATCGATCACATTGTGACCGTTATGAAGGTGCGTCGAGCCCATCAGCTGTTGTTCCAGTTCCAGGCCGGTCGACGCGCTCGACGCGTCTGGTAGGGTGACTGCTGAAAAGGTGTTGAGAAAAAAGAAATTTTCTAAGTGTACGCTTCGGCAATAGTTTAAAAATAACTTGAGCTAAAAAGCAGCATTTGGCTAGGGGAGCCCGTTGGGCACAAGGGCCCCGGGCCTTTACATTTCAGTAACCTCCGTAGTTTTTGATCGCATCATTTACCAGATTCAAGGCTCACTAACACGATGTCCGTCTCTGCTTCGCCCCCGGTCTTTCGCTAAGAATCGGGCTCCCAGCCTTCCAAGTCCTGAATGCGCCCACGCCTGTAGCGGTTAAACAATGGCTTTTTCAAAATTCCGATGTTCGAATTCGTCACTTTTTTAATAACCAGAATTTTTTTTAATGCTATAAAATTTTTCCTATAGGCTACCTATTACAAATTACCGTCATTATGTATGAAATATGATTTAAAAGTAATAGAAACTGAAAAGCATAGTGTATATATTATCAAGGTTAACTAGGTAGTTTTGGAGAAAAAATCGTAATCAAGAATATAGGCCTATTCAAAATTTTGAAAAGAAAAAATGTCATTCTCAAATTTCTACAATTTGACATTTTGTGAAATATCTCTTTCGACTAATGGAAGAATTGTGATAAGTACCAACCTTAAAAAGTTCAAAAAGGGATATTATCTGTTTAATTTAAACGTATATTACCAACTTAGAATAATGGAGCGTATTGTTGATTTTCAACATAATTTTATAATTTTCGTTAGGCCTACAGTATAGGTACCTACTTAGCACCAATTTTATAAAAGGTAATTTATGGTTTGTGCAAAATTTTAAGTTTTTCAAATACCGTAGGCTTATATTTCCTCTGAGCTTGATTATCTAAATATTTTACAATAAACAGTCTATGAGTTTTAGAATCGATAAAAAAAACTTGAATGCAGTCACGCCACTTCACTATAGAAATCAACAAATAGCCTACCTACTTATGTACAAGTAAAAAATGGGAAGGATTTAATTAGTTAACTAGCAATAGTGGTCTATATGATAGAAAATAGAGTAGAATGTACAAAAAATTAGGCTTTTATGATGAGAAAGTAGAAAAAAAGCAAAAACATTATTTTAGACAGATGTTAAGACTCTGCCCATATTGAGAGACCACCACTCAAAAACCGAAACTTTTGTTGAAAAATGTTTAACCCATTAAAGTTCTCAGTTTTTTAAGCTTTCTCATCGAAGAATTGACACTGAAATAATTCATTAGACAGAACTGAGAATTAACTTTCAGCGGAACAGGTTCAGAACAAAAACCTTTGTTGATAATTTTTTAACTCATTAGAGTTTTCAGTTGCTAGAGATCTCCTATATATGAATTGACATTGAAGTAAATCCCTTAAGTATAACTGAAAATTAACTTTCAAACAGAATTGGTTCAGAACTGAAACTTTTTTTGAGAAATTTTTAACTTATTAAAGCTCCCAGTTGTTCATGTTTTCCCATCTTAGAATTGACACTAAACCAAAACCATAAAGTTGAACTGAGAACTTCTTTTGAAAGAACAGGTTCCAAACTGTAACATTTGAACTGAATTACAGTTCTTAGAATATAGATTTTAAAATGAAATTTCAATTCTTTCGAATGTCAGAAAGATTTATAATGGGTAGCTTTTTAATTTCAAGTACGGCCTTTATATGTTGACAGGATAATGTTAAAGCTTATTCGTCTCTAATAGAAGGACATGGACGACTAAATACAATAACTGAAGGTTGTCTCACTGTACAAACATGTACCCCTCTGCCGCGAAATCATCTACCCCACTGCAAACGTCCTTCAAGTTGTGTGACGTCAGTAAAACTTTAAAAACAAATTTTATTTCGAAAAGGAAACTTTTTAATTTTAATTTTTTTTAAAAAACCATGTAAGGCTTAGAACACACCACCATTCAAAATATGGAAGAAATTGACCGGCTAGTTATGCTGTGAAACTGCCACAAAAACAGCTCCACTCATTTATAACATAATTATAATATAAATAATATATGTATAGATATAACTGATACAGGAAAAAATATAAGAATTACGTGAGTATCGTTTTGGCCTTCGGCCTAAGTGTATAGTCGGTGTGGATAATTCGGTTATGCCACAATATTTTCCAATAATAGGCCTATTAACCCCCTCCCCCATTATTGATCATACCAATTGTTGAAAAATTGTCGCTCCTAAATGGATGGCAACAAAAACGAAGTGATGATCATTCAGAGGCGGAGATCCAAGTCTGTAATTTTCCTCAATTTGAAACCTTTTTATCTATCCCATCTTGACTCAACATTATATAATGATGAAATTCAATGACATAGTATCGTTAGAGAATTTTTTTTATCGAGTAGGTACTAACCATAGACGGGTAGTAGCATTGAACGATGTTCATTGGAATAGGCATGCGAGTGCCACCAGAATTTTTTTCTAACGCGAGGCATATATTTGATTTTATCTATTGTATAAACAAATAAAAATGAATAAAATTTCCATCGACAATGTTGGGTATTTACCGACCCTTTGCTGGCCTTACCCCATCTTTCCGGCATCCTTGTGAATAGGTTCATATTTAAATGGATAAACTTTTAAGTGTTATAATTTTACTAAACCTTATTTATTTTTACATTTAATTTCCGAATTTTTTAATTGAAAATGATGTTAGACTATTGGTACTGAATTATATGGTATAACAATAAGGGCCGGTGGCAAAGAGGTGTTGTGCTTGATTCCCTTCATTGTAAAATCAAAAAAAAGGCTCAAGCTTCGTGACTAAACATATATTATGGAGGGAGATACCCATCCGAGAGAAGACTGGAAGGAATAAGTACAAGAACAAAATTTTAATTTCAAGTTATAACACTCACATATATACCCCTTCCCTTGTAAGAGAATTCGGTAGCCGGTCTGACTACAGTTAATGTATAATTTCTTCAAAAAAAGGGAAGAAGAACAACGAATTTTGCCTAATTGCTTAATTTCATTTTCCGTTGTTCATGTATTTAGCTATAATTACAGATAATTACATGAAAAAATTCCTACTACTTTCAGTTTCAGTGGCGCCAATTTGGTAAAATTATTAGAGGAAACGAAGACAAAATGTGAAAATATCTTGGCTTACATTCAACCTATACATCGAATTGGTAATTATCTAATTCAAAGAAATTTATTGGCTGGGACAGGCCCCCCCAAAATAAACCCTAGTCTGCACCTGTGCCCAGTTTGGTACACGTATTTTGCCTCTATACTGGAAAGAAACTCTACATTTTTTTACACTGACAAGTTCGGCCATATTTTTTCTTTTAAGAATAGTATAGTCTATATAGGCCTAAACTTTAATTGCTGATGACGTCTTGTTGACTCTGTTTCTTAAAACCTTCAAAAATATTTTTAACACGTTTTACTCGTCCTAGGTTTTCGTAGCCTACAAATATTTAAAGTGCAAACCTATTATTTCCATTGTCGTACCTTCCTCATCCTCGCTACCCCAGCATGACATTTACAGGGGTAACTGTTTCTGTCAATGTCATTATAGCACACGCGCCAGTATTGCAAATTACACGAAGTTTCAAAAAAAAAAATTCTGTACGGTAGGTATATTATTAAAAAACATTTACCGGAGGCACTGAAGACGCCTTCTTGATTGGTTTGGTGCCCATTCGTGTCCGTCATAGCGCCAAAACCGGTACTTAGGCTGGTGCTATTAAAACCGGAAGTAGTAACAGATGCTGAGCAACCACTTAATGAGCCAGGCCACGACGAGTATCCGCTACTCGTGCCATATCCCCAATGGTGGCTGTTGTTGAAACCGAATTGACTCATATCTGTAAGATGGTAATTTGTCATATTTTAGGGGTGGTTTTTTTTTTCTCTCTGTCTCTTTCGGCCATACTAATAAATCTTTTAGCTTGTTCAACGATGTACGCGTTGACAAGGTATTAGCATCTTAATTCGATGTTGAAAAATTTACTAACAAGAGAACGAATTGTAACTCGTTCATAGACCTGAGACCTACTTCTACTTTGTACGTCAACTGTATGGTAAAAACTAGGCTTACCTTGTCGGAAAGTATGTTTTTCAATTTTTCGATAGGCCTATTGTAAGAATTATGTAATTCATTCATATGAATGGGGGAAATAAAAAATAGGCCTGAATTGATTTCATTAGTAGGCCTATTTATAAATACTCATATGGAGACAAACAACCGAAAGTAAGATACCGTTGAGAAAATATTGTTCTTATTACTTACTATCTCTTTCGCATACTGTGAAAAAATTACCGTCACAATTGTGGAAAAAATCATTGATATGTATTCGCATTAATAACGCCTCGTGTTGACGCATAATAATTGCTAATTCTGCTCCATTATGATCTCGTGCTCGCCAAGAATAGTTCTTGCTCGCATTTTTTTATTTTCAGAAATTTATCTTGTGAGAACGAATTCCATAAAATTTAGTTAAATTTAGAAACTGGTCCAACGGGAAGGGGGTAATAAGTGGTCAACGTGTCTACCTATGTTACTGTAGAAGATTTTTGTTTCGAGAAGGGGTTGGGTTTATGGGTATGGACGATTGAAAAGGAAAAAAAAATTTGAATTAAGATTTGGCCTTTTCTTTCATAAAATCTTGGATCCTCTACTGGTTAAAACCATAACGCAGCTCATTATCATTATTTTTATTCCAACAAATGTACCTATAGCTTAGAAACATGCATCATTGATTTCAACAATGTTTCCTATTTCAACAGCTATAAAGTCAGTGGACCTGCGAGAATTGTAAACGATCTCGGAAAAGGTACACAGTCATTAAAAATAAAAATCAAGAATTTTCCCGTCCCGCACGAAATTTGTTTTCTTTTCAATTGAAGGAATTTGAAAATCAACCCAAAAATATCTAAATTTAAAACTTTTATACGATCAAATTAGTTTCATCTATTTAATAATTATCTACTTATAGCAAGCACAAAGTAGGTACGAAAAAACTGTCTTTCTTCATCATTGATGGAACTCTAAAGGTTGTTTGAGGGAGGCTTGACTCTCCAGTTTGTTGCTCAACCCCAAAACTTTTTCAAAAATTATAATTAGTTTGCGAAAATTTGTTAAGACTTCCCAAGGTAAGAGGCTTTAGATCTCCGAAGAGAAATCAATTAGTTCCTCTTATACCTAGTTTTTATCATTAATGAACAAAAATAAAAATATCAGTTTAATGCAAAATAAAATAGCCTATGAATACGTTGAGCTAACGAGCAGCACCAGAAATCCAAATTAACTAGAATGGTCAAACACATGCAGTCACGAAAGTCATATTAAATTTTTTGAGAAAATTTTTTTCAAATGTTTTTCTTTGGGGGTTTGTATAAAGTAAAGAGGAATTGAATGGTTGTACCATAAATTTACTTCTATCTTATAATTATATATTCATGATGGATATTTTGGTAGAATCCTATCATACTTGAAAATTATTTTAGAATAAAATCAACATTGTTAAATCTTTTCTCCAATATTTATACGAAATAGAACAAAATATACGTTTACGATGGTATTAAAATAAATGAAATTTGATTTTAATCAAAAACAAAACCAACCATAATTTTCTAACTGTACAACAATTTTTTTTTTTTTAATAGCCAAACCTTCTTTTGGTCAAATGGCAATCAATTAGGCTTTCTGTTTGCAGGGTCTAAAATTCCAAATCGATTCATTTTTTCAATAACTTCACCCCAAGTTAAAGTGGTTGCAACTTATATATCCAACATTTTAAATCAATGACTTTTTTCGCTTTGTTTTTCCTGGTGAAAAAAAAGAATTCACTTAAACTCGCAGTTGCGACTAAATTTACCCTAGTTGCTTCTATAAATGACTATTAAGTTTAGTGAAAACTAACTTCCCCCCCCAGCATCAAATTTATGATATACTTGAATCCGAATGCTATAGCTTAGAGCATAGATCGCACCATAGATAAGCAGAGCTAATCATCAAGTTGAGCCTAAAAATCAGTACGCCTAACCAGCATCTTGGGAAAGACTAGTACCAACAAAAAATACAGCTTGTAACTCGTGGACCTTCTCTCAAGGTACCCACTTCCTTATTTCTTTTTTTTATTTCTACCTGCGCTAGAATTTGAAACGGAGTTACCTATTGTTGGCTGATAAACCCAAGTCTCGAACACCATCTTTTTGTTTCTTTTAACTCTCGTTTTTTGTTAGTACTTTTTGGCACTATTGATTCGTACATCAACCGTAGAACATCGTATCTTTTTTTTAATCGTGAATATATTTTTATTTCTCCTTTTAAATTAACGAAGTCATTAATTTTTTAACCGGGTGGAGCCCGGTCCAGACAAGTTTCAGCCCGTCCTGGCATTTTTTAGGCATATTTGCACGCATAAAGGTAAAGGCGCGACATGGTTTTTTTTTTCATCTTCTAAGAAAACGAAAGGAGTGAAAAAAAAATTTTTTTTTAGCACCTAATTGTCAATGGGGGGTACCTACGCCACTGCCATAAGTGAACGTGCGCCCCCCAACAATTTCAATAGCCTCTGCTGATAAAACTGTCTGGCCACGGGCCGGTCAGACTTGCAGTTCCTGCGCTCTACCAGCTGAAATTGGCACCTTCGTCTTAAATTTGGTTCATTGCGCTATGTTCGTTTTTCCTTTATTTAACTTTCCTTTTCATAAATTTATCTCTGTCTAAACATCAACATGTTCCGCACTCAGAAATTGATCATCTTTATTTATGCAATATAGAACATAGTAAATTATGAATTGAACTAATTTTATTTAACCTATTCCAAGTTGAGTGTGTGTGAGATGAGTTATGAGTGCTCGATTCCCCTTTATTTTCATCTATCCCATTCTAAAATAGAGCTTGCGTCTAAAAGACCTGCATGTTTTGATTTTCCTTCTCGAGACATTGCTTTCGACTGTGAGTGTGCTCTCATCAAGAATTTCACACACCACAAGCTAAATTTTTCATTCACACAGCTGTTTTGTTGGATAGCCAACTTAGGTATAGGTTACAATAACATCAGTTATTAACAAACTTGGTGCAAGTTGTCTCAAGTAATTATTATAGATTTGGATTCCTGATTGGAGTGAAAACCATGCAGCTTTTTTTTTTTTTGGAAATTTTCTAGACTAGGTATATAAAATACATAATGCACTGGTCCGAAAAATTTTGGAATAAGTACGCTAAACTTAAACCGATCGAAACGAGGAATTAAATTGGTAATTGTTCGACACTTTCACTTCAAGTAAAATCGACAATAAACCTTCGGTCGCAGTCTAAATTTTGTGCCAACGTTTGAATTCAGTCGAACAATAGAGGTTGACCATTTTGTTTGGTGAAATGAAATTTAAGATTTAGCTGATGCGATCGAATTAAGAATGGTTCCAGCAACATGAGTACAGAAGCACTCTACAACCTGACTGAACATTTACCAACAATCGGCAAAATGTAGATTCATTTATCATCCCAAAGGAAGTGATTAAGTGATTTATTGCAATCATATGCCAATAGATCTATAAAGCGAAAAGACGAAACGAAGTTCGGAAGCAATACTACACTTTTTTATTTACATCTGTTAGAAATGAAAGATGAAGAACGATAGATAGAGGGAGGAGGAGAGCACACAAATATGGGCCTAAATATAGTGAATTTGTTAGGTATCAAGTAGAAGTGTCCGACAGCATATAATATCGTACAGCTACATTGTCAGGCTGAAAATTTTCGTTTAGCCACCAAATTAATGATTAGGTCAGGAAATAAGCCATAAACCTCTACGTGGGGGAGCCTATCTTTAGGCGAAACAACCGACACGTGCTGAATACATTTATTTTATTTTACTTCTTTCTCGTTTTTTTTTTTTTTTTTTTTCCTTTTTCGGAATCTTAAAACACGACTTTTCGGTAGACCGTCGGAGCCCAGAAGACAAACACAAAGTTTTTAGGAAATGAACAGCAGCACCCTTTAAAAATGAGAGGCTCGCGACAAATTATACTCTCGCCCTCTTATTTATATTTATTTTTTTCGTTTTCCTTTTTTCTGCCTCAACCATCGATTATCTATCATCGAAAATTTTTACAGTCGTGTTTTTGGTTTTAGATTTATGCCTGTCGCAGGACCGGAATTCACGTATATAGGGTAGGTATTAGGTTTTTATGCGTCTATGTGAAATATAGGTTAATGCTGGAATGTGTGAGTGTGTGGCAGGAAATATTGTTCACGTATTGTCAGTTGGCCGAATCGCTATACCTGAAAGGATTGTTATGAAGGGAAACACCGAAGCGTTAATGCTACCAGGCTAAAGCTTTAAATATCATCAAACGGACAAAAAGACTTAAAAAGCAAAAATCTATCAGCACGCGTTTACGGAAATTGTTACTTACTTTGACAATTTGGCATGCTGGGCATTCGAAAACCCAAAGGATCCGTTGCTCTTTGCAGAGAATCCAAAGGATTTCCAAAGTGTCCGGTAAGAAATGGTCGTTGTCCAAATGCAAAGGCGTGGAATTGTTGTTGTTGCCCTGTAAAGTAAAAAAACATAGTTCATCGTATTTAAACGTCATCAAGATACCGAAGGACAAAGATGTAATCAATCCAGCGGAATACGAATAGAGGGGGTATTCTGGTGACATATCCCCTACCGCCAAAAAATTTCGATTGTTTCCTATGCCATTGAAAGATAATTTCAAGTTGGGTTGCAGCTTCTTTGTTTAAAGACAAACAAAAGTTTACCTGGTAAAATTTTGTCGACTCCGCCAACTCCAAAAAATTTATAGTTACGCCTCAGAATCAACAATTTGATATGTAGCTGTGAGGTTAATGTCGGTCTATAATGCGACATGCAAATAAGTGGTTTAAGATGTATTATATCATTTCGATTGGCTAAACTCAAAAATCCGAAAAAGATTAGCAACATAAATTCGGAGCAACTTAATAAAATACAGAATTAACAATCGTACAGATAGGCCTAACATACTTCTCAACCGATTTAATTGAAAATAATAATTTATTATATTGGCCACACGTAACATAAAAGTTCGCTTGTATTAGGTTACCAACCATGAGAAAATGAAAAAACTCTTATAAGAAAATATAACTTCGTTCGATATGACAAAAAAGTGCTACACATGAAATTTTAGTTCTGGATCAGTTCTGTTCAGTTACTCAGTTCACAGTTCTTATCAATGATTTTAGTTTCCATATCAATTTTCGAAAGTACATAATATCTCAAACAGAGCAAGGAAAAAAAACTCTGGTGCAATGGCACTTCTCCAAAAAACCCTGCCGATTTTCATCGACAATATTAAAACAAAAAACAAAAAATGACAAAACAAAAAACAAAAAATAAATAAAACCTAAATTATTGCAAAGCAGAAAATATGCTCTTAACCCCTTGCGCTGTAAATAAAAAAAAAATTCTACCAGCATGATAGAAAAATTTTGTACCTGAGATACCTCTCCCAACAACTTTTATGAATGCTTCTTCATCTACTGTAATTAGAAAATATTTTTTTTGTTGAAAAAACGTTTTTCAAAAATTTTCTCAATGTTAATGAGTAGGTTGATTTTTCCTCGAAATTTCCAGAAAATTCACAATGAGGGCACTTTGCCAATTCTTATCCAGCAGCTACTACATTCGGTATTAAACACTCGCTGATAAAACTGTGTGCTGAAGCATATTATTATGAACACTTGTAAATAAGAGTTACTTTATTGAAAACGTACCTAATCAAGGAGTTACCATTCAAAAATCAAGAAACAAAATTTTCTAAGTAATATGTGACGGGTATGATACTATGACTCCTTAGGCAAAAAAGAGAAGTTGTCTATCAGGGAGTGATATAAATTACTGAGTTTACAATGATTGACATGAGTTGGTAGTATTTCAGGAACATGTATTGAACTGATCAGGAATGAAAGGGGAAACATTTTTTATAAAGTACTTTATTGGTAAGTGGTAAAGGATTAAGCACCGAACTAAGGGATAAGTAGCCTAAATAACAAGTCTGAGATAACAAATATTACTGTTCCGACACAGTGATGAAAATAAAGAATTATTTGACAATTTTAGTAAGTTTTTCGGTGGTGTAGCCAGAATTTTTATAGGTTAGGGAATTGGATAGAAAAAAATTAACCACTTCCAATCCTCTTGCTTCTCATCCCTGGAGTTAAATCTGGAGAGACATTATGATTGGTGGAGGGATTTGTGAGCGGAAAAGTCTGTTGGTGCGAGTATAAAGCGGAAGCAATCGAAAAAATTTTTTGTACAGTTTTTCCACTATCATGCGAAATCTTCATTTTATTTTTTGTATTTGGAGAGGACATGTCCTTCTTGTCCATCCTGGATCTGCGCCTGCTCACACCAACCACCAAAAAAGAGAAACTTTGTCGAGATTTATAACATTTTGTATTTATTTTTATGAATATATGATTTTTATGCCAACCCTCGTTAACTATTTGTCATGAAATGAAAAGCTATAAGCAATAGACTAACGTTATAAACTCTTGCTATAAAAAAATCAGTTGGTGGTATTGATATGAATTTGAGTTTTTGGTGTTAAAATTTTTCTTCAACTACTCCAAGATTGATAAATAAACTTTCATAGAAATCTTACTTTAAAATTTCCGTAGGAAACCTACTTAAAAATAATTCTATTTGTTTTCATCGAATAAGAAAATGGCTGGCCTTTGAACCGCCCTAACGGCCCAAATCCCACAAAAGTTCTATCCCAACTTTGCCTCTGCTAACAAAATTAGGCTAAGTAAAATTTTTGTTGAATTCACGAGTTAATGTTTAGTACTGCAGTCAATACGACCAGGTGCAACGTTTCCTAAAGTCTTTTTTTGAATATT
Source organism: Ericerus pela (assembly GCA_011428145.1). Classification (NCBI taxonomy): domain Eukaryota; kingdom Metazoa; phylum Arthropoda; class Insecta; order Hemiptera; family Coccidae; genus Ericerus; species Ericerus pela. The sequence continues at coordinate 2,493,278 of WOFM01000085.1, read as the reverse complement.
TACGAAATAAAATTTAAAAAATTTAAAGTAGTTATCTATTTTATTCTTATAATAAATCATTACATACATTTTTAATCCTTAACCTCGTATTTAACCGATTTCCTGATCTATAAGTGCACCGAAAATTTCTTTGTCTGGTCCCAAACATTCGTACAGAGGTACAGTACATTAAAGAATGGCATTTCCGTTTAATATGAACTAAACAAGAAATTCGGTCTTCAGCACAGCGAATACACGAATATAATACCAGTTAGCTTCTTTGACGTGCACCTGTGAAAATAAAATTTTTCACTATCCTCCAATTATCGTCCGATGTCGATGCTGAAATTGCATCCAGCCGCCAGTGTATTAACACCAATTAAAAACGAACAACGCGAAAAAGGAGTAATTTAGATGAAAAACCAGCTGCGAACGACTCAGATTTAATAAAATTAAAAAAGAAAAAAAGCGAGAAAAAATAGAAATAAAAAAAAAAAAAACTTTGACATGACATAAAACTTTCGTTAAAAGTTTAGATGTGAAAAGAATGTCCGGCGCAATTCTTTTTTTTTTCTCCCTCTCTCGACATTCATTTTTTTTCTCTCTCAAACGCATCTTATCGACGTTTAAAATGCCATATGTTACACGTTTTTTCTTTTTTCTTTTTTTTTTTTCCCAAAACCATCTTCGTTCCAGTACATAGATGCTCTCTGGAGGACGGTAGAGAGCGCAACAAATGCAGCAAAATGAAAATGTATTTTATATAATACGAGAAGATTGGGGAAAAAGTGTCGGCTATGTTTCAGTTTAATTTCATCCTATATATATATATATATATATACGAGGACAAAAAAGAATTTTAAAATCTTTCGTGGCAGGTACACACGTCGCCCTTTAATTCGGGTCCGTACAGTATACCAACAACCCTTTGAAATACGAGGGTTTTGTTTAAATCGACTACACTATGCATTTATACATAGGCTACTTATATATCTAGTATTACGTATTGTTTTCATTCCAGTATGAAAATTAATGGTGGCGATATTAGGCCTGTTTTTCGAAAGGCACAAGAGAAAGATGATAAGCTTCTGGTGAGGGAGAGAGAAATAGAGGGGTTTGAGAAGGCCGGCTGGATATCCACGAGTTATGCAAAAAAAAAAAAAAAACGACAATAAAGGGTTGAAATTTTAACGCCGCCACCACCGCCAAGTCTTTCCCTCGTTAAATAATTAATAAGGATTCGCGAACCAGCGTGTATTTTTGGGGCGCATTTCATCGACCATTGTTTTATTATATATAGGCTTAGGCCTATATACGCTGATGAGGTAAAATCTTCAAATCCATGGCCGATTGTAACTTACAAATACAATAAATTAATATGATTTTTGAAACGATTTTTTTTTTTTGATTTTCAAACAAAAAGGTGTTTCTTTAGTAGGTGTAACTGTATAATTGTTACAAAGAAATACACGACACATATATTATTCTTTTATAGCATGTATTTTATATTTATCAGAGAATATTAAAAAGAGTGGTTTGTACAAGAGGAGAATAATGAATAATCAGACTTAGAACTAAGGGTATAGATTCGAGAGAATTGTACAATAGTGTCGTGGGAGATATACAATGTGATTGGTCAATAGAATCTACGTACTTTTAGAGTAAGCCAATGGAATAACATATTTATGACATAAATGGGTGTAGTTATAATTTTAAGAGGAATTTGGAATAGTGCAAGATGGTATATTGTATTCATGGAATAAATGATATTATATGTAGGCATAAGATATTAGAAAGAAAGGTGATGTCAAAAGACATGTCTTGACAAGTTTCATTGACGTAAGTAAGATATTACGTTTGAGTGATGTTATGTGAGAGAATGATTATTTCAAATACAAGAAATATGTAGAATAAATATTCTAATAAGAAATGATATGGAATTATCATTACAGTAGGCTATATTGTAGTTACGCATATATTTTTGTCTTTCTATTATAGGGTTGTTGGTTGCCACTGAGAATTTTCGACATATGATGGTGGAAGTTAGGCTCACATATGTATGGCCTACTGCGGCTTTCTTGTATGGAACTGAAAAATCTAAGTTAGTAAACTGTGAGCCTATATCGGTACAAGTATACCAGGTTCACCGAACTTTGTTATGTTAAATACCATAGTCGATAACTATTGTGTACTAATAAGTAGAAAATCATATTTTGAATTCAGTTAGCAAATTTCAAATTCAATCATTATAATAAACGTACAACCTGATTTTAGAAGACAAAATTCAACGAAAATTATTCAGACAAAATTCTAGCCCCATGCACAAACTACAAATGTTTCGTTGTTTACATCCTAATAATGAATTGATCAGTGTTGCCAGATCAATACAAGCTGAAGCCCTGCGAAGCAGCGCTTCTAGGTTTGTAAAATAATAATTTTATAACAAAAGTGGATGTTGAATTATCAACTATTGAAATTCAAGATCAAGATTCAGTGGGTATGAGACATTTTTTATCCACCGCATTTAGCGTTCATCACAAAATTTGATGACATATACAGAATTGCAGATTGTAAATATAAAAATAACTTTTGTTGCAGGCAATAGTGATGGATAGATTGAGAAGAGTATCTGTTAACAGATTGGTTCCTCCAGGATCCATACCAAACTTACCACATTTATTCACCTTACTCACATTTGATCTTATCAGTTATCACTCTTGTTCGCCTCTTAGCATTTAAAACATTATTAACTTCACAAACTGACGCACTGTTTTCACAGCAACTATTTCATACGGATCTTTAAATTTAGAGAATGGTAAACTTTACATTTAAAAAAATAAGACAACGAAACTTCACCTCACCTTCGACAATTTCTTTATTATTAATCACACTTCCTTTGAAAACCACTGAAATTAAACACCATAACATAGTATAACCTTTCTTGTTTGATAAAATTTTATATAATTAATTTTAATTAAGAGATCAGTAGATATCTTATAATTTTGTTTACAATTTCATCCATCCGTTGCACAGTATATACTTACTGGAAGACAAAGAAGTTTGAAATAACAAATAAGTAAATAACATTAACCAAGCGTATAGCGTGATAATGTGTGAGATGTGAGATTTAATGTGAAAGCATGTGACTATGACCTCCATAATTCTGTCAATAAACACTCCTAGATTGAGATACTCATATTTTTATTCAACAAATTTTCTCAAACTTGAGACCTATCTACTTATATCGTTTTTTTTGTACCCAAAAAACCTCTCTTTAATTCCAAAATTTCAGGAACATTGTCAGTCTAATTTTCCATAATGCATTTATATATATATACGTACATACACACATGCATACATAATTGCTCGTATTATAGTATAGGATGAGTATACAGATTACGCCACTGAACCTGAATAGAAATATTGTAGGTACCTCAGAACAAGGTTAATTAGAAACAACCTCTATGAGTTTAATGCATGAGCCCATCCCCCTCTCAATAGTCAATTATGATCAAAGGTCATGCAAGAGGTGGTGTGTAATGTGACTTCCCCCTGGGGCTAAGCTGTTGTAAAAATTGAAAGAATTTCTGACCTTTTTTTTTCCCTCTTCCACTGACCAACTGGCTTTTTTTTTTGATAAAAATTGCAATTTTTCTAAGTGTTTTGTAAAAATTGACCGGTTACCCCCCTAACAAAATCACTTCGCCCCGCCACTGATTAGGACATTCAGTTGTATGAAAGTAGTAGATGTGGCGTAGTGGCTGGGTGCTTAGCTTTACGATAGAAAATTTGCGGGTGTGAGACTAACCATCACCAAATTTCCAATCCAAAATGACAATTTATGTTCGGTTTTTTGCTTTCGATTTTCCAGTATTTGACTGAAAAATTCGCCATTGGTTACCGGACGTCGACCATCCGATTTTCCATTCTCCAGACACGGGGTAAAATGGACACGAAATAAAAGTCTAATTCAAGAAACAAAACGAAGGTGGATGGAAATAGATCAGTGTTAGGTATATACTTGGTACAATTACAAGTATCCCGGTTCTTTTCTCAGTTTCATTTTTGCACCATTTCTCGGTAACAAGACCAGTTTTAGGGAAGTCATATGGGGTATAATTCCCCCTAGCACCAAAAAAAGAAAGGAAGTAAGATACAATATTATTTGGTTTTACAAATCTTTCATCTATGAAATAGGTATGCAAAAAATTGTTAAATTCTATAAAAATTCATGAATTGTAAAATGTGATTATACTATTCCTTAGAAAAAATCCTAAAATTGGGCCTGCTTGGAAAATTCTAGCATGCCTATCTTTTACCACGAAAAGCACCTGCCATTCATTGTTCATTTGCATGTAATCTATTTTGCCCTAACACCTGAGAAATGAAATCAGTTGTTTATTGCTTACCAGTCAAAAACTTTACGTTTTCCTTTGTTCTTTATAATATTCAAACAAAGGTTAACATAGAAAAAATTAAAATACAACATTTATACGTTCCACATGAAACAGGCTAATGCTTGAAATTTAAGTGCCCTTGTGGGGACAATACTCCTATGAGGTAATAGGGGCTTGCACCCCTTGACGACAGTTGCTGCCCAAAGGCTGGCAATAATTGTATTTATGACGTTAAACAAATATACACTGGTGCGTTTGTATGTTCGTACCTGTACGTACGTACAGGTAAGATACATTGCACGGGCTGAGATCAATTACCAGATAACGATCTCGGTGATGTCACGGCCCGGTACCAAATGCGCTGCATCGTTTCTTATCACCTCGACGCAGGCAAGAAACGACATAACGCATGACATAATAACGTACATGTACGTATGCATGTGTGTCAATGTGCGTGTACCAAATCCTGTATATAAACTCTCAGAACCGGCTCAAAAATCGCCAGTGTTCGCCGAGGATTTGGCTCTCCCATACTTAATTGTATGAAGTGGCAGAACACGCAAATACTGTTGAAAACCTTCTAGTGTGAATATCTCTCACAACAAGGTATTCCATAGCCCTCTTTTTAGTTTTCCTACGTTATATGGAAAGGCCTAAATTCCATGGTGGTCCAAAAATCAAATTTCTTAGAACTAAATTTACTAAATCAAAGTTTTGTCAGTCTCCCTTAATTATTCTATACTAGGCTCCTTCACTCAGTCTTTTAAAATCTCAAATTTTTTATTGGATCAAAATCTATACCACAATCACTTTAACTGTATTAATCAAGCTCGAGTTGAGATCTACCTAACATCTCATATCATGAGGGAAAAAATATACTTACATTTCATAAGTTAAAGTACTTTCATGGGTTCACTTAGATTAAGTAAAAATTTAGCTTTATCAGTTGTGTTAAACTATTATGTTCTTGTCGATTTTTGTCTTTTTAAGTTTACATGAATTTACTTTATACCTATATTTTAAAAATCAATTAAATAATTTTAATTCTGCAGTTAAAATTATTCATTAAACCGACTTTGCCGATTAGGCATCGCAAAGTCAAAAATATTCGCTTCTCCCATAACGATAGTTTCTAGATCTAAAAAAATCTACTCGTATACTTAATGTGGTACTAATGAAATATAAAGAAAGCTATCTAAATACCTAGTCGTATTTTCTAGATTTTTCTTTTTATTTGACCAATATGTTGTATTTTCTCGATCCATTTGTAATTTTTACGGAGTGTAGGCATTTTCTGCCATGAAACTGTTTTAGCAGATTTAAAACAAAAAACTGATATTTTTAACCCATAGATCCGACTAATTCAAGTGCAAAGAAGAATATAAGGTAATGAACAAGAGCTCGATAGTTTTCTCGTTGAATAATTGATGAAGATAGCCATGAAGATTGTCACCGAATTTTACGAAGGAGGCCTTATTGTTCTTCCCTCTCCTGACTTTCCAAAAAAATGTTCTCAATCTCGAAAGAAATCATCTTCTTATCATAGTCATTATGATTGCAAACATAAGTGTATGTTAAAAATAATTAGCTTCAGCATGCATTTCAGAAAGTAGATGGAAGTATTCTTTCTATGCGAGTGTATGGCTTTGTTTGAAAATCGACTGACCATTCAAATTAGTTTAATTTTATTCCAGAATTGTAAAAACAATAATAGGCCTAAATCAATTTAATTTGAAAAAAACTATTGTTTTTCTTTCTGAAAAAATATTCTTTGTCTTCACTGTTTAACCCAACAAAGAGACTTCAAACTCTCAAGAGTCTTCTCTTTGGTTTTATTCCCTTTTAAAAAAGAAACCGTAAAGATAGAATTTTTCTTTGTTGCTGTTCTTTTATTGATTTATCATGTGATTTAACAGCATCTTGAATTCTTTTTAGTGATTTCTGTTTTAGATTTTATATCATCAGCAATTTCAAGTTGAAAGAAATTGTAGAGAATTATATTTTAATTATTTCATTTTAAAAATGTGGAAAGATATGAAGGGGATGAAGTGATTGCAATTTTTATAAAGGTTTTTCTATAGAAATACCTTTGTCTGCTTCTATAGAAGTTGAAGAATCAGTGTTACTCTATTTGAAGAGCGCTCAAAAAGGGCCTTTTTAAGTGACCAACGTCCAAAAATTACGTTTAAATTGCCATTTAAATTAATTTTTGAATGAAAAAAAGGTGTTATTTCGCTATACAGGCTATACTCGTAATAATAGTGTGGTTGTGTATGCACACACACAACCGGACACCTACACATCATGTAAAATACACAAATGAGAGTTACAATTGTAAAAATTACAGTTACGCGAATCTGACTATTGTAATTCTTGTTTAGCCCCTACCGTAGACTTAGCGGTAAGATGTTTATACATCAAAAATCACAAGAAATTGAGATGTGGTTTATTTCAGAAACTTATATTATGTATGCTCTTGACATTTTACTCTCTCTGAAGGAGTTAGGGCCCTATGCAGCATTTACCTCATAAAGAGGTTTTACAAGTCGATAAAATAATTTCGCGAGAGAATAGAGCCACCAAAAAAAAAAAAACATCCTTTGGATGTTTTTTATGTTCTAGAACATTCATGATTTATACCTGTTTTTGGGGAGCTGGGAGTTGTGACCCTCAAACTTCTTCACTGTGTGCGGCCGTGGAGAAAGCAAACATGACTTTTAACATTATTTCAGAAATAAAGATGTGTGCTCTGTAGGTACCTATATCCATGAAACTTGGAGGGAAGATGAGTAGTAAGTATATTTAATGTACTTAATGAATTTATTTACGAATTACGACAAAATTTTAACGACTTTTACATTGGCTACTATGGCAATTAAAATTTCTTCAAAAATATCGCACCACAAAAAACGAACAATTTTATTTCTTTTGAAGAAAATTTGAACTATTACAGATTCGAACACTAATAATAGCATTTTTATTATATTTATGTAGCTATAAATACATTTAAATCTTGGTAAGTAGGCTACCTACTTCGTCGTAATGTTATTTATTTTTTAAAACGGTTGAGAGGAAGATAGTTGTTAGAATAAAAGATAGACTAAAAAGTTTGTTCATTACTGGAAAACAAAAAAGTTGATGATTGGTAGGTATACCAAATGTTACAATATTATTTTTTGACGTTTCCACACAGCCTTCAGGACTTGGGTAATATCTACTTGAGTCACAAAAATGGAAGTTGAAATATTTCAATTTCTACCCGTGGAAACATTTCAATAAAATATGAAAAATTAGTACGATTAGTAATGAAACGAGCGAGTACCAGTGCGTCCAGTTACAGCAGTTCTTCTACCTTCCCACACAATGTTTCGTTCTAGTAGGTACTTCATGAAATGAAAAATTATCGTCCTATCGATTTCTTTTGCCTATGTAGAAGACCGTAACATTTTTCCTCTTTCAAACCACTTTTCAACCAAAAAAAAAAAAAAAAAAAAAATGTTAGCCACCAGATAAAAAATATTTAAAACGTGTATCGGTGACATCGTGTGGTCTTTATAGCGTGCTCATAATGTAAACATCGAATCGAATTAATTTGGTCGGCTACTTTTTATACAGTAAAACGTGGAAAAAATGAGGAAAAGGAAGAAAGAGAAAAAAAAAAAAGACAATCCACCCTCTCGGTGTATATGGCCTAGTTTTTAGTGCAGATCGTCAATTGATGTTTACAAAAGCTAAATCCTGTTTATTTTTTCGTCGATTGTCGGTATCTGATGGTCTATTTAATATTCTTCCATTATTTGAAATGACGGAAGAAACAGGAATGGGAATGAAAGAGAGAAGAAAAAAAGAATAAAGAAAATTTGTATAACAGCACTCGATAACATTTTTACGTCATTGTCGGCTACATTACTTTTTCACTTTAGAAACAGAAATTATGAGAACCATTTTAATGGTTTTATTTTATCTGTTTCAACGGGGCGCCTTCTTCCAACATTTCTCAATATACGAATCTACAGTATGCGACTGTGATTTCCTACAGATTTTACTATAGCTTCTGTTCTTAATGTGTTCGCCTGTCAACAAATGTCTGCAAGATAGCCGTAAAAGGTTAATCATAATTCTGCGGTTGAGTGTACGAAAGGCTAATGTCACTTTTTGGCAGTTTTGAGTTATAGAAAAATTTTTAATGCTCTGTCGATTGGTGTAAAAAGGACCAATGTCCGATCGGTGTTAACATGTAAAATAAAAAAATTATGAGCCAATGTCATGACGTTGGCCTTTTTTTACAGTAAATAACCGTACATTTTTGCATGACTTGCCCCTTAAAAGCAAATACGCGTGGATTGTTACACTACGTCGAACGAAATACACGTTTGCCTATTCCAGCTCCTTCAAATTTGGCCGACAAGTACATGGGAAAATATGAACTTACTTAATACACATTGCCTATCCTAGCCCCTGTACTTTTGGCGGCAAATAACGACAAATGACGTCATTTGCAATCGCTCTATATTATTATTTTTTCAAATCTGTAGGTTGGAATAGCCTCCACGTTTTCACTTTACTTAAACAATAATATCTCAATTCTCTTGAAATACTCTTTTTTTCCTATTTTCTTTTCTCGTGAAAAGAGCTCTGGGTAATGTCACATGATTTTTTTCAAGTTGAGTTTTCAAAAAGGCTAATGTTCGAAATAAATTTGTGAGTACAGTAATCCAAACAGAAAAGGGGAAATGTGTCAATAATGTTAACAATAATACAAATGAATGCAACAAAGAAAATAATAAATATCACAAACACCAGTGAGAAGTATAAAAAAGAAAATTGGTGCAAAACTTCAGATTAATTCTGATTTTCCAAAAGTGAAAAAAGTGACATAGGACCTTCTTGCACTCACCAAAAGAATTATAAAATGATTTAAGATATACCTAGTTTCATTGCAATGGTGGATCCAAGGGGGTAAAGGGCCATTGAATAAAAAGTTAGTCACGTGGGTGGAGGAGATGAGTCTAAAAATTAAAGATAGTTTTTTAAACTGTGCGTGGAAAATTCTCGTATGAGGTATAGGGGCTTGTACCCCTCGATGACAGTCACCACCGAAAGACTGGCTTATTTTCTTCCCTATGACGTTAAACAAAAATGTACAAGTATCTTTGTATGTTCGTATCTGTACATACATATACTTAATATACATTATTTGGACCATGACAAATGACTTTATAAAGATCTCGGTAATATCATGATCCAGTACCAAACATACTGCGTCCTTTCTTATCATATTATGGAATAGGAAACAACGTAATATTATGACATAATATCATATGTATATGTTCATATGAGTGTCTGTGTGCGTGTGTCAAATTCACCACATAGACCCACAGAATTTGCTACAAAATTGCCAGTATTTGCCTAGGATTTGGCTCTCCTATACATTCGTGTATGATGTGACAGAACATACAAAGCTGTTGGTTACCTTCCACATGTGAATACCTCTCATGACAAGGTATTCCACAAACTAAATTGTTAATTTGGGTGTTTATTTCTTACTAAACGTTCGAAGATTCAGAGAACTCATGGATTTTTCCTCTTTCATTTATTGAAGAATTATTATTTTTTAAACAAAATCATTTGGCCTACATATTATGGTACTAAGGATACAATTTTTTGCTTCCTGTTCTGTTATCAATTTTCTCTTGATTGATAAATTTTCTGGCAAGGAAATTTCCAACTCATCGTAATTGGTATTTTTGCATTTTGCAGTGGCATACTTTTTCTGTCAACTTCTTGTAATCTGTTTTATCCATTCTGTAAACTTCTACTTCTGTATCACCACCTCATCATCATTTAGCGTCAGTAGACTAATTTATTTTCTTCATTTTCGAAAGATAATTTTATGTTAAAATCTACATAATCTGAAACACTAATATCTAACTGAACTTATTTTTGTCAAGATACCTAATGAAATTTTTGGAAAGTTTATTTCATCAAACTTTGCTTTAAAAATTAACGAATATTAGTTTCCCAACTTAATAAGAAGCCTGATAGGTATCTGAATAGTTATGTTTTCACATAAACAGTTACACACACAGCTTACTGATTGTCGACGCAATTTACAATAAATTCACAGAAAAACTGACAAAAACTATCCTAGCATCAGAGAATTGGGTAAAGATAAAAATTTATGGGCCGTTTTATCGGTATTCACGAAACCTTAATTTGATTTTATACAGTCAATAGCTGAATTTGGGTGAGAATTAGTGCACGCTCCCTCACTTTAAATTATCGAGGAAAAAAAATGTCGTTAATTATTTCTGTTTTGAATAATAACGAGACCAGGATCAAAAGAATATAATTATTATATCTCAGAAGATATCAAAGTATCAACTGATGTCAAAGAGATGTCATTTTATTCTATGCAGGCTTGCTCTCATCATACACACAAAGATAGTAAGAAGATCTCAAAATTTTTCATCAATGCATCTTTAAATTCATATACTTTTATGGGCGGTTTATTTTGTGTGTAATCCAGAATCCTTCGGGTCGACGTTTTTAGTCTCACCAGGTATCTTTATCTAGACGTTTTAATCGTGTTCCAAGATTCCAAAAACAACAAAGGTAGACAAAAAAATCATAAATTTTTTCCAAATTTTCAATACTTTTGGAACAACAAATCTTCCCAAACTTATAGTAGCATATTATCAAATGTTAAAAAATATTAAGAAATATTTTTAATTACTGTCAATAAAAAAATTTATGGTTTAATGGTTTCAATAGATTCAACTTGCAGGGTATATTATGCAGGGCCGTAGTGAGCAAATATGGGAGGGCGAGAAAAAATGTGGGACTCACCTAAAAAATTGAAAATTCCATCTGTTTTCAGGTGCAGTATATCTAGGATTTGTGTGTGGGTGGGGTTTTATAATACTACGGAAGCGAATTTTAAGGGCTTTTCAGAGATGTTCCATGAAAAAAATATTTTTTTTGAGAATCACAAGCACCTAAAAATCCCGGTCCCGAGTGAATCTCCTCTTTCCCTCTCTCCTCAGGCCTGGTATCATGCGCATCAAGCGTCTGCCACCAACCTCAACCTTTGTCTCAGAAATTCTAATGCAAAAAGTGCCTCACGCGATATCTATATACGTTTATGTTTTACTTGGAAATTTATGCAAATAATTTAGGCTATAATATTTGAAAGACTCGAAACATCGTCGTACATTTTTTTTTTTATTGCCCCGTATACTGAGAGGAACTATTGAAAACATAGACCGTGTAGAGTGCAAAAAAAAAAAATGAATAAAAAACTTTCAAACTTGTAAATTAATAAAAAAAACGCTTCATGTTTTTTTTATTTTGAAATGGTCGTCGTTTTACGGTAATTAATGCATACTTATCGGCACGTGCGTTCTTTTTGAAGGGTGAATTTTACCCCATTGTACTTCATACGTTAACCAATATTCGCAATTCTTTTTCGATTAAATTTGAATATTAATCATTTTTTTCTCGCTGGTGCTTAACATTATGAATAAAAAAACATGTGACAATAACAATTCACTGTATTATTCGTCCAAAACTTTGTTTTTGGTGATTTCGTCTGCTCAAAGCTATTCAATTAAAACTATTTCTGATGAGCGAATCTTAACAATATTATCATATTTTAGACCAATGTAAAAAAAAAAAATCATTGGTATTAAGCGTATCGTAAGAAACCTATAGAACTTGCTGCGGTAGCATTCAAAAACTGAAAAATATTTTTGTTACTTACTAGTTTTGGATCTTGGTTCTCGAGGTCCATCGACAGTAACTTTGATTGCCTTATTGTAGGTGGCTACTTGTGGTGGATTCGAATTAATGGTGATTGTGAGTGTAAAACTTTTGCCTGAAAAAGAAAATAAGAAAAAAAAGGAAGAATTCAATAATATTAAAAAAGCTGAAATTTTTCAAAGCCGACGAGAATAGTGTTTAATTTTCTGATGATGCTGCAAAAACTGGTTGCTGCCCGATTTAGGTATCTTTAGGTATCTTCCTCAGACATAGAAAATAGTTTTTATATAGAGCTAGGTTACTATAGTTGGACTATTATTTTTTTTTTTTTTTTGTAAAATATTGAACATTAAGCAAAATCTTTGACTGTGTATAGGTATAAATTTTGGTTAAAAAAGAGTTTTTTAGGATACCTAGATACAATGAAACAAAAAAAACATTCACATTCCTGATGGGATTTGAACGTGTGATATTTTGCAAGAAAGATCATGTCATTACCATGATGCCTTAGTAATCGTTAAAGAAATTAGATGAAACTTGTATCTATTGAAAAAGCAAGCATGTTGGTAAGTGATAACTAATAAAAATCAAACCAAATTTTAGAGGCCCCAGATTTTGTTGAAATTACTATTCGATCTTTCACTACAATGATACTGATCAGTAGTCAGTAATATGTTCTTTTTACATTTCTTTACACCATGTGAGTTCTTTAAGTTCTCATCTTGTAAAGAGTGAAATGGTAAATTATGTTCTGTATCATGGCTGATAAAATGTATGTCTGTTCGATGAATAAAAATTTTGCTTAATTAATGATGGTTCGTTAATTTAACTTCAACATGTTAACATAACAACGGTTCAGAACGTTCATTTTGTTTTATCCATTTTGTTATCTTTCGTTAGTAAATTAATTAAACCGGAGCCAGATGTACTGCGAAAACTCAAGTGTGAAAATGGATTTTTAGCCTGTATGTAACTAATTTGTTAAAATTAAGTTACTGAGACATTATTTTACAAAGTACCTACCAAATATCCTGAGTACGTTGAGTAAGTTTCAATATAAAGAAATCGAGTTGTAAGTTTCAATGGAAACTGAGCAGTAAGTTTCAATACAAAGATACTTAGTAGTAAGTTTCAGTACAAAGAAACCAAGTAGTAAGTTTCAACAGAAACCTAGTGGTATTCCTCTCAACGTAAGTGAATCAAAAAGGAAGAGAAAGAATGAGTATAAACAACACTAATCAGTCTATTGTGGTACCAGTATCAGTAGGTAACAGAAACTAAAATGGAAGAAAAATTTGTCATCACAGAGATCAGAATCCCTGAGAAGTTCAAAAGAAAATACGATGTTTGGAGCAGCAGAGTTATGCAGTTACTTGAAGAACGTAGCCTTGAAAATCTTATCTATGATTCTGAAGAAGACCGAAAGTTCATAGATAGGTACTAATCAGTGAATTAGTTTCATTTTTATTTTACAATTGATTCATTTTCGTTGTTTTCAGAGCTACTATCTCCCTTAGTATTTTGAATCTTTTATGTTTAATTTTGTACTTTTATATGATAATGGTCAGTAATCAATATTATGTTCTTTTTACATTTTTTTACATCATGCGAGTTCTTCAAGTTTTCATATTGTAAAGAGTGAAATGGTAAATTGTGTTCTGTATCATGGCTGATAAAATTTATGTCTGTTCGATGAATAAAAAGATTGTTTAATTAATGATTGTTCGTTAATTTAACTCCAACAGATTTTAATGTGAGAACTACGTCACATTTCATAGTGTTAGTAAAGCCCAGTGTGCACTATGATAGTCTACCATGATAGCTGAAGTCATGTTAGCTAATTATCACGGTGTATAATCAGTTACTAGCACAAAAGTTCTCCACTCTATCACACAGAGGTGATAGCTAGCCATACTAGCGTGCTATCACTATTGTGACTGTACTATTATGGTGTACATCAAGCCTAACTAAAATAAAATCATACAATAATATCCTAACAAATGGACTCACAATAATCTAGTAAAAGTGATGCTGACATCCGAATCACTGATGATTTAATCAGCAATGATTAAAATCAAAGTTCTGATCATTATTTCTGTTTCTTCTGAGTTTTTATAAAAGAAAATGTTGAAGTAAAGATTTCAAACTCAATCCATTAAGTAAAATCCGCAAAAATTTGAAAAATTTTAACTTCAGTGTGTGTTCGAATTGCACATAATTAATGACATGGAAAAAATTTTAGGTTATGAAACTACAGAATATATGAGGAGCATTCCATAAGTAATAAACATTTTTCTCTAAAAAGACAACTATACTGTATTGAACATACCAAAAATTGCTGGGAGTTAATTATTTGAGTTGCATAATACGCTATAGTAATGTTTTAGGTTTTTCACCGAATGGAAAATATGTCAAACACTTCAGTAAAAATAGAGCAACCAATTAGCAAGTTGCATGCGTTTGTTAGTTTTTTCAGTATGTAGAAGAGAAAGTGGCAGAGATTAGCCAAATGTTGCTCACACAAATGCAGCTGATAACTTTCCAGGTGAATCAAACATTTGTAGTTGGTAATGAGAACTTTCACCGGCTTTTTTAACCAGGCATTTTTTGTAAAAAGATTTTACATTCAGAGGCAACCATAAAACATTAGATAGGTACCAATTTTTTTAACAACTCAAATAATTTATTCTCTGCAAATTTTAGTATGTTCAGTTGCTTTGTTCGCTTTTTAGAGGAATATGGGTATTACTTATGGAAGACCCTATATAATATTATAGCCAAATGTCAGAACCAGTGCGCGAATGAGTTTATTTAAGCATGAGTACTTGGACTACGTAGGTACTAAAAAAATTAATTTATTCCAAAAAATAAAAAAAGTTTTTGGGAAAAACAAAAACGGATATGTGGGATAAAGAAAGAATGAAGATTAAAATAGGGCTATTAACATAATGACCAGAATAATCTTCAGAGCTGGTAGCTAATCTTTCTATAAGATGATCATATTGATCCATTTTTATTTCAATACCAAATTAGTTTACAAATAGACCTTTGAGCTGCGTGTACAAACCTTCAAATTCGTGGTTAGGCCCCAAGTCCTTAAATTCTGTGCAAGTCATAAGCAATGGTTAAAAGTTAACAACGTAATTATAATTGTTATAGTTTTTAGAGAAATTTGTAAATTTTTGTAAATTTTCTTTGAACAGAATTATTATTTGGAATTCTTTGCTTTTTTTCTCAAATTATTTTCATTTTTTCCCTTTCTTCTCCAATCTTGTTTTCTTAGTGGAGTAAGGATAACCAAGAGCTTACACTAAAAACATATCCTTCTCAGGGTTTCTAAACACAATGATTTATCCCTAGATCTAGGAATTTTTAGATGCACTAAAAATAAAGAAAGGATTTTTTATGGATTTTGGTGAAATTTAAGATTACATTCTTCAAAAAAATTTGGCTTGAAAACAGTGTATATGTTCAACAATAAGATTTTCCAAAACAAAAGAATAGTAAAAAAAACGTTACTTTTTTGCAATGCATCATTGGTCGAAAATTTCCTTTTTGCTTTGCATTTGTGGCCAAATGTTTCTTTTTGCATTGGATTGGTAGCAAGTAAGGACATCAGTGCACTGTATTGGTGCCTAATTGTTGCCTTTTACAAAGAATCAATCTTCAAATGTCCTCTTTTTCAATGCAAAGGTGGCAAGGTACCAGGAACCACGATACCAATAAAATGCATCAATTGAAAAATATTCTCTTTTGTAATTCATGTTCTTTTTTGTATGGCACGAAAAAATAATATTGAAAACAACGAATACAAATAACTTATTTAGAAACAGAATAGTTTTTAAAACAAGAAGTAGATAGTAGGCTACTTATATGTGAGAAAAGTTTTGAAAATCACCAAAATAGCATGTCGAAGTCAGAAAATCACCAGAACTGGTAATGAATCATCAATTGAATTTTCATTTTTAAGCATTGTTCATATGCAGCTAGTTTTCAAGCTACTTTTCAGCTATCTACTTGAGGTATTATTCCGCTAATAGTCTAAGTAATTGCTTTGTTGAAGTCATTTAAAATCAACTTTAACTTGGTGGATAGTCTCATAAGAATCTCACAAGTGTCTCACATGGTGATGTGATGCCATCAGTTTAAGTTGCCCAAACAGCTTAAACAGCATAGTGACTTAAGTAGAATAGTGCCCCAAGTAGCTGACTAGTTGAATGAAAACTAGCCACTGAGTGTGAACAGGTCATTAAAGTGAAATAAGACGGGAATTCATTGAGTAGGTACCGGAATTTTAGTGAAAAATTTAAAATTAGATATTTTTATTGATGGTCTTCCAGCAATCCTTATCCTTCTGTTTTGAGATAGACAGTGAAGTAGTGGCAGGGTGCCACTAGCCATATACTTATATTTATATTGTTACTGTTTAAATTCCGGAGACAAGAAAATATACCATTAACACATATCTCTCACTCTCACTGCGCGACAACGGATTCTGGTGATCGCCTCAGCCTAGTCACTTGTTTGTCTACATTTCTTCAACAGACAATTGTCCTTTGTGCATGCCAGGTGCTCAGGACTCGTAGGGATATCCCCACGATAAGCGAATACAGAGCTCCAATGATGTCAGATAGGACATAATTATAGCAAGAATGGTGCTAAGAGATTCTCAGCTCTACACATTTTTTATTCTAGTTTTGTTTTAAATTCTGCTGATAAATATTCTGCATTATCCCAGTACCCAATTAGTCTAAGACATTTCATTGAACAAACACCTAATCATATAATCATCAATGGTACTGTTTTTCACAAGTTTTTTCATCTATTGTCGACAAAATATGTAGTATAACAATGATATTTTCATTAAAATTATTGTCTTAATTCGAAAAGATGAAGCCCATAAGATTTTATCGGATTTCGTCAACCTATAGCCCAGAAAAGTTATGAATATCTAATCATCTGCAGAAATTTATTTCAACAAAATTGTAAAATGAATCGAAAACAAATTTGAAAGAACCATTAAAAATCCCTTGATAGGTACTTAATTCTTCTACCTTAAATTAAAATTAATATTTGTTTCTCTTGGACTGCAAAAAAACGAGGCTCTTAAAATACCTAACTTTCGGAAAACTATTATCGACGAATCCGTTTTTTTTTTTACCATTCTCTGTTTTCCCTCCACCAAGGTGTTTCTTCGATTCTCACGCATTAAAAATAATTTGGATATACCTAAGTGAAAAATATAAAAAGTATATAAAAATTACCTCTCCCACTGCGGCCGACAAATCGTAGATCATTAAATTTGGCTACTTGGTTCTTCATTACGGCTGTGCAATTTCGCAATTCAGCACAATAATTCTCATCATTTCCAGCTCGTATCGTGACTAGTGTTCCGTCCATGACCTCACCCAAGGCAACCACCTTGAATGCGACTGGTAACGTTTTATTTGAGCGCCAATGGGATGGTAACACTGTGCAGACAAAATGTGGACTTCCAGTGCGAACCAGTTCGCCAGGATGTTCGGACAGAAACTCGCCTAAGGTTCTTTCCGCCAGTATGTCGGACGTCATTTTTGCGTACGCTTCTTGGATTTGATTTCCAGTGCCGGCGCTTTCTGATTGCGATGTGGAACTGCTGGAATTCCCAATCAGATGCATCTCCGGCAATTGTTTTTGGCGAGTTATTGTTTCGGCCACCTACCACAAAACAAAGGGAATCCCAAATCACATTTCTGAGTCCAATATGTTTACGTTTTTCTTCGTTATAATTACGAAAAATTTATAGTTTTCTCAGAATTTTCGAGTTACTTATATACTGAACATGAAAATATTCCAAAAAATTGTCAAATTATTGATACTTTTCTATCAAGAAATTTTCGACGACAAATTCACAAATCGGTTGAATAATATTATAAAGGGTGTTTCATGAGAAACCGCTCGAACATAAATAGCAACTAGTAAATCTTAAAACAATTAAAAATTTTAGGTATTCCATAAAGAAGCATGAAATTATAAAATTTAATTTAATAATTGTCTAATGTAGACCCACAGTACTCAACACAAGAAACAATAAGTATTTTTTACTGTTACCCTTTCTTAACAAACTTCCACCAGTTTCAAGAATTAGGCTAGTATTTGGATTTTTAGCTCAATGTTGGGAACTCTCAGTACTCTTGTACCATATTGGACAAAAATGAACAGAATATTTTTTGTTTGTTCAATCGGGTACTCGCGGTCAGGGGATCTTCAAATGGATGATGTCTCATCCCTTTGATTTAATCTCGGTTGGCAAAATCGTATTAATGGATAACTTTTTTCGTCTTGTTAATTTTTCCATTATCTGAAAGTTATGAATTTTGTTGCAAAAAACTAGTGTAACACCAAAAAGTTGCATTTGTACTATTTATATGACTCATTTCGTGTACACTTCCTTTAAGCTATTATTGATCTTAAATCAAACCATTAATATAGTCGGGTATAATTTTAATTTATTTATTTATTACCCATACTCATGGTGGACCTTAATCTTCTGGATTCAGATAATTTAAAATATATCAAACACAAAATTAAATATCTCAATTTTAAATTTAATTTATTGATGTCATGCTTTTAGTATAAATAACACCTTGATCTTTGAGAAGGGACATGTATTCATTATATATTTTTCAGGCATTTTAAGGTGTACTATCTATTTCAGTTAAGTTCTAGAGAGGAGGCAATCCTCAAAGAGCACCCTGTATTTTTTCTTAGAAAGTTTAGCATAACCAAAGCATAACTACGATCTTTGGTATTGAAAATTACTATAAAATTAAAATTAGTTCTCTCAAGATTTTCATTTTATTTATATACTAGCCATTCAGCCTGTGCAAGGCACTGCTCGGTGAAAAATTTTATAGAATAAAAGAAAATCACACCCACATTATTTACGCCCACACAGATGCACAACGGCTTACTGTAAAAATAGTAAAATTGAATAACAAAAAAAGGCAACAGAATAAACAAAATCAGAGCCACATATGTTTGCACTCGGAACATTCACACACTCGCAAAATTTATTTGATTAACGTTTTTTTTAAAGATAGCCCAAATTCTATCTCATAGATTTTCAAATTTTTAAATTTCAATCTAGTAAAAGATCGGAATAGTTAATTTAGTAAAGGATTCATTCAAATCGGTTCAGTGGTCATAGAGTCAACTTGTAACATAAAAAACTGTTTTATTTTTGTAATGTAGAATACCTATTTATAATTTTTTAATTCGGCCTTGGCTTCGTGGCCATTTTAACCAATGTATGGAGGATGTAAAATGGATGGTTTGGATAAGAAAGTTAATGGTTAACCAAAAATTAATTTTTCAATCACATTCTGAAGCACCAGAACAGAATGGAATACACCTCCATTTTGGGTCCTGAATGTGTCAGCAATCAGTTTCCAACTTATAACTTTTCAACAACAAAGCGGAGCACCTAGGTACTACACCATGCAAGCCACAAAATTTATTTCAAATATAATTTATTTTCAAAACCGATAATTATGTGCTCTGTTGCTATCTTAAAGTTCTTATGCTTATCTCCATTTTAACGAAATGATAAAAGGTCTACTGTATAAATTATTTATGAAAATATCTCATCATATATTTTATCAATTTAAACAGAGCTTTCAAAGATAGATGATGAAGATGATGCCAGTGCAAGTAGATAGGCTAAGGCCATATTTGCTAAATGATTAAAACTCAATAAAAATTTCATAGAATTTGAAAAAAATTCATGCCCAGTATAATATTGTAAACGATCTGAAGTTGATGAGAAACATGGTTATCAGAAAATTTATTTTTCATCTACTTACTGAAAACTTGGCTACCGATTAATAACGTACCCATATTTTAATACGAAGAAAACAAACGTAAACTTATAAACCGCTAAAGGAATGAAGCTTTTCCAGAAATTAAGAGCAAGTTTTGATATTTACATTTCTGAAACACAGTACTAAACAAGCAGAAGAAAACACAAAAAATTTTACAAACTAACACATGTTGCAGCATGAACAAACATTACGCTAATTAAAACATCAAAAACAGTATTCTACATAAATAAATTATAAATAAAAAATTTACAGAATCTTCATCTGTATGATATTATGTTGCAGACAAAGTTTAAAATCAGTCATTTCATGAAATGTCTGAAAATTTTTAGGCGTTTCATGAAATGCCTCACTCAAGTTAGGCAAAGAGTGAAGTGAAGCTCTTTTTTTGTCTGAACAGGCGAAAGTTACAGATGTTGGGCTAATGCTACCAAATAAGATAATACAGTGTTATTTTTATCAGTTGTCATTTCAATGAGTAAGTACAAAAGGTCTTGGGAAAAATTAAAATTGAAAATACAAGATGTGATAATTACTTTCAGCGCAAAAATGTTTCTCAGGAGCATTCATTGATACTAACCAAAGGTGATACAATGAAATGGTGGCAAGTTTGTCCCAAATTTTGTTTCTAAAACATTTCTGAATTACTCGTACAACTCAGATTTCGAGAATATAGAGAAAGAACATGCACTCCAATCAACAATGTTAGGCAAGGTCTAGATGAGTGAAGTACTTCAGATACAAGTGAAAATAAAATTTGAAGAATAAGAAGCCAAAAAAACAAATTCAAACAGCACCTACTTACATAATCATTTCACCTTATTAACATAACAAAGACCTGTTCATTTGATGTGTCAGGTACTTATTTCTTATCATTACATAAGCTATGCTTAACTATTTGCCAGGCAATACAATTTTTCACTATTTTCACACTTTACCTAAAACTGCTAAGCATTTCAAATATTTTCAGACATTTCATGAAATTCCTGAATTTCACCCTTTCCCTGTAACAAAATATATCATATTATGAAAAAACATGAAATGAAGATTCAGTGGTAGAGCTACGCAGGGACAAAAAAAATTTTGACCCCCTCACTGGCTCCTTCAAGAAAATGGGTAAACAAAATTTAATTAAACTACGTGATAAATTGGTAGCATAAGCCAAAAAAAGATTTATTACGCTCTATTTTGGTCCCCAAAATACTTTCATGGTTCTCCCACTGTGACGCAATCCAAAAAAAAATCTATCTACCCAATTGTACAGATTATACTGTGGGCTGAAAGAATTTAATCATAATTTTACCATGATATAGTTGGTGGGGGGATAGGAATTAATCAGGAACAGAAGAAACGGTTTGACAACGTAGAAAAGGTAACTAAATTTTTTTCATTGATTGACTAAAATATTGACTTGTTTCAAAGTGTTAAAAAAACCCGCTAATCTTAACGAGAAAGGAGAAGATTAAAAATTGGAGGACTCTTAAGACTCAATATTATTTTGTAAAAAATCACTATCTGATGATGATTCAGATTTTAGCTCAAAATATTCCAAAATTACGAATGCAGTGATCTACTGGGCAATTTGTACCAATAATATGTGGCCTTTGTTCTAGAATAGGCAGTATCTTTCAATTTATTTCTTCTTTTTTTTTTTTTTTTTCTGTAATATTGAACGACAGTAGAAATTTGCAAATAGGTCGAAACGTCTAAGTGTCATGATGGAGGAGAATTTTTGAATAAGCCTGAATAACAGCAAATACTAGTTCATCTTTTAACTCTTAGAAAAATATTATTACCTGCGAACAGGAAGTTCAAATTAATTTGAACAATCTTAATAAAATTTTCCCCATTGCCTACGTACTATTTAAGATCTAAACCGCATGAAATCATGAAAAATGAGCAAATGTTACATCAGACATTAAAAACTTCCGAACAAATCGGAAACTTTCCATTAATTTTAAAGTCTATTTTATTTATTTTTCTTTTGTAATCTTGAAAATATAATTATGACAAAATGATGAGAAATAAAACACTGATTTGAGGAGTTGATAAGTAATGTATTTTATTAACTATGGGAATGAAAAATAGCAGTTTACCATCTTGTTAACGAGTGGAAAAATGACAATTATAAAGTAGTACCTTTATCTCCCAAAAGAGAGACGTATCGAATTATGAACTGTTCATCGCGTATTTATCATCATAAGAGCGGGTTTTCTTAACAATCATAACTGGATCACGAGTGTGAATGACTTAAGATTGTTAAAAACAAAGATGAAAATGTTATTGTTTTTTTTAAATTCAAAAATTTTCGTTCGTTTAATTAATAAAGTATATTACACAACTTGATCGTGGTGAGCAATTATCAACTTGTGCAATTACTACACTTACCTACAGCTTGTGCTTGTGAACTTCGCACTCGTTGATAATTTCTCACTTTCCTACCATGTTGCGTAGTATACTATTACAGTTCTAAAATGGAGAAAAGCCCAAATGCATTAAAACCCCACCTGACTTGCAATGTACTTTACATACACATCAATACCAAATACTAGTTAATTGATTAGTACCTAATAAGTACACAATGCACTTTCTCTCTATTTTCTATTCTCTCCCCACTACACACCTCAAAGAATAAGAATAAATGGTAATGCACCAGTTCCGCGATATAACCTAATTCCAGTTCCACACAAAAATTTTTCCACCAAAATGACGCTACAAGTTTACATGCAAGATAATTAGCTTCAGACGCAGTCATTCGTTTTGTAAAACAAATTCAAGTTAGTTACTTTGTTTACATTTTAATAACAATGAGATGGGGGAAAACTCAAAGAAAAAACTTATAATTCTTTCTCAAATATTTGGATAACGAACATAGGCTTACGTGATACCTCAATGTATAAAAATGTGAAGTTGGTAGGTACCTTTGTTTACATAAATTTGAGTTTGTAGTCAAGATAAAGATAAATTCACACATTTTTCAACAACTCAATCCTCATTAAGTTCCCTGTATATATTCATGAAGTTAAAAGATGATTCATATTTTCCAAAATTTACTACTATGTGTTATACACTGCTCCTTTCATCTTTATCACGAATTAATGACCGTTAAACATATTCCATAACTTGCTTCATCGCTTAACAGTCATAACTTATGACTAGGAACAAACACTTTTGCTTTGATGGTAATTACAGTCATATTCGTGTACTTTATTTTGCTCCATACTTATTTATTTATCATTAAATATTTTTGAAATGTTCTTTTAAATTCAAGTAATCCAATAATAAATTTTCAACTTAGATATTAAGGGGTCCTACTGGTTCATTCAGGAGTTTAAATAATTAATAACGATCCCTTCATTACAGGTCTAGCTCCCTGAAAAAATAGTTCAAATTAAATGATTATATATTTTTTAATTTAACTTATTAGCAAAGTGAGTGAAAATAAGTCAAACGGCGCAGAACTGGTATAAACAAAATGCCTCTCCCCTGTAGAATTGATATAGAGAAAAATTGGTGTTTTTGATAAACCCGAATAAACTGGTAGTGTCACCCGGCTGGTAGATGACCAATTACGGTGTTACCAGAAAAAGGAGTTAAATTCAACATTTTCGTCATTGATTTCCATCTTCGAGGCAAATTTATTTAGCAACTGTAGATTATTTGATGTTGGTATAGGGTACATTGGGGATGATTGGAAAAGATATAACTATGGTTTCAAAGTACGAGTTTTCCAATAGCTACCTATGAATGGGAGCAACAGTTGGTCCAAAGTGAACAGGCTGTCATCATTAGTCAGAAAATTGACCGCAGCCACTCTCTGACCCTCGAATGAATGTCATTACGGCTCTGAAACTGAGTAGCTTGACCCTTTTCTTCATTCTTTGCACCATATAGCTACAAACTGAGAATGAAAGCAATTTTAAACTAATTTTCTCAGTTACATATCGATTTTTTTTTCTCGAGATACCCACCAAGTACGAATTATTTGAATTTTCCATACAGAACTTTCTTAGTGCTTATTATGACCGAGAGTTCAAAACTTTGTATGACTTACCTATACGACCTTAACGTATTTCCAACAATCCACCCTTATACATACCAATGTGAATATTTTTTGCGAGTGCCGAACTCAAATTTGAAATTAATATTTTTCTTATTGTACCCCTACTAGGACTTCTTCCATAGCCAACACAAAACGAGTAAACGTTTTAATTTCAACTTCACAACTTTTTAATGTTTTCTTTTTATATTTATTCATACAGATTTTTGAGATGCAGAGTTCAAATTTAACGTAGCTATTTCTTTTTATGAACCAATTTCCACATCCCAATAATATCTAAACTAAAACTAAGAACTAACTTTTTTTTTTATATATTTACAGACTTTATTTTCGTGACATCTCGCGTTCCACCAATCTCTAAATAGGTCTACATGAAAAATAAAGTGTCCTTGATTTTATGTCAATTTATTTAGTCAGTGTCATTGGTAAAAACAAATTGTAATGGAAGACAGATAATTAAACGATATTCTGTTTCTTGATTATTTTCTTCATTCACGGAAATACATAAAAATGATAGAATAAGTGCTGATAATTAAGTAAATCAATTTTTTTTAGAACCTCAATTTCATTGAACCGATCGAATAAGACTGACCAAAAATAATGTCTGAGATTTGAAAAATTTAGTGCTCACAGTTGACAGAT
Organism: Ericerus pela; assembly: GCA_011428145.1. Lineage (NCBI taxonomy): Eukaryota > Metazoa > Arthropoda > Insecta > Hemiptera > Coccidae > Ericerus > Ericerus pela. The sequence goes on along the minus strand of WOFM01000085.1, from coordinate 2,468,580 downwards.
TGAAATTTTCATTATAAATAAATAATAAAATAATAAATAAATAAATAACTAGCCTTGGAATTAGAACAACGAATGTCATAAATTCAAGTTTCGAGAAAAACTCAATTTTATATTTGCTTTCATCTTAATTATATATATAGACTGAGTTGAAATTTCGTATTCGATTGTCATAGTCATATGTATTTCATTACTTTTTTTTGTTGTAATTTTTAAGAATAAAAGGTAGAATTAATAACATTGGTGGTTGTTCTTATTTGGTCTTAAAATTGTAAAAATGTAACATTCGTTATTTCTATATGAAATAAGGATTTAAAAAAAAAAGAAATTTCAGGGTAACGTGAACTTTGGATAAATAGTGTTTGTTATTATTACTAGAGGCAATGAGTGAAAAAAAAATTATGAACTTGTGCTTAATATTATTAATAGATACTATTTTGCTTATTTCAGAAACTAAAATAACTAATATACACATTGGTTGTTTTACTCTTTATAATATTCCATTCATATAAAACGTTGGTACTATAGTTCAAGGTTTGAGTTGGGGCACTCTTGAGGGTCTGGACATAAGTTGTTCTTACATTATAATAGAAAGTTGTATTTTTATTATTTTAGAAACCAAAAAACCAATGTGCCGGATGGTCGATGACGAGCGAGTGTGTACTACACACTCGTCAACCACCTAGTGGGCCAGTGGATTATATCCACAAACTACCTTTTTGCGCTCACGGTTATGTATTTCGTCTACATAGCTAAATTGGTTACTCAGCTCGGCTCACACACACTAACACAGTAGAACATGCATCCGCCTTCATTGGTATTTGTGTGGTGCTGTGTATAAGTCTATACGCACACCCACATTATACATTGGTTATTTCAGCATGAAATAATATACTATCCATTTTTGACATTGGTATATCTGAAGATGAAAATTAGGAGGTCCTAGGGAGGTTGAGACATTGGTTGTTCTTACATCGCATAGAACACACATTCAAAACCTTCATAATGCTACTAACTTCAAATTGCCAAAATGTGACATTGGTTGTTCTAATTCCAAGGCACAGTATTATTGTTGATAGAAATTTATCCTACATGAATTATTGCTTTTTGTTGAAATTTTATTTATATTAAACAGTCTCGCAGAAAATGAAATTAAGTTAAGGAAACACAAAACTTTTCTTCAACGAGGAATGATATATTTTCTCACATTTTGAGTAAACTTTTCACGATGTACAGCGGGTCATTGAATATTTAATAATTAATAAAACTGCTCAATAAAAAAATATTTATTTTTTTCTCCAGTTGGATGAGGGTCTGATGCAATGGTATTTTCCTGTTGTTTATATAACTGATTAATTGAAGTTTTCCGACGAGCTGAGTCTAATATAATATTCAGTTTTGAGTAAATCGAATACATTCACCGCTAACTATCAAAATTTACGTCAAAAATATATTTCCAACTTCAGAATTCAATTCTAAAATTTATTTATTATTTGAAAACCGTCATAGCAGAAAATCGTATTGTAATCTATCATTAATACTTAGGTCGAATGTGTTTCATTTTTCATTAGCTATACCAACGTGGTAAAATTAAAATTATCGAGTGGGATATAAATATTTTGGTTTACATTCAGCTAAAGAAAAATGAGAAAGGTTATGGTTCTGAATGAAAAATATAGATGTATATCTAGTTTACGTTCAATTTTTTTTTGTTTTAACTTCTAAGATAATTATCATTTTCTTAAAATCGGTAGGTAGGTATTTAATAACGCGAAAGGTTGGTACAAACGGTTGTATTTATATTTATTATATAACCGAATGAGACGAAAGAAACTATATCGTTGAATTTTATTATATGATACCTAAAAAACAAAGGGCGGTATAGAGTAAAGTTTTTGGGTTTGGAGTTCTTTACTTTCGGCACAAGAACTGCTACGATTTTATAATTAAACTTCTGTTTCCAATAAAAGTTTATTTTTTCTTATGGTTTTCACATTTTCAAAACTTCGAAGTTTCTCCACTCAAATAATAATAATCTACTTACTCATAATTTACTCCATATAGATGCTTACCATTATCAAAAGAATGTAGGGTCTGTTTGTTTATCCATTTTCGGATAGATATTAGGCTGGTGAGGTTGAAATATGTTGCATAGTTTAAATTTTGAAATTTTGAAAATGTTATTAGTTTGTTTGAACGAAATTAGCGTGAAAACGGCTGAAGCTTTTCGCGTTAAATTTTTTTATACGAAAATAGACGTTACTTGAATTTTTTTGCGCTTCGTTTTATTTAGATACTTTCATTAGAACCTCAGAAAATTCGATTTTTCTTTATACTTACGTCTTCAGTTTTTTCATCTGTAAATGCTAATGTTATAGTATTATACCTACATGTAATGAAGATGTGGTGTCGGTCTGTTTATTTGTTTTTATATTAAGCCGATGTATTATTTTAGAGTATACGATGATGAAAAATAAAGTATATAAATTTTGGACATGTCATTTGTATGTTTGTTTAACCTAAGTTGGCGTATATACTGCAGAACCAATTTCAAACAAAGTTCGATAAATAAAAATTCAAACTTTTGGTACTTCTTTGCCCTTTGTTTAATTTAGATCCGTTTGTTAAATCCTAACACAAAGTGACTTTCCTTCTAAGAGGGCATTTGTTTATAATTTTTACTACTTATTCATGTTTCGGGAACGTTTACAGGTAAATACAGATAAAATTTATTTAAGTAAATAGCATTGAAAATGTATTAAAAATTTATGCGCTATCTTGCATCATTTTACTCTCCTCAAACAGTCAATCAAACACATAATTTTAGAATGTGTTAGTATAATAAATTATGCAGTGCTCAATTATCGAATGGGTAGATAAGGCTCCTCAGATAAGAGCCCTAAGCCTTTTAGGAGTCTCACGTTGATGGATGAAAATTATTAGTTGGTGCAATAAACAATTTTTGGGAGGGAAATTGAGATTTCGGATACCAAGGAGCCAAGGGTTGAACCGAAACTAAACTTTTGTACCTATTTCGTACGTACACTCGAGCAAAGCTATAGGTATATGCTCGGTAGAACATATGATAGGTTGGTATATTAGTTAATTTCCAAAAAATCACCTAAGAAAAAAACCTGTAACCATTACCACGAAGACAATAATAATTTTAGGGTTAGCTTGGATGCACAGACGTACTTTATTTCAGAATATTTACTCTATTTTTAGACGAAAAAAAAAAAGAGAACTCTTTCTTTTGGTTCAAAATGGACACTTTACTCCTTTTTTGTTTTTCGCTTACTATTAGCATCCAAATTTTCACCAAAATTTATTTTTTCGACCCTTCATTTTGACTTTTTCTATAATTTGATGACTTTGTTTTGTTGTTTTTTTTCTTCTTGTCATTTTCATAATTTTCGCGTATACTCTTTTTCTCTTTCCCTATAAAACAAATCTGTTTAACCTGGGATTAAGGTTAAAAAAAAGCAATAGTTCCTCTTTGGAATGGCATTTCTTACCGAATAGTCTGTTGTTATATTGATTTTTCGGTGATAGATGCCATTTTGAATCGGAATAATAGCCATTTTTCCGCACTGTCCTAAAAATTACTGCGTTTTCGAGGTGAGTGATGGTTACTGTTTTATTCTGTTAGGGATCACCATTTAATCTACGAGAAATAAAAAATCGCGTAATGCTGAAAACATTTATTCAGCTTATAAGCCAACTGCCTATCAGCTTCTAATTGAGATCGAAAATGTGGAAAAGAGAACCTGTAAACAAAAATTGCGAAAACAATAACAACAACAATCAACAACGAACACCGTAAATAAAAACTTATAGGGGAATTCCCACGTACGAAAATAAAAACCACGTGTACAGAAAAGTCTAGGGTGACAAAAGCAACAATAAGCGACGAAAAAAAAAAAAAAAAAAATTGAAAAACGAATACATAACTAAAAGGAAAAAAAAAAAGGCACCGACGTACACACATTCACTACCTAGCGATAAGGCGGCAATTACGAGGAAATGAAAAATAAAATAAAATATACAGTCTGGAAAAAAAGCACCAGCCAAAAAAAAAAAAAAATCAACGTACCCAATATGTGTGCGAGAATATAGAGCTGTATTCACGATGCGGGGGATGAAAACACGGGGAAAAAACGGAAGAGGGTAAAAGAGCGAGAAAAAAACACGCACAAAAATAAAAAATTTCGCGCCAAAATGAAAATTTTGGACACGCGGTGAAGACGACGGGGGTTCGCGCACTATATATACGTTTTTATCGTTGATTTACGTATTTTAAAAGGTTAAAAAATACATAGAGAAATGGACGATAAACACGACGACGATTCGCTGATAAGCATGCCCGGTGTTGAATTTTTCACGTTTTTTTTGGTTTCGTTATTTTTGTTGGTTTTTTTTTTGTTGCGTATGTATATATGTGGGTGTGTGTGTGTGTGTATATGTTTGCTTGCTGTGGAAGGTAAGCGGATAGAAGGGTTAAATTTTTTTTTTCTCGTTCCACTTTTTACCAAGTGGAAGTGAAGAAAATTGTGGGCGAATGAACACACACGTGGATAGGTATTTAAAACTGGTTGATTTTCTGCAACTTTTTTCTTCTTCTTTTTTTTCTTCTTTTTTCTGGTTGGTGCTTTTTTTAAAGGCTGCATTTCACAAACGAGTCGACGAAACGTTGTTGCAGTCGTTGCAATGATGCATGCATCTCCGTCGACGACACCACCACCGCCGCCGCCGCCGCCGCCTTCACCGCGTAGAAAATTCGCTTAGAGGTGCAGTAATGTTTGCCTCGGTCGATGTGGTAAGCACTTTTTTCACGCAGCTGATATTGGCTGCCAGGTTGGTACGAACTCATTCGACCAGCTGATGCTGATTCACCACATCCGATGCACTCGCCCCCTCATCCGTACGCGATTTTTTCGACGTTGTCGGTAGGATAAGGGATTGAAAAAAAAAAAAAAAAAAAAAAAAGCAGTATACAAAACAGAGGAAAAACAAATTCGCACGACACTTCAAATATTACAGCCAGGACACGAAAACCATCACTAATTAGCTATGTATTAATTTTGACCAAGTTCTCGTAATAACGATATAATACACATGGAGCGAATCAACTTGTATAACTTGATGAACGTCTCTACGGAGGAATCTACAACAAAAACATGGATGGGAGAGGGGAGGAATAGAAAAAGCCTTTTTTTTTTAAAAAAAAAAGGCTTTTGCACTCGTTCACGACACTCGGTTGCCACGCAAACGCTAGAATAACGTAGCAAAACGTTTACCGCACGTTATCACATATGTGTATAGTACCTATATATGTGGAATGGAAATTTTTAGTCGGGTACTCGAAACGAATTTCGAAAACAGCCCCCCCTCAAATAGGGGAGGGTAATGCAGAAAATTAAAAGTCTTAAATAAAAATCGTATTATATATGCAAGAAAACTGAAGAATTATCACGACGACGTTTGACGACGATAACGACGACGAGAACGGTTTCAGCAACAGCCACAAGAATAGTGGCAACAACAACAACAACAACAACAACAACAGTAACAACAACAACAACAACAACGACAACAACAAGATCAACGCGGACCACACGAATGATTAAGGCGACCGACCGACGATCTTGTATTAACCCGTTTTTGGGAATAGTTTTTGCTTACCATAAATACATTCACACACCCACACACCCACACATACACGTATACTACACGTAAAAGCCAAAAAGTACCAGCTCTGGAATGTATTTTCTACTGCTGGGCAAAATGAATGGAGAGTAACGAAATACAAAAAAAAAAACAAAAAACAAAAAACAAAAGGAATGAAAGAAAAAAAAGACAAAGGGCAGTCGTTAGTAAGCGGTAGTAATTCGGTGGCGCTTAAAAGAGAGCCACACGTATCTAAACGGGCCGGGAGAAAACCCCAAAATAGAGAAAAAGCGAGAGAGACGGAAAATAGTGACGGCGAAAGAGAGAACGAAAGGGTTGAAGGTTGTGGAAGGGGGTTCGTATAGAAGAGATGCTGTGGGGGCCAGGCGTCCAAACGACGCAAACTCCTATCTGTGGACACATGTATGTTACATCCTATAAAACGTTATATACACTACTCCTACGCGTCCCCCACCCACTCCACTCGAGCCCCCTTCACCATATAGTCGTCGTCGTCTTTCGCGTGCCACCGCCACTCCCTTCCGCTGTGCGTATTTTGTGGGTAGCAGCGTGTGCGTGTGTGCGAGTGTGGAAAACTGGAAAACCAAGCACCAAAATTTTCGCGCTCCTTTTCCTACAACCCCTTACCCCCACACCTTCACCCGCATCCCCACAAGTACACAAAAAACAAAAAAAAAAAAACGCAAGAACATTACCTAGTTGAGAGGGGAAGTGGTTGGATTGGGGGCCCAGCGGTAGAATGGTTAGTGGTGCAAAATAAAGGGGTTAGGGGTGAGCAAGGCAAAAGGCTAATTATACACAGAAACGATATAGCGCCTTTTATAAATGCGGTGTAGCGAGGACAGTATCTTTCTCTCCCTCATTCAAAATTCCTTTTTCCTTCTTTCTCTTTCTGCCTCTGTCTCTGTCTCTGTCTCTCTTTCTGGCGCTTTTTTTTTCTAGTTTGGACCCGAAGTCATCTCCGAATTCAGCCGAATCTCCTTATCTGGCTGCAAATCGCCGCTGACCCTTTTCGGTTTTTCACTCCCTCTTATGTGTTCTCGCCTTTTTGCCCATCGCCTTCGCACTTTTCTTCTTTTTGTTTTTTTCGTTCTTGCTCTCCTTTTACTCTCTCGCTCTCTCTTTCTCTCTCTCTGTTTCTCACTTACTCTGTTTGGTTCTTGCATGAGGAAAAACCATTTTCACGCTTCTCATTCGCGTCCAGTTTTTTCTTTTTTTTTCTTCTTCATCATCGCCATCTCTCCCTCAACATAATACAGCTCGCATATGAAGAGAATCCGTCGAAAACAATGCTTAAAACTTTTCTCGAGCAACGTTCAACACCCTTTTCTGCTTGTACACAAATTCATTCAAACGGAAGTGTATATTCGAATTTTTCCGATTTATATGCGTGCATGTACTTTTTTGTTTCCTTCCCTCCATTTTAAATCTATTTGTAACATCGTCAACCCTAGAAACTGAGTGTTTTTTCACTTCTTGATACCCCTGATCTCCTTTTTCAGCCTTTTTTTTTTTTTATACGAATTTTCTCAATTATTTTCTTGTGCTTAGTACATACGTAATAGTATGACAAATTTAGGCCTGTTGAAATTAGTAGTTTTTTTTCAAACTTTTATTGAGCTTTATAAATAGCTTTTTTTCCAAACAAAATTGTTTATTTTATTCCCCTTGATGTCACGCCGACTTGTATTTCCACCTGCTAAATTTAATTTTCAACGCTATGGCGACACTGAGTGCTGCAAAAAAAAAAAAAAAAAGGTACGTTAAAATCATTGTTAAATTCCCTAATTAGCCTTTAGTATCTTGTAACGAAACATTAGATAATCATAAAGCTTTGAAATTTTTCGTCTGAATTACGCGTGTGGGTTTTTATTTCCGTATAATATGTTTGACCGCCAAGGTGACATGCAATGCTATCAGCTTTTGTTTTGTTTTTTGTATGCACTTTACCCTATCCCGCCAGCTCATCGGTAGTCCACAATATTATTTCTCTCTCTTTTTCACCCATTCAAAATAAACACAAATACGAAGAAAGTTTATACTCTTTTTTCTCTCTTTTTTTTCTTTTTTTCGCTGCTGCTCCAACCCTTCTTTTTACTAACTTCATAAATAGCTCTCATTCGTGAATTTTCCCTTTTCCGGCATTTACATTGCAGAAATTCTTTTGGCTTTAATCGGAATGAAATAAATGTGTTTTTTTTTATTTTATTTGGTTTTTGTTTCATTTTGAAAGAATTTTTTCGCGTTGTTTAAAATAAAAATAAAACAATACCTCCCTTATCGTGCCTTGAAAATAAATTTCCATCTACTTGTAAAAAAAATATTAAAAAAAAAGCCCCGAGGAAATTTGTTTGCAGTTAAGCTACTCATAAAAGTTTTCATGCACAAAATTCTGGTCTCGAATTAAACAAAAAAAAAAAAAGTAACTGCATCATTAACTATGAATATTTAAAATTTAAGACTTCCCAGCACTATGTAGTTCATGATTCAAAATATACACTTATTTTTTCTTGTGTAAAATAAACATAGTTTTTGTTTTTTTTTTTTTTTTTTTTTTTAAGTGAATATGTATGTGAAACTTTTAAAATTACCTTCGGATGCTCGGTTAATATTAATTATATTCGCTAAATTAGTTATGGATAAGTACCTCAAGTTGAAAAATCTCTGGCAGTGTATTAATCATTTTTTTTCAAAATTATAATTATATTCCTTAAATTTAAATAATATACTGGTAGCTTCTAACTGACTATAATCTCACGCATAAACAATTAAATCAATTATTACCATTTTAATAGAAGAAATCGTTTGAATAATGAAGAATACTAGATAGTAGATAAGCTAATCAAACTTATTTCATTAATTGAAGTAGAATTTATTACACTTTTCTCTCTCCACCGAATTCAGTTGCAATAATTCTGAGAATTTGGCATGTCTACATTTTCGATATTTTTGTAGAATTTTAAGTAAGTATTCAAAAATATTGATGATAAGAAATACACCCTTTAAATGTTTCAGAATATATGTATATGGAATAATTATGAATGCTGTCCTCATTCTAAGTTATGAGACATGCTTCTTTTTTTTAAACATAAGACTATATACATTCAGTTTTCTGAGGCTTCTTTTGTCCTGTCACTTTTTTATTGATTACCTATCTAGGCAACAAAAGTGTTGAAACAGCTGGTAGTTACCGAACTTGTGTGGACAATAGTATCAAAATCTTATCAAACTGATACGTACCTTTCTGGAGCATTGACTTTTCTTAAATTTCTTCTCTATAAGATAATTTTGATAACGTCATATTGACATCTAAGTAGCTACACAAATTTTTTGAGTTTCTAAAGTTGTGAATTTTCACCAACATTATGGCTTACAATGTGCGGCTTTTTCTGTCATTAATTTATTTTATTCTTAAATTTAACTTTAATTTTCAAGACCCATAGTCTGATAATTTCACGAAAGTCCCTTTTTTTTTTTGCATTTAATGAAAAAAAGAAAAAAGTTTCATTGAAATAATTAGTAATTTCTATTTGTATATTTACAAAACGTCATTTTAATAAGTTCGCTGATGACTGAGAAAAATTCCTTCAAAAACTAGAGAAAGGTTGTTCTTAAAGGATCAAAATAAGAGTGAAAATCCAACAAAACATCATAATAAATCATTGAAAAGTCAATTTTTTTGTAATAAATTTATTTTTGGAAAGTATGTTTCATTCAACTCTTCAGGATTAGTTTTTCATTAAGTACCTAATGTGGAACTGTGTAGGCCTTAACCTAAAAAAATTGTATTTCAAACATTACATAGATGGTACATTTTTCTGACTCTGAATGAAATAATTTTTTTAATTCATGAACAATCATAGAAAATATGATGATTTAAGCCTATTATGAAGCAGGAACGTATGGAAATATTTTCAAATTATCTCATGCCTAATATCCAGGATTAGGTTTACATTTTTGTTCTGATGTAGGTGGTTAGGCTTCGTGTAACATAAAATTTTCATTTGCATTTCATTTTTTCACACGTGGTGAATTAGTTCCAAACTCATATGTTGAGACTAAACAACTTATATTTCATTAATAACCTCAAAATCACATTACAATCATATTTCGTCCTCTCTCTTCTTGAAATGATACAAGGGCCTGTTATCTCCTCAACTGCTGACAAAAGTTAAATATTGACTTAAAACGAATCTTGATCCAGGAAAACTATGTTTTCTATTTTCCCTTCAAAATTTGTTTCTTTTTTTTTGACACCTAGTCTATTATCCACCAAAATGGCTAAACTTATTTCAAATGACCAAAACCTAAGAAATGTTATAATCCATCAATTTTTTTCCTATCAAGATCCTCCATCCTGGTGCAGGAAAATTCAATTTTGTCTAGATTAATTATGGATAGGTACCTTTTAATAGGTAGGTACCATATTATTTGAATAAGTAGCAATATTGAACCAAATAAAATGCTTAACAAATGAGAATTCTAAATATATTAACTGACAACGCTGTAGTTACCTACCTAAATTAATTCGTTTTGTAAAAAATTTGGATCTAAACAAAGACAATATTTCTGTAAATTTTCATGGCCATTTACTTAAGACCTTGACTATAGTGAATGGAGTTTGAAGGAAAGTTCTGGATAAAATATAACTTTGCACATATATATCGGAAAAAAAAAACCATAATTCTCATAAGAAGTCCTTATAATTTATTTGAAAACCGTTGAAGAAAGTGATTTTTTTGTACCTATAAGTAATACATATTATATTCCAAAAAAAAAAAAGAAAAAAAAAGAGAAATAACCAAGCCCTTCAATTTTTATTTATTTAATATTATAAATTATTTCTACAGCAGAAACTGAATTGTCAACTAACCATTAATTCATTAATCGATAGATCTGTAAATGTATCACGAAAAAATTCTAAAGCTGAACAATAATAGGGATATTTATATTAACTCGAACTTACGATCTTTCGAGATTTTTTTGAAAAACCAATTTTTAAGAGGTTAAAACTTATGTAAAAAAATTAGTTCCAGAAGCGATGATCGGGATTTTCAATATGATGTTTAGGAAACCGTTCCCAACAATTTTCTAGTGCAAAAAATTTGGGTGAGTAAAATGTTCTTATTTTTCTCATATATTTTGCATCTAATTTGTTTAAACTACATATTAGGTCTTTAAGACTAAGTATACATTTTGTTGAATACAAATGGAAATGTAAATTACATTTTTCATAAATACTGTATCATTATACTGTCATGGTAGGTACAAAGTGGGTGTAACATAAGAAAATGTGGAAAAAAAGACGAATTGGATGAGTATCATTTATACGAGAGGGGCGAGCGTGCGTGCAATAAAACTACCAATTCGAGTTCTCATTCTCCAGCAAGAGCTTCCACTTCAAAATAAGGGTCCGATAATAATGTCAACGTAGGAAAGTTTTTCAACTTGAAGTAGAATAATATTCGTTAGGTACCTTTTTGGAGTGATATGGCAACAGTATTCGGCATCCTTTTTGAGCAGCGAAGAACAGCTGTTTTAAATGGCGTAAAGAGCCATAGCTCAGAGAAAGACTCACTACCAAGTACTTACCGTAGGCTCAAGATGTTTGAAGTGGCCAAATGTACCTATCTTCTGATTTGATTACTTAATTCGATTTTACATTTGTGGCCGATTAACTCGCGAACGAGAGCATTTGTTTTTAGCATTGTCTGCGTCCATTGACCACGTATTTAAAAAGAACCTGCTAGGTACTTAGATTAATTCAACTTATCTATTTTTGACAATTTTTTTTCTCTAATATTTAACAATTAGTTGTTTTTTGTTCCTAGGTTTGCTACGGCCGGAGGGAGAATTTCTAATTTCAAACCTTTCTCCGTGGAATCATTTATTTTCTCATCATATTTCGCACCATTTTTGATCATTATGTAAGACAGAAATCTTATTTTTTTTCTAATGAAAATTTAAAAAATTACAAGCTCTCCACACTTTCGAAGATTTAAGAAGATTTTAGCCACAATTTGTGTTGATACAATGCAAGCATTTTTTTTTTTTTTTGTATTGAAGAAAAACTTTCTTCGAAGTTAAGAGATTACACTCGCAAATATTTACTGAGCTTCTCGCTTGTTTCTTTACTAGCTTATGACTCTTGTCATAACCATTTCTATAGGACAAGTTTTTCAAAACAATTGTTCAGTAAACCTAGAAAAATCTCTAGAATATTTTAACAATACGAAATTTACTCGTAATAAATTTTTCTGAATAATCTATTGTTTGTGCGAGACACTAGCTTCTAACCCAAGAACCCACTTGTACGAAATTTACATTTGCATACTTTAACGCAGCAGTAGCAGCTCTGTTAGAAAAATTAGGTTTTCAAACAGTGAAAAATTAGTTACAAATGAAATACCTAGCCAAAAAGTTAGTAATAGATCATAATAATTGATAATTGTATTAAATTTGGTGACTGTACCAAAAAATTATACAATTTAAAACTATTACCTTTTTCAAAATCGAAAGAAAAATAAATTTTATGGAAGTACCGTCTGGCCGATCCGCACAAAAATTAACAGCATATTACAACAGATCATAGTAAATGTTAGCTATTAGTTCCGAATTAAGCATTTTATAACCAAAATAAAAACGAAAACGGCAGTAATGAATGTACCGGACGGCCGATCCGCACCAAAATCAGTAAGTCAAGTCCTTGACTGCGTATTAATGTTTTGGGTAGTTGGTGCCAAAATTTTCCTTAGCTCATAAAACGTAAAACGTATCCACCCCCATCCCTAAGGGTTAATACCGGATCGAAATTATCAAGTTATGAAAATCTACCTTCTTATTTATATATATATATATATATATGTTATTGAGAAAATACATTTTTAAGACAGTAATTAAGTATTGAAAAAACGTTTTTGAGAAAATTGTCTCCCGACGGTTGAAACTAATGAAGAACTGATCATCTATTCTTAATATTAAAAAGCAATATTTCGAAAAATTTAAATACGACTTGAATTTCAGATATTTTCACAAACATTTTTTCATCTAGATGTTCGAGATGATTACCTACCTAACTCTATAAGAATGCACTTATTTAACTTATAAAATGATGAAATGCCAGCAGAATGTTCGCACAGCGCAATAATTGACATTAGAGTACGGTCTACCTACGGGTCTAATTAAATTTAAGTCTTGACTGTAGAGCGAATTTCAAATCACCATTAAAAATCTTCAACGGTAAAATGAATGAGAAAGATCTTCCTTTGTAGTCTTCCATTTGAATTTAAATCTGCTTTCGCCATCTCTCATTTCAGGTAACTTCAGGTAGCTATACCTATCTTTTCATGCGATTATATTCCGTCGTTTTCTGCCAACTATCGACTTATCCACTCATTTTAGCCTATTACGGTAGGCTTATCGGACTAAAAGATCAAAAACATTTTGATTGGTGTATCGAGGAGAAGAGAGAGAGGGTGTGCGATGTTGAATTATCTTTAAAACCAAAAAATTGGCTTTGATACTATAATATTCATTGACAACTTTTTTTCTCTGTTTGCAGGTACCGAGGTTATAATCCCAGCCTGGAGAAACTCGTAAACGATTCATTACCCACATTTTAATTAAAGCAACAAGTTTTAGCATTTGGGCAGGATAAATTTGAAAAAATAAGAACCTAGTAGTCTACAGTAGTGGTACCTGCCTACTGATAAGATATGATATGGACCACCTTTTCAATATTAATAGATCATTTTTTTTAATTTATTTGAAATCCTAATCCAAAGTAAACCTTAATTAACAAAGTTTAAGTATAGTTAAACTTTCCTCTAGCATATCTTGGCTCTAAAATTCAAGATTTCGGAAAAATTCGAAAATATTCCATTAGCAGGCCTCTGTACCTATGTTGTGAATAAAAAGTTAGCGATGAAATTGTTTTCTCAGTGGTGTCAAACGGATGGTAGTTGGACTTTTATAAAGTATAAAATATGATCTATAAGTTCTACCGTAACGTAGGTAGGTCTATATGGGCAGGGCAACTGAAATCTATGAAGTTAAAGGGAAAAATAAATTAGGTTAGGTTTTCCCGGCAAATTTTCTAACTTTTGCGACTTTTAATGTTTTTAGACCGTAAATAAATGGATATACGAATATTGTTACATATTTTAGAAGAATATTTTAATCTTGAAATCGAAAAATTTACCTTATAAATCGAATATTCTCAAGTTCTGGAATTTTTGCCCACATATGTCAGGGTAGCAGTAATTTTGATTTTGAGCCGTAATAATTTATCAATAACCTATCTTTCGTTGAATTATTTTGGGCATATAAAGTTTGAAAAAGTTTTCAGTTCAGCAAAGGTACATCCCATATATAGGCGTAGGCAGGATTTTAGTTAGGAGGAGGCTCATATAAATACTACTCAGAACTACCCCCCTTAAAAAAAATAAATAACGGATGTCTTGAATTTTTCTTTGAAAACTATTTTTATTTGTTTTTGAAAATTAAGGGGGGCTTGAGCACCTTGCCCTCCTGGTTACGCCCATGATCCCATTACTTTGAAAGAAAAACAGAAGAAGTTATTTCTACCCTGTAATTATAGAATTTTTGATCTGCGAGCATTGTTGTTAAAATTGAGAATATTTCTCTCTTTTCGTTTTTTCAATTTATTTTTCTGTATTTAAGTTCATTTAAGAGAAACTGTGGAAATTCTTCATCTATGTAAGAGAACAGGATTATTTCAGTTACCGTGTGGTACTAGCAGACATAATTTATTTATTTATTAGTCTAGGCTAGGCATATATAGATATGGAGTATAATTCAAAACTTATTACACTTCATCATTAAATGACTTTTTATTTTTCTTTCCAATTTGTTGCAATATAGAAATGATGAAAATTCAATGACGGAGCGAAAATAGGAGGTTAGGGTTAAACCCAACCAGAGCTAAAAAAAAAAAGCCAAAAAATTTCGAAATTTCGAAAGAAAAACAAGAACAATGAAATTCAAAAGCTCTTCTGCCACAAGAAAATTATCATTGCATCGCTGCTGATTCTTGATTGAATCTGTTGGACGAAATTTGCTGCTTTTTAACATTCAGTTTTGAACATTTATACAGTCCTTATCACGCAGCATTTGTTATACTTACGTTACACAGCATCCTCAATGCATCCCTCTTCCCAGAATCAATTTCAAGACCGAAAATCAAATTTTTACCCAGTTTGCTCGCAAACGGGGTAAATTTTTTCTTTTTTTTTGCTCATTTTTCCCCACTCGAAAGTTCTAATCCCAACAGAATTGGTGTTAGATCGTCTGATCGTCTTAATGCAGACGTACGTTTCATAGAGAAAAAGGGGTGAATACAAAACGTGGTGTTAATGTTCTGCTTTAATCGAATTCGCGCATACTCTTCAACCTTTAACGATTTCGAAAAAGTTCATCAACCAGCGAAGCTGCCAAGTGAAATACATACTAGTATACAAAAGAAAAAATAAAAACAACAATTCCAAGTCTCAATAATTTTATGTTGACTCAAACACATGAAACATATTTACCGCATTTAACCAACTCATATAAGCCTGTATATACAGAAAATATAAACCTGTCGAAAATCAGTTTGGCAAAATATAGAGGAGGCGAGAAAAAACAACAAAATTAGGGGTCATAGAACGAAATTGAGTTTTGTAACTCCAATAAGGCGAGCATAATTCCAGATTGGATTACAGATGAAAAGTATCCAGAAAAATGTAAATCCATCGCCTATGGAATAATAGCTCGTATAAATCTTCTGAATGAAAAAAAAAAAAAAAAAAAAAAAAGAAGAAAAGTATGGATTTACTTAAAAGAGATTTTTTTCTCTTTTTCTACAAAACAATGAAAAAAAAAAGTGACTAAACGAATAAAAAAAAAAGTGTATTATACCGAAAAATCGAAAGTAAAATAAAAGTTATACGCGGTTGTGGCTTTACTTGGAAACCGATTTGCGTGAAATCACCTAGTTCGTGTATAAAAAGAAAAAAAAATAAAAAAATAAAAACAGGAAAAAAGGGGTAAATTTCTCATTGATATGTGTATTGCATGGGACAGCTCAATTACCCGTGATAAACTTCTAGCTGATCGATTTCAAATAATGGGGAAAAAACGTATAGCAGAGAAAAATAAAAAAAAAAAAAAAAAATCCGAAAAAAGTGAAAAAAGTAGACTAACTTTGCGGGCGGCGCAACCCCATCCCTTATTATTTTTCGTATTACGAAACTCAACTTTTTCACTTTTTTCTCGCTAATCTATTCTACCCCTTCGTGTTTTCTTTTCATTTTTTTCTTCATTTTTTTTTTTTGCTGTGTGTTTTTACCTTCCAACATGCGTCGTTTTGTTCAACTTTTATGCTGGTTTTAGTAACCGGAAACCAGCTGTTTTATTTTTATTTTAACAATTTTGTTCGCATGCAAGTCGTGAAAAATGAAAATTCCTTCGAAGAAAATAAAAATGAGGAAGTAGTATGCGGAAAAATTACCTTCTAGTTCTAATTTTTTCGAGCCAAATTCGAAGAGTATGGGGTCAAGTGCGTTGCAAATATGACGAGGATACGTTCTCGTTTTTAGCTGTCGAGGCAACACTGGCGGCTTTTCCAATAATTACTTCATCTGTCTATGTTATAAATTGAAGTTGCCTTTTTTTTTGACACAGCATCACGCCTCTCCTATTTGACGGGTTCTCATCAAAATTTTGGCTTCATGTAAATGCCTATCGTTACATGGTTGGTGCGAAGTTTCGTTTCGAAATCTCTATTCTGAAAGCTGCTTAATTAAATTTGACAGTTCTAAGTTCAATACCTGTTCTTTTCCAAGTTGGTTCTTAATTCTACAATTGATGGTTTTTGTCGATATCAGTTCTACGAAGTAAAAGCTTATATAACTGAGAGCTTTACTTATGTTCGAAAGTTTTCATCAAGAGTTCAAGTTAAGGACCTATAATGTTTGAAAGTTAGTTTTCAGTTCTATTTTATAGTTTTAGCGTCCGTTCTGAGAAGTGAAAACTCAAAACTTCGAAGTTCGAACTCCGGATTTTATCAAATTGAATAGCCAGTTTAAGAGGAAAAAAATGAAGAAGAAGAAAAAGAAAATGAAGAAAAAGAATTGGTAAAATCAGGGCCGTAGAGAGAAAATTCGGGATCAGGGAAGAAAAAATTTATGGGCCCCCTAAAAAATAGAAAATTTTATTTGTGTGCAGGTGTAATATTCAGAATTTATTTTTGGAAGGGGTTTTATAACACTGGGAAATACTTTATGAAACTAACTTGGTAGTTAAACTTACTCTTCAGAACCTACTGAATTTTTTTCTTTTAGTATACAGTGCTGAATAAAACATTTTTGTAAAGCATTTTTATTGAGACTGTATCAAATTATTTTAATAGCCTCAGCTCCACCCTACATTTGTTTCTAATAGAATTTAATTTATAAAAATAGAAATTTTCGAAGAAACTGAGACACCTATATGTATATCGATGGCAATATTCGTAAACTAAATAATTTAAATATTGTACCCCCACAAAATGAAGACCTCCGAGTAGTTTTTTTATTTATTTTCTACAACTAACAATCGCATCGTTTGGTAATGTCATTAACGAGCAAACGATTAAGGTGGTCATCGAATACACAACCAAATAGGTCATTAAAAATAATTTCCTTAGCATAAGGAAATAGAGAAAATGGGAGAGAGAGAAAAAAATTAGATACTCGATGGAGCAGTTACGTATGCGTACTAACAGCAGTTGAAGTGGAAACAGTTTTTTTTTTTTTTTTTTTATTCAATATACCAGTAAACCTTTTTCTGTTTCTTGTAGATTACATCGAAGACATTTTACCTTCAAACTAATTTAGGAAATGTCTGTCAAACAAAATTATAGTTTCATTTTATTTTTTCTTTTAACTTCTTTACTTTTCTTGTGTATATGTATATATATATATATATATATATATATATATATATATATATATAAATGGTTGATAGTAAACGGCAAGTAATTATCCCACAAACATGTATAAAGGTAGTAATTCATGTGTCAAAAAATTAAACGATTAGATGTAATCGTCTTGGGTAAACGGTTTCACGAGTTTTTTTCTAATATATATATATATATATATATATACATATATAGTTTCGAATATACTTAAATACACGTAATTATAGGACCCCGGCCGCATTAGGGCTGAGCGAATGACAGAAAACCGTGGAAACAAATCGATTTACTAATTTAAACAGATATGGTACCTACGTTACCTTGTCGGATTCGTAATGCTTAATTTACACAAAATTCAACGTTATAAGGTGATGGAAAAAATTCTGTTTAATTTCCGCAACATTTGTTATGCGACTATCGAATGAACAGAAGTTCCACAGCTTGCATCCTGAGGATCAATAGGAATTTGAGTGAAATGACGATACGTGCGTGGCTGTAGTATAGGTGCAGTAAAGTGAAATTTAGACAGAATCATATTGGGCCTTTAAAATTACGAATAAAATGCAGGCCTATTTCCTATAGCATGTTAAAAAAGTCTAATTTTGTGGAGAACAATGCGAGATGATAATAGGCTAATGATAACTAATTAATACTTAGCCTTATAGCGAAGAGAACCGTAGATTTCCCTCGAATTCATGTTATACTTACAATTAGTAATTTTTTAAGGTACAGTTTTTTTTTCTGGTGAATTTTATGCAAAATTTACAAATACTGGATTATTGGATTCATTTTCATGTAAGATCGATACATGAATTATTGAAATTATTATAATTATTGTTCGTAAAATAAATTGAATAGAGAAAAATCGATTAATTACGATAATGTTAATATCAGTTTCTTCAAACTATATTTACTAGTTTTTTTCCTACAGTTGGAACCAAGAGCACATTTACAATATTGGCGTTTTGGACAATTTACATTTTGCCACTCCAGACCAAATACAGCGCTCCAGTAGATTATGAATGGGGTTTGAGGGTTGACCCGAAAAAAAATTTGAACTACTACTTCATATCTCCTTTTATTAATAAATAACGAATCGGTAGCCATATAATAAAAATATTAGGCTTCAGCATGGCTACAGTAATCATACCTAACATTTTTTTTGACATTTAGCCTGTGTAATACTACGGTGGTATAATTCAGGCATATTATATTCGGAAGATTTTCCTATAGAAAGGAAAAAGAAGAAAAAAATGGAAAAGATTAACATTTATTTTTTTATAAACATAAATATTCGCACGAAAGAATAAGAAAAAAAAGGAAGAAAATAATAAGTAGAAGATTATGAAAATGAAGTCATTATTATTTTTATAAAAATTTTCTATGAGCCTGTTTGGCTACAAAACTGTTTACATATTATGAGTAGGTACATAGTAGATCTTTCGCTAGTGACGTCACGAGGTCATTGATCATAAGAAACCCTTGACTCCAAGCAAACTTGTCATAGCACTGATCAAGGCTAACGATATTTCATATACACTATTACATCGAAATTGTTTGTATTCAAATTAAATTTACACTTTATTATTTGAAAAACGGACTCGTAATTTTAAAAAAGTGAGTGAGGTATAAAACATACCGTCATTTCGATGGGGAAAATGAATGAACTCGGGCAAAACTCAGCTTCGTATGTGATTATGAATGTTCAAAAAATTAAAATAAAATATTTTTCATTAATTTTAGTTAAGTAATTCATGGCAAAAACACTTGAATCTTCTAACTGTGCGGCAAACCTAGGGGTTAACAAGTTTTTTTTTACCCAGTTTCTCATCAAATACTCCATGATGACATCAGTCTGCGAAAGATTCATTGATGTTTGCTGTAATATTGTTCTTGATACGTAAAATGGCTGTGTTATTAAGTCGGTTTTCCAAAACTGTGGTGCAAATGTATGTTTTAATAAGTTTTAAATCTGAAAATGACCGTTCAGTGCTGCAGTTGGATAATGCCGAACGAAGGAAAATAAGCCAAGCAACTGTGAAGTATGGGTATATTTCCTCAAGATCCTTTTAATACATAATTTTCATAATTTTCTTCACTTTAATTCCTTCCGTCTCGCTTCGAATTGTACCAAAAAAATTTTGAAAATGGCAACACTCATCTAGGAATTTTTCACTTAAGTTGGATTTATAAATTTCACACGATTCTATCGCTGAATCTAAAATATCCACTTCTTCATTTGAAAAAAATTTTATTCACACTCTCAGAGAATTAAAAAAATAAATAAAAATAATAATAATTATTCTCTCACTACGCCACTGGTATAAAAATCGCATATAGTCATTTATATTTACTATATTACAACAACTCAACAATTTTATAAAGATCTAGAAAATCTAAAATAAAATTTAGATCAATAAATAATTGCTAAACACTTGTTTCAGTGTATCATTTAAGAATACAATATTTTCAACGTTCAAACCTTCAATACTAGGGATACCGAGTACTTTCAAAAACTTTGTCGAAAACTTTCAAAAAAAAATCTGAACTACACTGAAGGTTTTCAGTTCTCTTATAAAAATGCAACTTTGGCACCACAACCACATGGTGATGAATCTTTTTAAACACGTGGCTGTTAATGCATTAACCTGTTTTGCAATCCCTCCCAGTAATTTCACCTTTCTCTTTTAGCTCGCAACTTTCAGTTTTACCCCATTATCCCTTACCTTCACAACCTCATAATACCTTCTGTTCTTTCTCTTTGTATGGCAATGACAGAATGGTGTAGCAATCACTCTTTGTTTGTTTTTATCCCATACGCTGTATAACTTGTGTGAGAACACATTGTTTTGGTAGGCTAATGGAGTGATCAGCAATCGTAATTTTACAGAAAATATTTTTTGTAAAATTTGAAAAAAAAAAATTTTTATGTTTTTTCTTCTTAAAAGGTTGTTTTTTTTAAAAAAAAAACAGAAATTTTGAAATTTTCTACCTTTGAAAATTCGGCGCCCTGTGCTATTACCCGTTTCACCCTCCCCTAAATCCATCCTGATTGAAGCTGATGATAGGTATAAATTTTGTGATTACTATCATTGCTCAATATGATATTTGATTTCAAACTAATGAATATACAATAAATGATTCTACTATTATTGTACCCAATTAGTAATATTATTTCCGTTATTTATATTTTTTAGTAATTATAAAATGTACTTAATAATGATCTTCGTCTTATATATTTATGAATAATTATAGCGATAAAAATTATTGAACTTCAGCTTCTATGTAAAATTTATAAAATTCATTCATAATTAATATTTAAGTAATATTTACTAATATATCAAATATATTTATTTCTTTAATTATATAATTTATTGATAAAAAAATCCCTATGATAATAAAGTTGTGATCATTATAGATGAAAAAATTGTTGATCCAACGTTTCATCATAAGTAGGTTAAATATAAAATTTTTTATAATTTTTTCAATACTAAATTATTAAAAATAAGGGTAAAATAAATTGATTGTCTTTAGTTTTACTTTATATTTAAAGTTGATTTTATGATATATTTAACAAATGTATTAAAATATAATAAAAAATCTTATCATATAATAAAAAATAAGTTAGAAACAATGTTTAATAAAATTATATTAATTATTATTTTTTCATTTTGTTTTTTTTATTTATAATTTTAAAATTTTGAAGTATTATAAAAAATAATTTTTTTAAATTAATTAAAATAATTGTATTATAAAATGCCTATGCGATTCCAATACGTATCAATACTTTCCTACGTTGATAGTTTCTCTGAAAATTTTCGACATAGGAATAAAGAATTAAGTGAAAAACTAAAAAATTTGTTTTTCATTCTACTTGTCGCTAATAAATCTCTATGCTCCATGAGATTCGATGAAAACGTCTGTTCGCCAGACTATAACCTTCGTTGTGGTCGACGTGGCGTAGTAGATTGGTGCTTGGCTGGACAGCTGAAAAATTGTGGGTTCGAGACCGGCTAATGCCGTCACATTCCTGACCCAAAATGGCGGTGTAAAGATTGGTTGAAAATTGGCGCTCCAGTACGTCATTGAAAAATTCACGCTGGTAGACCATTGGTCGCCGGATCTCGACCATCTTCTCCCCCTCATCGACAACAAACATATTCTCCAGACGCTGAGCAATTTTGGGCCACGTAGCCAAACCCTAATTCATAGTAAAACAAAATATTAGTGTCTTCTCGAGACTGCAGGAAAATTTTAATTTTTTTGCCGATTTTCTCTGAAAATCCACATATTATTAACCTATAGATTTCGTGAAACGACTAAGGGGTGGAGGTTGATACGTTTTTCGTTTCACAACCCAACGAAACTTTTGGTACTAAAATCTCAAATTCTTATGGATAAAGGTAGGTACTCAATTCCCTTTTTTGGTTGCTACCATACAGTTCTCGAAATTCGGTACGAACATCGGAACCTTAGTACTAACCCCAGGAACTGGCTTATTAATTTTTAGAGTAGATAAAAGGTCGACAAATACTTCCAGTACGTTCAATTTTGTTCCTATTTTGCAGATTTTATAACTCTAAAATACTTCATTTTTGACCAATAAGTAACCACAGAATTCGGAGCAAATATTTGTTATGATCCATTCTTCCATTGTACCAATTCTGGTAGTGAATCACCATGACGGTACTTCCGATATGTCCGATTTAATATTGTATGGCTACGAAATTAACACAATCATCAAAAAGTACCTATTTATGATCTATACTAACGTGTTGCCAGTTTTAGTTCTAATTGACTGGTTTTTAAAAACATACATATTAATTATTCTAGTTTGCTTCCCGTTTTTTTATCTTCAAGCTACTCTTGTTTCAAAGAAAAAGCGACGCTAACGCTAATACGAGTAAAACGAAAAAGTCTTAAATAATTTTTTTTTTTTTTAATCGAACCAACTTTAAAAACAAAAACAATTAAAATACACTCAATAGGGAAAAATAACCATTTTAAAATTCTCTAAAAAAAGTCTAGGAACTAGAATTTTGAAGTCCAGTTAATTAAATCGTTTTCTCAAACAGTTAGCCGCCCTCTGGATAGAATTTACAAATATTCTTGACTTTTTGTGGATTCGAACGATTTTAAACTCAATAAAAACAAATCTGTACGATATTAATAAATATATCTAGTCGAAAATATAAATTACAAAATGTCTGCAGAAAATGGAAAACGACAATGACTAGGCAAAAATAAACCGGTCGAGCACAGTTAAAAAAAACTTAGACTATATAATAAAACTGGATTGCGACGAATACATTTTGAAATTGGCTTTGATCGAGTATATCAACACCCCTCCTCAATTTCAAAATCCCAACATAGATCACAATTATGATTTGTTAAAAATTCGATTACAAATATTTGCGAATTGAGCACCGCTCAAATTTGTAGTCAATATATCTGCGAGCTAGTCGGAGGTAGGAATCTTAATTATACGAATGACTCCTTCCTGCACCGCTTCTCTGGCTAAATGTACGGCTATGTCAGTGTGCTTTGTTCGACGGGTTTCCCTCGTTTCTGCAATAGCTTTAGCGCCAGAGTTATCCTCGTAAACTGGGACTGGCATTGCCTTCTTGCTCATAACCCATCTCAGACAGCACATTAATTACGCCTTTCACCTCGAGTGTGGCAACCTTTAAAGCCACATACTCCGCTTCAGACGAAGAAACAGTGACCGATGTCTGTTTCTTGGTTCTCCAAATGACTGGGTTGCTGTATACGTACAGCAAAACACCCGAAGTGGAAATGCGATCAGCTACATCGCTGGCCCAATCAGAATCTACGAAGCATGACACCACTCGGCCTGGAACTGACAAGAATTCCAATTTTCTATCGATAGTCCCGATCAAGTAACGCAAAATTCTCTTTGCCATTAAAAATAGACCCTTCGTAGGCATATTCTGATATCGACTCAATAAATTAACTGAAAACATAATGTCAGGGCGAGTCCCCTGCGCAATATAATTAAGACAACCAATTATCTCACGGTAAGGTAGGCTATGATCGACTTCCCTTTCGTCAACATCAATACACGCGCCCGCTTCCATCGGCATTTTCACTGAGTTCGCATCAGTTAAACCAAAACATTCCAAAACAGCCTCCAGATACGGCTGCTGGTGAATCTCCATCTTACCTAGACTTCTGTCTCGCTGTATCACCATACCCAGAAACTTAGTAGGAACATCTACAACTTTTATATTAAACTTCGCTTGAACAGTTTTAATAAATAAATCAATCTTAACCTCGCAGTTACTCGCAACTAACAAATCGTCTACATATACCAATACAAATAAATCACGTGCGAGATTCTGAAAAATACATGGGCATGATTTTAACGCCATCATACCTTTACTCTCTAAAAACGACTCTAGTGTGTCGCTCCACACTTTTGCGGCATTATCAAGTGCATATAACGCATGGTCCAACCTCCAAACCCAATTCCTGTTGGGATTGAAACCATCCGGAATCTCAACGAACACATTTTCATCAAGATGACCGTTCAAAAACGCTGTTACAAAATTGAGTTGCTGACAAAAATGTCCTCACTATTTCCAACTTAGATACCGGCGAATATACATCCTTCAATTCATGGCTCCCCAATAGGAACCCTCGTGCCACAAGACGCGCTTTATATTTCTGTCCAGATTCTCCTGATTTCTTAGCAAAAACCCAGCGAACGTTGATGATGCGCCGATCTACAGCACTGCGATCTATTTACGTAAATACACCGTTGTCTTTCAGGGATTTTACTTCAGCTCCAATTGCCTTCAACCATTGCTCTCTTTCCAGCCCATTTACTGCATCTCGATAGCACTTAGGGATGCCAGCCTCAGCATCAACCGATAACGCGCATGCCAAATTCAATTCAGCTCCGACTGAATAGATCGCATCGTCGCAAACCAACTCGTGTTCCATTCTCTCCATACTCGTATACTGTGACGGACCAAAATCCTTGAATGTTTTCGATTCGTCAATTACTAAGTTTGATGACCGCTCTAACCTTTTCGTGATAGGATCGTACAACAGGTAACCAGTTTTGGTATTGCCTACAACGAATACCATTTTGCTGCGCGGATCTAATTTCGATTGTCCGGGTGTCTCCAACTTCATGTAAGCCAAACTACCGAAAACCCTGATTTTACTAACGTCTGGTAACCGACCAAACCAAAGTTTGTAGGGTGTTTTAAAATTGTTCGCCTTCGTAGGTACTCGGTTAAGTAAGAAATTTGCGTGCTCTGCTGCAACCGGCCATAACTCTAAATTAGCGCCTGATTCAAACATCAGCGCACGCACACAATTCATTATCGTACGATTGTAACGCTCTACTCGTCCCTGATGCTCGTGATGATACGGTGCCGCTCGTTCATGATGAATACCCTGGTGTTTACATACGTTGTGGAATGAGTTCGAGTTAAATTCTCCACCGTTGTCGCTTCTCAATTCGACAACTGGTCTACCATGTTTCGTTTCCTCAAGGTTTATGACTTCCTCGATGATTTTGGCAGCATTGCTTTTACAATCAAGAATGCAAATTATAGAATAATGCGTAAAGTCATCTATCATGACGAGTATGTATTTCTTAGGTACGGCGTTGTCTTTCACTGATACTTCATCCAGATCAATCTGGATGATTTCACACGGTCTCGTAGCACGTTGCCTTTTCTCATCCAATGACTTTCTAGTTCTCTTAGCTTCCTGGCAAACCGTACACCGTTTCTCCTTCAATGACGCAAATTTGTTAAAATTCAAACCTTTCGATACCTTCGTCAATTTTTCTAAATACGGCACGTTAAGATGGCCCATTTGTTTATGCCACAAAGCTGCCGTTTCTTCGGAAGTCATAAGACATACGTAACTTGGAACCACACGATTATTTTCATCGACCGCGACTCGAACACGAATCAGATCGTTCTCCAGTTTGCCACGTAGAATTAAAACGTCTCCCTTTGCAACCAACGCCTCGTCTCCTCGAAAAACAATTGTATAGCCAGCCTTCATTAACTTCACAACGGAAAGTAAATTTGTTCGCAGATTAGGAACATGCAACACGTCTTTGAAAATCAGATTTCTCTTAAACTCGTTGTCTCTAAAAACCACGTTTATATCACCCGATTTCTTACATTGAAGAATACTATCTTTGCTCACGCTATTAATCGATACGCTTCTAGATGAGATGCTTCTCGGATCCAATATATCGAGGTTACCCGACATCGTGTCAGTCGCGCCGCTATCTAAAATAAATTCAACCAATTTCAACAAACCGTTATCCTTATTGCCTTCCGTTACATCCGCTACTCCTGTGCTAAGAGCAAAATGATCGTTTATCGGGCGTTGCGAAAAGTTAACCTGAGCAAAGCTGGTACTGCTTGCCCGAGGTTGTTTGTTATTCGCGACGTTGGTATCGTTTCTCAATGCTTCGATGAAAGCCTTGTTTGCCTGTCACTGTGGGGGATACGTAGCACCCGGCCAACCGTAGCTCGCATTACTCGATGGGCTATAATTATCTCCGTACTTCAGACAATGTCAGCCTATATTACCAAACTCGTGGCATCTAAAACAGCGTACATTTTCATTACGATAACTATAACTCGACGGTCTCATACCATTTTGACCAATTCCCTGACATTTGTTACTTTGCCTTGACCAAGTTGAACTACTACGATCAAATCTATGACTACGTCTATCACTCTCACAATTCGCATTCGACAACATCTCTTATTTATTTAAATCGTCTCTAAATTCGTGAGAATCTTTGTACATGGTCTCTTCGGTAAGGAGAATACTCTTAATATACTCAAAGCATCTTGGTTTACCTGTGAGCAAATTAATTACCGTCTTTACATGAGCCCATTTTGTCGGGAGAGTTTTCAGCAACCAGGCAACCTTTAAGGTAAATGGTAATTTTTCATCCGCATTCTCCAATACTGCACAATATTTCTTGAACTCGGCTATATGTTCTTCGAGCGGCCTTTCCAAATCGTACTGCACCGCACCAATCTTCGTTTGAACTGCGACTACATCTACCGGACCCTTTCTCTCATAATTTACGTCTAAAATGTTAAACAAGTCAATAGGAGTTTCAGCGTTATTAACCGTCATTTGACGGATCGTATCTAAGCAATTATAAATATATGCGAAGGCTTTTCCTTCACGTCGTTCACGCTCTTCTCTTTTCTTAGCTCACTCTGAAGTGCTGCCACCGCCGCTGCTGACATAAGGCGTTAACGTATCAAGCCAACCATTAGCTTGTAAATTCACGCGAATAAGCTTCTTCTAGGGTACGTAGTTTTTGCCATTAAATACTTGTGACTTCATAATGAAATCGTTCGTCGATTCTGCACCTGGTTCCCATGTTCTCGATTCATCACTAGTCCCGCTCGCCATATTGTCGTGTTCACGTTCATCGTCTTCCTCGTCGAACCAAGATTCCCGTTGTTTCAATTTTCCCATTTAACAAAAACAAATAAGTAATCCTTCTATAAATTTTGTGTGTAATTCCAATTCTGAACGGTGCCGTAAGGTCCAACAGGTGCGAGGGATCAGCCAGATCAGTCCCTGGTACTCAGTTCGTAGGTTTTATCAAAATCGCATGAGAAAACAAAATACAGTCGTGAGTTTATTTCTTTAATATTTTCGCTCTTCGGAGGTTAACATATACAGTGGAGGGTTCTTACCTCTAAAGGTAGCGGATATGTCCGTACAATAAAATACTCGGTTGCGTCCAATATTCCTTTTAGCAACCTTGCTCTGCTACATCTTGACTTTTTGTGGATTTGAAACGATTTTAAACTCAATAAAAACAAATCTGTACGATATTAATAAATATATCTAGTCGAAAATATAAATTACAAAATGTCTGCAGAAAATGGAAAACGACAATGACTAGGCAAAAATAAAACGGTCGAGCACGAGTTAAAAAAAACTTAGACTATATAATAAAACTGGATTGCGACGAATACATTTTGAAATTGGCGTTACGATCGAGTATCTTAACAAATATAAGCCTACGTGATAAATGAAAATAGTGCTAACTTCATTATTTTTAGTCTCCACATTTTGCTAAAGAATTTTAAAAGAGTTATTTTTCTCTTTTTAACGAACTTTTTTTTAAATTGTTATTTTTTTTAAGTTGATTCGATTTTTTAACAGACTTTAAAAAAAAGAAAAGGTTATCAATTCGATCCGTAAGTATATATATATATATGTTTTTTTATGTTGGTTTCAGCGTAATTTCTCAAACTGGGCACTGATTTTGATGAACATTTTTTTAAATAATAGAGGATGATCTTATGGTGGTCCCATTAAATTTTTTTTAGAATCGATGAAATAGTTTTAAAGTTACCTATCTAAAAATAGTTAGTTTTGAATTAATATTGCCGCTAACATTATAAACGAAAAATCATTGCAAAACAGTTTTTCATCAAAACATCTGACCAACTTCAAAAAAAGAATAAAAGTGGACTAAAAAGAAAAAAATAATTATTTTAAAATTTCTCCAGTGAAATCCACTGGAATTAACGTGAAACAAAAAAGCATCAATTATGGTAAATGAATTTTTTTTTCTCAAAAAATAGAATCAACTTCAAAATCATAAATAAATAAAAAATGCGCTAAAAGAGAAAAATAAACCTTTTAAAATTTCTTTAGCAAGATGTGAGTCTAGATACTGGAATTATTGAAGTTGGCGCCAATTAAAAGGTTTTGTCATAAAATTTGATGAAATTGACTTAGGTATGTTAAGCCTACATGGTAAAGAAAGAGGACAACTTCAATACCAACATTTTGCTGAAAAAATTTTAAAAGTAATATTTTTCTCTTTTAAGGCGTGGAGATTAGACCAACACTCATATGAGGCTAACAGTCGTCACCTTTGGTGACAAATTTTCGTGCCTTGCACATTAAACAAAAACTGCATGTTTGTTTGTTTGTACTTGTCTATCTTTGTAGATAGACAAGTTACAAATCTCGGTCCATGACAAATCGAGAGATAACTATCTCCGCAATGTCACAAACCAATACAGAGATACATTCTCCATACTTTACCATTGTCATACCAACCGTAAAGTACGACAAATAATTTACACTATAACTTATGTAAATATTACATAAGTGTGTATGTGTCCTTGTAAGGAGCCGGGTATTTAAGACAGAAAATCTTAAGCTAAATCGCCAGTGTTTGCCGAGGTCTTGGCTCCCCTATACCTTATAGGTATTTTGACATAAACACGCAAATTGTTCTGTTGAACACCTTTTGTTGTTGGCAGACTTTCCACTACGGAAGGTATTCCACATAGGATTTTTTTTTTTTTTTTGTTGAAGTCGGTTCTAGTTTTTGAAAAAAAATTATTAATTTATCACTGTTAGGTAGGAATATCCTTTGAACTTTCATATCTAAGATTCTAAGGACTGGTAATTCGAAATATATTCAATATGTAGGTAAAGTTGAAGCATAATTTTTATCATTTGAAAAATCGAAGACTTTGAACTATCAAAATTATAACCCTTCCATATGCGATGTGACAGAGCTATTGGTTTTGTACAATCATGTCTGAGGTATAGTATATCCATTCTGAAATAATGTTGAAAACCAGTGAATGAGCACCACGTCTACCCCTAGATAATATAAAAATCACATATAAAATATTGGGTAGTATCTATATAAAGTACCTTTACGTGAAGATTTTTGAAGACGACGACTGATAAACCACCAATAAAAAGAGGCCGAGAAGCCCTGGTAGCTTAGATACCATACAATTGATGAAAAAAAAAAAAAATCAATCGAAAGTTCTTTCAGACTATAAGTTATCCGAATGATCGTAGCCAGACTTCACCGCTGTAGTTTTACCATTGACGTGGTATCTATTCGCGAAAGCAAAATGTTCTTATAAAATATCAGTTATAAGTAAATTAGAAAAATGTTCCAAAAAAAGCACGACTTCATATATAAAATTGGATAAAAAAAAACGACATATATGCTTCCTCGAGATTAAGAGCTCGAACTTAATTAGCCATTAAAGTAATTGAGATAGGAGGTAAAAGGAAAAACTTCGCCCTGGATTTCGCGTTTGAGAAGAGAAAACATTTTTTGCACTACATTCTTGGTATGGAAGAAGGCAGGTAGGTAGGTAGGTAGGTAGAAGAGGGTTTATAGGAACCAAAGACAGACACATAATGTAAAGAACAATTGTTGTGGCCTACCCAGACGGAAATAAAGGTAAGGTATTCGGTTATATTCGTTGCCATTCTATGGGCACAATAGATGCTACTTCGGGACATTGCTGCTTATATTCGTCTGTTTACGTCTCTATTCATGGAAATTTTTTTTTTTTTTTTTTTCAGTCCAGCGTGAAGGAGAAGCCGGAAAAAGAATACCGAAGGGGAAAAGAAAGGGCATTGTCGAGAGCCGCTTGTTTAGCTTTTGTAACACCTACATTGTTGTTTTTATATTCTGAATATATCTCCTCATCGAGAGTCAAAAAGGTAATAACTTTTGTTTTGTTTTTGTTTTTTGTTTTTTTTTTGTTTTTTTGTGAAACAATTTACACTTGCTCGCACACATTAAAATTTTGTTCTTTTTTTGTTGTTGTTGTTTTTTTGTTTTAATATCTGTTTTTTTCGTATAATTTTACATTTTTTTTCTTTTGAGAATGATTGTCTTTCACTTCATCATTTTCGTCGTAGAAGAAAAATGACTGCAGAGCATGCACTTAAAAAAATTACTAGATTTGAGTGTCGCTTCTACGTTTAACAGTTTACCTTCATGTATAAGTTTTGAATGAAGAACATTCGAAAGTAAAATGTATTTGAAAAGCGTTTCTTCACCGAGGAAAAGAGAACGCTGAAAACATAATGTTGTTGTTACTTGTATAGTGGATTTGATTCACAAGCTTGTTCGTTATTACCACTATGATCAAAATGTAGGTCAAGTTTTCAAACTGCAATGTTTCCATTGTCTTGCGGTGTCGAATGGGTTACTTCACGATTATATGTCATTTCACTTTAGCGACAATAAATTTCAATTTAATCCTGAAGTTTTACAGCGTGTGAGTGAGTACAGTTAACCTTGATGAAAATCTGTTGAATTTTCAGTAATGTGATCATATGGTACATGCCAGGGTGAACTTATAGATGTACTCTTTTTTTAGATTATATTTTACTCTCTTTTTTGGTGAAAAAAAAAAAGAGAACCATCTCTTTTGGTCCGAAATAGGAACTTTACCCTCAGTTTGTTTTCTTCATACTCTCAGTACCTATTCAAATTTTCACCGAAAACAGTTTTTTTACATATGTTTTTTTTCCTTATTCTCTTCTTTGACGCTAAAAAAAAGTGTGGTTAATCTGAATGAGTAACTTTTATTGGTGGAAATGCCCGAATTTATGAAAATTATTTTCTCAGTCTTTAAATTCTCATTTTCTTCAATTACACTCTTCTAATTATTTAATTTTTAAATCTGAATAGCCTAGGACATTCTTCGGATGGTCATAAAAATTTTAAGCCTACTTTCATTAAAATCTTTAAAGTAAGACACCTTTTCTGAGCGAACGAAATTCCGTTAGTTCTGGAGATAGACATACCAAACAACTAACCTCCTCCGTACACAATCGATAAAAATATAAAATACACCTACGCAGCATATACTCTAACAATATTGCCCCAGAAAGCATTCATAAGTCATACTTACTCTTAGTATTTCTTATCTGATTAAAATTATCTTTTCAAGTATGGACAGGTGCTTAGTGGCGTAGCCAGAATTTCTTCAAGGAAAGACAAAACAATTTGATGACTTTTCGTTTTTTTTTTTTTCTTGCTCATTACTTTTGAAAATTTAGAAAATTTAAAAAATTTAACATCCATGGAAACCACAGTCGCATATTTATTGTTAACACTTTGAGTGCCATGTGTGCATATGTGCACCCACGCTGTGGATGAGTATAGGCCATGTGTGCCATGCAGCAGACAGTTTTGATTGGATTGAATCACCCCTGTATGTTGGGGAACACGTTTTACACTATTTTTAATGTGATTTTCGGATTGCATGGGACTGAATACATACTAGTCCATTCTTGGCCTGAGCAGTGAGAAACACTGAGTCGGAATACAGGCTGGGAAAAATTGAGAAAAAATTTATAAACATGTTAAGATGAGTGATAATATTGCCGCAAATTTTTCTAATATTACGCCAATTTATGACTGTGTTTGAGTATATAAGATTAAAACAATAATAATTGATTCGCAGAATGTTATTTTATTCATTTTTGATTGCCAAATAAAATATTAAAAAATTTATTTGTACCCATTTTACCACTGCTTGTGCACTGGTGCATACGAAAAACGAAAAATTTCTACAAGTAAAGGCCATGTGTGCTGTATTGCACAAGGGGCGTATGTCGCTTGTATGGTGGTGAGGGTGATAAAAACATTGTTGGGGTTTCTAGACCCCCTGAGTGAGAATTAAGCATCAACATGCCATGGCATTTTTAACCCCCATTACCTAGAACAGGCCTAGCACTTAGAGTGTTAATATTTTTTCGGAATCTGAAAAGTGTTAAACAATAAAAAAAGAAATTGAGTTTACGGGGGCAATCACCCCCTTTATACTTTCCTTTGGCTACGCCCTTTTCTTTCGATCAAATAATGCATTCGAATAATTCTGCAATACAGTCAGTGAGTGATGAGAAAAACGTTAAACAAATACAAGGATTATATAAATTTTGGGTTTGGTCTTGCCCAATTCGAACTAGCTCTGAGTCTCATTCATGCTTAGATAGATAACACGATTTATGTTATCTATTAGTTGAACTTAACGTTTATGTCTACCCAAAATATACGAGAATCTTAACTTACAATAGAGAGAAATAAAAAAATTAGCATTAAACATCACCAATTATATTGTATAAATTTTACAACTAATTGTTATTTATCCTATTTTTCTCATATTTCTTTTTACAAGGTATATGCACTCAGCCTTCTCTGATCTTAATCTTGGTCCTAACGTTCAAAGTATAAAACCTATTAGTCTTGGTTTTACACTTTTTGGAAGATTAATAAATTTCTTCGTAGAACTCCAGCAAAATTTCAATTAAAAAATACCCACACAAAAGTGTATTTTGGGAAAAAAAACTTCACCAAAATTCTGGATTTTTCCAATTTTTAATCGCAATAGATAAACATTATGGAACTTCGCGAAGAGTTGTTTATATAAACAGTTCCCAGAGTGTAGAAAATTAAATTACCACTCCTGAAATCATTTTTTACGAATTAAAATTGACTGTTATCAATGAGCCAAGTAAACAAATAGGTATCTATATATATATATATAGGACTATGAGCTATATATGCATTTTTAACCGACTTCAAAAAAGTGTGGTGATTATCAATTCGATATATATATACTTTTTTTTTTTATGTTTGTTCCATCATCACTTTTTACCCATTGTGATGAACTGTTTTTTTAAACGATGAAGACGACCCCATGGTGGTCCAATGTAATTTTTTCTTGAATCGATGAGAAAAATTTTAAGTTATCTTTAAAAAAATATTTGTTTCTCCAAAATACAAGCGTGAAAATACATCCACGAAGCGAAGATAAAATTCCTAGTTAACTATATTTTGATTTGATTAAATATACCTACACAAGAAAGGGTATGCAATCTTCTCGAATCTGCCCTCTTTTTCTTTCGTTTTTTTTTGCCATGCAAAAAAAAGTTCAAGTTCAATCTATTTTCGAAACAGAGTTAAATATTAAAGGAAAAAAAAAAAAAACAAAAAACTGAAAATAAAGTTAAATGTCGTTTAAACAAATCTTATCAAAAGCCATTAATCTAACCCAGATAAAGTGTAGGCAATCGGTATAGGATGAATAAATGACGTTTTTTTTTACTGAAAGGGGAACGTCAACGAACGTCAACTACTGTTTCTCCATTTCTTTTGTAAACATTCAAATACACATTTCGAAGAATTTAGAATTGGATTTAAGAAACGATCGATTAGTGCAGAATGACGTCCTTTATTAACGATTTTTTTTCGCTTTTTCGTTGTTGAAAAATCGTATACAACATTCTTATCCAATTCGCAAATGAACGAGGGAAAAGAGAAGAAAAAAACTGAAAAAAATCGATTTGAAAGATTTGAATGTGACTATAATTACGGAGAGAGGGTTCTGAAAAATTATGAAATTTATTCAGAATTGTGCCTAAATATACTTATCGTAATAAGGAATAAAAAAATATCGGATGATTGAATTTTCTGGAGTTTTAAGTAGCTATGCAACTTCATTATGCGTATAAATTTGAATTGGACTGCTTCAATATTCCTAAAATGATATTCACGTATCTTCGATGTGCGTCTTTTGTACCTGTCGCAAGAACAAATTAAAATATTGGCCGCTTGGCAGTTGGTAAATAACTTAACTGTGTGTTAAGAAATAGGTTTCTGCGAAAATTGATCATTTTTAGCGTATTATAGAAGTTCAAAGTTGATTTTTAAAAATTATAGACCTTTCTGGAATAGTTAGCTACGGTATAGTCTGCATGGATTCAAAAACGAAAGTTGGTTGCAAACTGCGATTTGCCGAACTTTCAGTTTAGGATAAAATGCCACGAGTGACAATTAGCTCCATCGGTAGGCATGTGGTGAGGTAGGTATACCTACTCACAAATCACAAGTTGACATTAGAATTGATAAGATTCGTACAGAATATTATTTCAAACAGTACTGATTTGAAAATTTGGTCGTAGAAAATTCTGAAGTCATTTTGACAAGCTTTTTTACTTGGAATTGTATTAATTTCTGTTTCGAAACATCACTACTTAACTAAATTTTCATTTTTCTTTCAACTTAAACACGCAGAAACGATGCCTTCAGGACTGACTATTAAGGAGCACTTTTTCAGAAAATTTTCCACCAATGATCCAAAGATTGGGGAAACTCCTAAGAACATTTGTTCCATAATTTTCTAACATTGCGTTTTTTCAGACTATATTTGCAAAAAATACTAACTGAGGTAAATACCTCACGATTCATTTTCAAAATACCTCTGCTCACCCCACATTAGCCCCGAAATCTCTTTGGGAAGTTAATTTTGTTGAAAATATACTCTTCAGAATCATCTCGCGAACAGACTTCAATTAGTTTCGATTTGCGAAAGACCCTGTGCGCGTCTTTTGAACGAGGTAAAAGACTTTTGTATGGAAACGGGGTGGACATTGAACGAGACAAATTCGTAAAAAGCATTCACTAAATGAGACAGAAACGAATGACATGGCGTGCAAAACGTATCAAAATCTAAAAAAAAAAGAAGAAGAAAAAGCGAATTTGCTGCGAATATTATTTAATGGCAATAGATTCAATATTGAAATGCTACTGGGCGGTCTATAGATACTTACTTACGTGTAAAACTATATAGGTAACGACAAAGAATATAATAATCGGACGAATAAACACGAATGGGAGGGAAAAAAAGGGAAAAAAAATACAAAATGAGATGTTTTTCAAGACGAATTCGGCACGGTTTTTTGATACGGTGGTATACAAATTTTTCAGCTATAAGTATTATTTTTTTTTTACTTTTTTTTCTCTTCTAAATGTGCTACTTTATATTATACGCGAGACGAAAAAGCGTCTCGCAAAAAAACACCCGAAAGAATACGACCGACCAAATTATGTACAGATTAGTGGTTTTCATGAATTCAATCGATCTGTCCAAATTGAAAGAAAGATATTAGCATAATAAACCTAGTAGGTATGAAAGAGAGAGAGAAAAAAGTTACGTCGATCAGTCACTTAAAAACGAAAGGAATGATGGACAAAAAAAAAAAAAAAAACGAATACTAGGAAGACAAAATTGGAGTTCAAAAATCTACACCAACGTAAAAATGGGTAGCCTATACTTTTCAAGTAGCACAAATAACAAAAATAGCGTGTCCTGGTCATCTATCACGGCATTTTTATCGGTTGTCATGTTACATAATTGTGGCGAAAACCGTTTTTAGGAAGCATTTTTTCTTCCTTTTCTTCCTTTTCTCCCTTTTTTTTCCTGTTTTATTTTTCTCCAGAGGTGACAGACAGAAGCGGGAGTACCTACGTTGTTGGAAGACTCAACCAACAAATACGACGACATAGTGTTAATTTCACCAACACTTGGTCGAAGAATATATAACTGATGCATCGATGCGTATAACGTCAATGTCTATCATTTTGAGGTAGAAATGTGTCAGGAAGTTGTGGGGTAAATGTTGGAGGAAAAAGAACAAAAAAAAAGAAGAAAAAAGAGCGTATATATATATATATATATACATGTGTGAGTGTATGAGTGAGTGTGAGAGAGTACGAGAACTGAATCGGTAAACGGTTAGTTGTGTGTTTATTCGTATACACCCTTTTGTAATTGTTTAGTCCAGATCCTGGTCTAAGGTTGTTGAAAAGAAAATAAAAAAGGTTAGTCTAATTTTATAGGTCAAATGCCTAAGTATCCTTCATAGGCATATATATATATATATACAAGCTGCCCATTATATCAGCCTCGCTTGACAGATGTTTAGGACCTGTGACCCTAACCTTGAGCTTAGTGTTCACTAGTGATGGTAAAGAGCATTTGCTCTTTTTAGCATTGAAGATGCTTCTCCAGTCAGTTTGTGAAAAAGTGTCAGCCATCCAATTTTTAGCAGTGTTTTATGCGTGAAGAGTAAGAGAAGGGGTAGATGGTGACAGTAAAAAAAGTGAAAGGAGAAAATGGTAATGAAAAATAAAGTGGAGGTGGCAACATTGTTTCATAGATTATGGAGCAAATACAAAAATGAAAGAAAACAAAAAATGAACATTTCTTTTTAAATTTTTATTCATTTTTAATGTTTTTCTCTGGTCTTACAAAGTGTGAAACCTGTAAATTTGCAAATGCTTGTAAAATAAATGCTTGACACTCAAAGCATATGCTCAAGGACGAACATATGCTCTAAAATGAGCAAATGCTTGAGAACTTATGAGCATTTTCAATAGTTTTGAATTCTGGCCTAAACGAATGAATAATAAGTTTATAAAAAATCAATTTTCAAAATACAAATTTATTATAAGATTAAAACATTGTTTGTAATCTAGCGCATTCATGCGGCTGTTTCTTGTACTACATTTTGTTTTCGAGTGAGTACACTATCCAATGAATATCCATAAAGTCTAAATTCCCAACTGAGTAAGCATATAATTATTGCAATTTGCAAGTTTGCAAATGATTGTATCTTGCTTTAAAAGGCAATATTAAAAATGATCAGGAATTCTGAGCAAATGATTAGCATTCTTGAGCCAATATTAAATAATTTAGCATTTTAAGCATGAGCATGTGCTGAGAAAATGCCTAAGTATATACTCAGCATTTGCTCATTAGTAATAAATGCTCGAGCATTCACCATGTTCACTAACCTAAAGGTTGGTTATAAAACTAAAGTGAAGCTACCAAAAAATATATTTTGGCTGAGAAATATAGCTGAGAAACCTATATTTTCTAAATGTTTGAAACTGACTCTTGGTATATTTATACTTAGCACAGAGTTAGTGTCAACTATGAATACTAATGAAAGACATAATTTAAAAAAAATTAGTTGAAGTTTCTTAAGCCCTTGTATACTGTAACGATACTTTCATATAGTACATAATTTTATTAGTATATTTTCAAAGTCCTATGTCAAATTCTCTCATTACATTTAGCAGTATATATTCATACATCTTGTTTCACATGATTTAGACAAGCAAAGACCTGTCTCATGACATCACCTCTTTTCTAAACCAACTTGTTTTTATACACACAAAACATGATGTCACCATTTCTATAAAACCTTTCTGCTTACGTTGCCAATCTCCTTATTTCAGTAACTACACCCACTTATGCCATTTTTCTCGAATATTATTGCTTTCCTACACTTTTGTGACAAATTAATAACCAATTATATTTCTTCCACCCCAAGACACTTTGTAAAATCGCTGGAACTCTGTCCCTTAGAATTAGTATATAAACTCACTTAACCTTATGTATTTTATCATTAATCATTCATTAATTATTCGTAAACCATTTGTTAATCAGTAACAAACTCTGTAAAATAATATTGTTAATAATTTAACCCTTTTTATGTGTTTAATTACTCCGTACAAACCATTTGTCGCAGAATTGATGTTTTCTCCTTGAAATCCTGGACAGCAATCTTTTTGGCTTTGCCTTAATTTCGATTTTATTTTTGCACAATCTTAATTTTACTTTTGCACTTAAATTTTTATTTAAACACGCACCTCGATGCTACACTGTATTTAAATTCAATAAATTATTTAAAAAGGTAAAATCACACTTTTAATTACTTATTTTGAAAAATAAACGCTGATTTCGGGCGCCAATTATTCCAAAAAATAATAAATAGTACACTAAAAAGAGAAAAACAATCCTTTTAAAATTTCTCCAGCAAGTTGTAGGTCTAGGGACTAGAATTATTGAATTCAGCTCTATTCAAAAAGTTTTATCATAAAATTCGATGGACTTGACGTATAAAGCCTATACATTGTAAGACAAAGAGCGTCGACTTCAATCATTCCAGTCCCTAGATCTACGTCTTGGTGGAGAAATTTTAAAATGATTATTTTATTTATTTTTTAGCACATTTTCATTGTCTTTTCTTCAAGTCCTTTCTATTAAAAAAAAAAAAAAGTGTGCTTTTTCGTTTTATTTTAACTCCAGTAGATATTATGTATCTATTTAGATACTCGTACTTACAAACATGAACTAATGTGTAGATGTATAATACTGAAGCGATTCAACAAATGCAAAAAGCTTCCACAATAACTATAATGAAGTGACGCATCCGTTTGTTACGGCTAAAGCTAGTCCCATCGGTCTCATGATGCCGAGTGGAGTCACTTAATGAAAGCTCTGATATGACTGTGTGTGGTTGTTGTCTCTTCTTGTGGTTGAAATAGATTTGCCCATTCTCAGTGAGTTACTTTGCCTATACTATGAAGCGAGTACGTTGTACGTAGCCTAATAGGTATCTAATAATAGTCAAACAAAACAGATCGTCGAAGAACTTGGAATTTTTCAAATCGGTCAACCGGTTATCAAATGGCAGCCAATAAAAAATTTAACACGTTTTAAAAACTCACTCGATATGTTGACAAAAAATTATTCCCATTTAGCCAGCTGACGTGACTTACATTCGAACTAGATTTCGTCAATTTTTAGAAGATGCTGTGCGGCCACTTTGTAGTGCTGTAAGAATTGGTAAATTTTAAGAATCGATTTTAAATATCGATTTTTTTGTATAGAATCAGTACTAATCGATATATGACGATTTTTTTCCATCGACCAATTTTTAAAAATTTTGGTTGAAATCAGATGATTTGAACAATGACGTAACAAAAAATTTGTTCTGAAAGGGGTTTTTAATTTTACCATCCAATTGTTGAATGTCTTTCCTGTTCACTTTTTTCACTTGTTTTCACGTATTTTTTGAGCTCCTGGTGAGGGTTACGATGAACTGTAGAACTGGCGAATAAGTAGATGTTCAAATTTCAACCCAATAGGTAACAAATGAATGCATTAATGAAATGTGAATTAGTGGAACTTTTTTTTTAATTAATAAAAGTTGAAAAATCGAACAGTACCTATCGAGTGTATCAACTATCAATATTCACTCACATAAATCTCTACATCTTTATTTTAAATTCCTAATCATTCCAATTCCAGTTCATTTTCCATTCCATTTCCATATTTCCAGACATTTTACATCCAATCAATCGATTTTTTGAAAAAAGTATCAATAGATATCGATTTTGTATCGATTCTTTTACCGCACTACCATTTTGTTGAAGACGATTCTTCATTTTTAAATGAAGTGAGGCTTTTTTTTTTTTCCTGTACAAAAATGTTATACTAAGATTCTGTAATACAATACTCATTTCACTTTTTAGTTTACAAACAATTTTCATTTCAACAAACTGCATACACCATTTTCTCTGGTTCTCTTAGTCGTTCAACAGACATTTTCTACTCTCCCACCTTCAACTTGAACCCATTTCCTTTAATCAGTTTTACCCAACCCGTGAACACTAGCGTATCTAAACATTTTTATCAGGTGTACTAGAAGTTGAAAAAATAACTTTTTTTTTTTTTTCATTGATTTTGTTATTATCAGAAAACAGATTTATTGGCGCCAAAAAATGTAAAATTCGTCACTAAAAACTATAATTTTGGCACAACGAAGTCACATTTAAAAAATACAACATTTTAATAACAGTTATGTTAATTAAAGAATAATATTTCTAGCAATACATCATTAATCTTAGGATGGTTATTGTTCCATATAGACTTTTCACCTCAGTATTATGAAGCTTATTACTTAACATCTTGTTCACTTCGTTGTAGATACCATTGCCTATATCTGCCCATTATAATAAGACTCGAGTCATGCCCATTAATGAGACTTGAGTCATGTGTCGTCATCGAAGCGCAGTCAATTCCTAATTGCTTCCATTTTCAACGAATGTTCTCAACCAAGCAACCTACTAAGAATTCTGTGTTCAGTGGGGGATAAACTCGAGGTAACTCTAAATTTGAAAATGTCCGTGTACACGAGTTAATCGGTGAAATTCGGCGAGTTATTCTCAAACTAAATTGCTCTTTACATCAAAATGTTCAACCACCGATGAGTAAGGTTCAACTTTATTTTTCCTTGTGTCTCATCTGTTAAACTTGGTTTACCCCACAGTTTAAAGTTGTTACAACCGGGCCTTAAAATCAACTCCCCAACTAACTGTCCATCGGACACTAAAAGAAACTTGTTTGGTAACTCGACGCTTGTCTAACTACTGCTTAGTGCAAAAGTTCAACTCGGAACTAAGTTCGATGCATTTGTCAATCCATTAATTCTTCAATTAGACCCAATCAACTAAAAACACTACCTACAAATGCGCAGAAAAAGCGAATATTATGGAAAATCGAGTACAAGTCGATGGCCTTTGATATCACCAGCCTTGTAATGAAATTTGACAGTGGTATAGGTTTATATGAATACTTCAGCTCATGTTCATGTCGGCGAGTTTTTAATACAAACATAATAACTACTATAAATGCTACTCTGTTCTTTAGAGCAAACTTGTTTATTTTGAATTGTTGTAGGAGTCGTTTGCGTAAAGTGTATTATTTTAGTGAATTAGTCGTTCGTGACGTAGTGAATTTTCATGTTCAGTTGTACCAATTTTGGATTTTTTTTTAGTAGAGCAGTTGGAGTATTTTTTTGTGTCAATGTAGCCAATTATTTATTGATTTTTTTTTTTTTCGGCTAATAAAATTTTGTTTATTTTTTTCTTTCTGTTGAAATTCTTGAATTTGTTCTTATTTTGCTCCATAATTGTTTTAGGGAGAAGGAAAACTTTTTAAAGCAAGGTTTAAACCCACATCTCTATTCTCAAATATCTAATCTGTATTCTGTAAAGTTGGGAAATTTTAACTTTCAGAGAATAATTCAAGAGAAACAGCATAAACCATAACTCAGTGTTTACCATCCTTAAGCTAATGGCTCCTTCGATAATGAAGACGCAGTTTAACAAATAAAAGGAAAAAACCAACTTGAAGAAAAACTTTGTATGTAGTTTTAAATTAAATTTTTAATTTTAGTCTCGATGCGAATATTAGAAAGGTAAAAGTGGTTTGAAAAAGAGTTGAGTTCATCTCCATTCCATTCATTTTCTGCTTTTTTCCAATCAAGAAAAAGGAAAATGTTGGTTAATGATGAAATAGATAGCCGTGAGACTTCCATTAGAGGTATACATGGTGCCTAAATTAAGAAGGTTAAAAGGTTGGAATACGTAAACAGTTGATTTTTTTTAATATCGTTGGCGAGAAAGAAATATTTTAGTATTAAATTAATGAAGAAAATTCCATTTATTCGGATTAATGTAATGCTTAAATCTATTGTAAAAGGTATTGCTTTTTTTTCTAAATACCATAACTAAAAGACAATACCGAATATTGACACATAAGAAATGTTTCACTTCACCGAATTTTATCCTAATTGTAAGTTTCCTTCTAAATCCTCCATTTTTTCCCTTTTACAATGCCCTCATCAAGCATTTTCTTTACAATAGGAGAAAATTAATATCTTATTCAAGGATTAGCTATCCGCATACAGTTTTACTTGCTAAATTTCTGAATATTCACAGGTTCTACATCCACAGTTGGTTCATCACTACCTACAGTAACTTGATGTAATTATAAATTTAATTTTGTTCAACAGTTTCATTTATTTTAAGTACTTGTATGCAAATTTTAAATTTTGCAGAATATCTATATCATAGTAAGTATTAATCACATCTATAAATAGTGTAAAAAATGCTAGTGATACATAAACTATCGATAGTCTACCGATAGTTTTTCTTAAAAATGATTATTGATAGCTATCGATAGTTTCTTGAAAAACTATCAATAGTTTTAACATTTAAATTGACCAGAAAACACGTTTTCAAACCATATTTTTGAACAAAAAATGAAAATTTATTTTCAACTTTTTAGTTTTGACTTTGAAATTAAACTAATATATCGAGGTGGAATATGCAAATAAATCGTAGTCATGATTAAATTCGAGTGTTTCATAATTTTACTAGTTTTTAGATGTTTTAGACTTTTTTACCACTTTGAAAAAAACTATTGATAGGGAAAAATATCGATATTATGTATCACTAAAAAAATACCGATGACAGAAGGTGAAGAGGTGGATTTCATCTGGAATAGATAGAATTTTAAATCGCGGGTTATGTTTATAGGTATTAAGAATTTTATAGTAGCCTATAAGTTCATGAAAATGTCAAAAAACTCACTTTGGAAACTATTTGTAAAATTTAAATATCTGTTTGTGTCCCGGGAAAATTTAGTTTTTTTTTAAAGACTACTTCATATAAAAAAATAGGTTTTTTACATGATATTGTTTGTTTTCTATACATGAAACTAATCTTTACATTGTGATTTTTTTTATTTGGTTTGCCATTTACCTATTCCAATCTTTTATTCTCCTTTTTTTTTTTTTTTTTTTTTGGGTAGACTGCGTCTTTATTATTGAAGGAGCCATTAGCTTATAAAGTTTTCGCTTTCCCAAAAACAATTATTGAAAAAAATAAGTAAAAATTCAAGTTTCAATAGAAAAAACAAAAAAAAAAACAAAAAAATCTTGGCTACACTGATACGAATTACTACGTCATAAACAACTGATTCACTACAATGATTCACTTTGCACAAATGACTCCTACAACAATTTAAAATAAACGAATTTGCCCTACAGACCAAGTAGCATGTATAGTAGTATAATAGTTTGTACATTCGTCTCTTGAAAACTGGTTGTTCAATTAAGTTCAGAGTAAAATTGGTTTTCTTCAGTTGGGTACTCATACCTGAAGTGAAAAATTTTTATAAATTCACCCT
This sequence comes from Ericerus pela, assembly GCA_011428145.1. Lineage (NCBI taxonomy): Eukaryota > Metazoa > Arthropoda > Insecta > Hemiptera > Coccidae > Ericerus > Ericerus pela. The sequence continues at coordinate 2,425,446 of WOFM01000085.1, read as the reverse complement.
TTAAAATCGAAAAACAGTTTGCCCCATTAACAAAAGTTTTTCTTACGCACATGAAATTAAATTAAAAAAACTGAAGTCTCAAATAGAACAATTAAACTTTTTTTTTTAGAAGTGAACTAATGCCTTTTAGGTTCAGGAGTCATTTCTGAATTATTAGATTTTGATACATCAAATTTTGGTAATTCTTTGATCAGTATTTCGTACTAGACTACAAAAATGAAATACCTAATGCTCATTAAGTTTTCATTATTGAATCTGACCACGAACTCAAAACTTTGTGTTTAGTAATAAACAGTTTTTGCGGCATAGCGACATAAATGGATTTTGGTCATAATGCACAATGTTTGGGTGACTGAAGTGTGGTCGAATATTACCTGGGCCTCAACTCTATAACTTCCAGACATGTACCTCTGGCGGATTTGATAAAAAAGGTCCTGTTAGGAAATTACCAAAAAGGTTTCACGTAGGTATAATAATAAATTAACAACTTGTTTCCAGCGGAACAAACGAAATAGTTATTTTCGATATAAATGTGTAAAGTAGGTGATTGTAATACGAGTGTAATTCTTGCAGAACGAGCCGAAGACGAGTGATGCAAATCACTTACTTCGCACAAGTGTCATATACTATTTTTTTTAACCCCTCCTGCCCCAAAAAACAAACAAAAAAGAATGGAGAAAAATAAATATTTTGGTAACTGGCAAACATATAAGTACAAAGTACCATAACTCTCAAACAGTTAAAGTCCACAATAGTTGTGGATAATAAACTTAATTAATTAAATAAATACTCCGAGTTTTATAATATTCAAGTGAATATTGTAATACTTCGAAGGAAGTGTAACTACACCAAAAGAGGTTCATTTCTAGTACTAAATGACCTCTTTTGGCTGTTACAGTGTCCATCCAACAAAAAATTAGGCTTTTGATATAGGTTTCCTTTGCGAAGTATTAATACTTACGTCTACTTCTTGTGTAAAAGTTTTTTTGGGGGAAAAATCTCCTGAGAGTGGAGGAATTAAATGTCTGTTCTGAAGGGCTAAACTTCTCCAGCACGCCCTTAAATCCGTCCATGCGTTGAAACTAGCAAATTTTGAAGTGCCTTGAACAAATATAACAGCTAGACTCTCGCTTTTTGTCTGTACTTATATTCCCCTTCCCGTAACATACAAAAATCACACAAGTGTACTCACATGAAAACCTTGAACCTGAGATTTTTTTCTGACTAGACAGGGGCTACGGCATCTGATGTGAGCCTCTTTTAACCAATCACTGATATAGATTTTGAAGACTAATCAAATTTTTAGGTGACTTCTAACTTTAAAGTTATTTAAATTTCTCCTCAATTATTTCTGTTTTGTGATGCAAAATTATTTTCTCATCAATTGTTTTCTCGCAGTCTAAAAAATCACAAGTTTTATTTTTTTGTAATTAGGCTGTCGTTTTCTTATCATTTTTTTGGGGAAAGGAATAAGCGTAGGTACAAATAGGTTTTCACGTCTGGGGAGAAATCTGATGACTTTTTTACTCGTCACTTTTGAAATTTGGTCTTTTTTATGAACCCACTGTGGCGTATTTGTTACAAAAATTTGCCAAATTTCGTAAGTGACGAGCCAAAAAAACTGGAACCCTCCCTGTTTGCCCCTATGTGTATATAAGATATACTCATTCTGTTATTTTGAAAAATAATCAAATAACTTTGTAAATCTAAAACCGTAGACTATGTGATGGACATATAGTCAAACAAGACATTTGAAAATTATATAAATATTCCATAATATTTTTCATTGGACTTCGGGTCTTCAAGCTTGCTTTTGAAGTTTTTCGAATATTTAAGAAATTGTAAATTGACTATCACAATGATCAGTAGGCCTATAGATAATTGAGCTTATTAGTAAGAACACGTTTTCGAAATATTTAGCACGTAAAACATTGAGAAAGAAGATAAAAAGGGATTGCACGAAAAACCAGAACTTGACATTTAACATTCATTTTACTTTATTTGATTAGAACCTAGCATAGGCCGATTTAAATGTGCTTGAAGAAAACTAAGTAAATGACTCAAAATGGTTGCTGGTTGGCCATAGGTAAATATAATAGGTCAAAAGTAATTTTCATGTCTCCTAATTTGAATCGTATTCGGTTATATTAGCGTAGCCTGTCTGCCCGTTAGCTACTTTTAACACAAGAAATGTTTAACTGGAGGTACATAGTAAAAAGATGACGTCATATGCAACGAAAAGTGAAAACAAAGTTTGCAACAAAAAGTGATAAAAATCAGAAACCCCACAAAAAAATTCCGTAATTATTCATCCTACATATTCAAAATCAAATACACCAAATTCAATAGCTTTTTGAAATAGGCTACTAAGTATCTACAAATAGAAAAACTACAGGTAATTCATTTTTAAGCCTCTTATCACATAGGAAAGTAGGCCTAACAAAAAGTGAAAACAAAGTTCGCAACAAAAAGTGATAAAAATGTCAGAGACCCCACAAAAAAATTCCGCAGCTATCCATCCTACATATTCAAAATCAAATACACTAAATCTAAGAAATTTTTGAAATAGGTTACTAAGCACCTACAAATAGAAAAACTAGGTAATCCATTTTTAAGTCCCTCATCACGTAAGATAGTAGGCCTAACAAAAAGTGAAAACAAAGTTTGCAACAAAAAGTGATAAAAATGTCAGAGACCCCACAAAAAAATTCCGCAGCTATCCATCCTACATATTCAAAATCAAATACACTAAATCTAAGAAATTTTTGAAATAGGTTACTAAGTACCTACAAATAGAAAAACTAGGTAATCCATTTTTAAGTCCCTCATCACGTAAGATAGTAGGCCTAACAAAAAGTGAAAACAAAGTTCACGAAAAAATCGTGATTACGAAATACTTTCAAGAGGAGATAGTGTTTATTTAATAAAGCGAAAATCAAATATAAAAATCATTTCGAATGTAAGTATCCCCGACTGTGCAAAAAATGCAAACAGTGAAAAATTTTATGGCCGTTATTAAACGTGCAAGTCTGTGTTGTATTTGCATCGTAGAAAATCGAGTATATTTAAAGTCAAATAAATAGTCTAGTTTTTTAGCTTATTTTCTCGTCATTAATTACGCATTCGTTCGATCATTAGCTATTCGCGGAATTAGCAAAATCATTATTTATTTTGTAGGTAACGTGCACGAATAGAGACCATTTATGTTTTGCCACTTTTATCCTGTCACGGTGTACTATGTAGGCCTAAAACAAGATCATTATATGCGCAGTTTTGCGTAAGCCCAACGCATACTTATCAAGGTAAAATGGTCGCGAATGCGTACACGTATGGGGGATGACCACATAACAGTGTTCAGAAAGAAAGGAAGAAAGCAAAGAAAAAAAGAAAAAAAAAATCACGTTTTTTCACGAGTGCGGAATACCGCCAGGGAAGAGAAGAAGTTCTGAAGAATTTCAAATTGATCTTTTTATCGTCTTCATCAACAAGGTAATACCAGCGCAAGAGGCGGTGTATTTTTTGATCTTTTCCTTCTGTTTTGAGAGGGGTGAAAACATTAAAATTATCCCCTATATCGTTTACCGACTAATAGCGCCAAGTTATATAAGATATTTATCTTTTCAAAATATTTAGTTTCGCTTCTGTCCAGCGGGGAGACAAAAGGAACCATGTCTCCGTACGGCTGCCACAAAAAGTTTTCCTCTGTTATTTTAATGACGATTCGATGATTATCTACGCATCCAGCCGTTTAACCTATGCGGAGGCTGCATGCAGGACTGCATATAGCGCGTATTCGCCGATCCTTATACCCGTCTCTTTTGGCCAAAAAGTTATTGTATTCGCGGATTGCGAGACTGCAGTGTGGGCCGCAGCCAACTGTGCGAATCTTGGAATCAAAATTCGAGATAATGATTGAATAATTTGCTTTTGCACGGTTTGGTCGATTCGTTAATGAATTCGCGAAAGCCTGTTGTTCTTCTTTTTTTTCTTTTTTTTTTTGTCCCTTTGATACCTTTCTCGATAGGATTCTTAGGCAACATGCAAATTCACGTCGGTGGACGCCGGAATTTCTAATTGTGAAAGTGTTTAGAAAGTTTTTACGTGAACTAGCGTACCGTTATATAGAAGAAACGACTGAGGTTTCGTGCCAACTGTTCTCTCCATGCGACGAATTTCTTGATATCGAAATCAAACTGGGTGACAATACGTTTAAAATTTGTTGCTAAATGTAGTTTCTTAGTTCAGCGAAATCGGTGTTGCTGCCTCGATTTCGATGCAGCAGTAGGGTGTGAATGTGGTCAATACCAAGGTCAAAGAGAAACTTGAAACCTACGAACCAACAGTAAAATTTGCGAAATCATTCTAACTTACAGTATATGGTAGGTACTTAATTTTTTTCCCACTCGTATCGACGAGAGAGGTAGCTAAAAATTCCATAAGCAAGACGGAATCCTTCATTTTTAATCGACTTAAGAAAAAGAGGAGCAGGCCCGATTTCAGGGTTTCCATTCGGATGGAGGATTGAATCATGTTTCATAATATTCGTGTATTTTTTCGGAAGGGCTTACTAGTATTTTGCATATTTCAAAGATGTAAAATTTTAAAAATCGAATAATTTTGTTTTAAATTGACCTTTTCTTTTTTTTTTTCTTTTTTTTCGACTCCGACGGAATTATACCCTAAATCCCCCCCTAAAACCGATCTTGAGGAAAATGTTTTATGTTTGTTCGGTATGTATACGTATATTTTTTGTGTGAGTATATGTGCACTAATTTTGATGATTCAAGATTCATTTGAAAGAAGAATTAGCCCAGAGGTGGTCTCATTAGATTTTCGTTAAGATCGGATCAATACCGGATCCATACAGAATCCGGAATTATGAATCTCAAATTTAAAATTCTACCAATTTCGGTGAAAATTCGTATCTGGGAGTATTTTTTTTATTTATTTATTTTTTTTTTTTGGGTAACTATGAATCTGCTGTCAGATTTTCGAAAATTGAAATTGCCGATCCAATATGATGAATTTTAAATTCTGAATTAAACCAATCCGAGTGAAAGTTAGCAGATAGTTAGGTAAAGTGGCGGATTTTACATTGGGTTAATATTTTTTTTCATATTTTGAAAATTGAAGCTAAAAATTGAAAAATGATAAAAATGTTTTTCAAAAAAATAAAACTGACTTGAAAAACGACGAGCCTATTATTGAAATAATGAATTCAAAAAAGAACTAATAAGAAAAAAATAATTTCCGAGGATGTTACAACAACATTTCTTTTTGATCGAGGAAGTTATAGCACCATTTTCACCTTTTTCGAACGAAAGTTTCGAAGTCGGTGCCAAATTTTAAGCAGTTAAGCAGGCAAATTGATTCTTTGTTTGAAATTTGACGAGGACTTAAAAAATTTCGTTCAAAAAAGGAGAAGATGGAGTTACAACCTCCTCGATCAAAAACAATTTTACGAGTAGTTGGCTCGCTAATGACATTTTTATGGTTTTTCGTAATTGATAATGCTTCATCTGATTATTTTTCTTCATTTCAAGAAGCTCCCGTAGACTTTCTGCAGTCAAGAGCGAAGATAAGTGGGGTCGTGGCGTTCTGAACCCCGGAGAATGCTTGAAATAGTGAATGTTTGTCGATGGTGGTGGTATTTTGGTATAGGAGGGGCGATCAAGAAGATGTGAACCATCCTTACGGGTGAACTATCCACGCTCTTGTATATGCTGTACAGTTCGCAAAAATGAATCTCTCCTTCCAACCTATCTTTACCGTATTGATACTACACTATAATTGTGTAAGGCATTCACCAAATTCACACGTTTTCGTGCTAAAATAACAAAAACACATTATCTTCGCTATGTGATACCATAATATCATCACGTCGGTATGTTGGTCAGGATATCTATATACAACCGTTCGCCACTTTTACTCAATAGGCAGGCTCTATGGAGGTAGAAACAGAAAAGGATAGGAAACAAAAAAAAAAGTAGGAAATCAAATTAATCAAATCTTATTCAATCGTTCGTAAAAGATTTACTTAATTCAAAAACTACGCGTAGGTACCCAAAGATGGTTTTTTTGACGCATTATATTTTCTCGAACTAGATATACTGTCAACATTGTAAATGCACTACCTATATAGGTAGATACGTATTTATATTACTAGCAATTTCAGTATCCACACAAAGTGTGCGACTGATGACAGTGAGGAAAGAGTGCGACTGTGAGTCAGAAGGAAAAAAAAGAAAGAAAGAAAGAATGGGATTGAAATGGAGAAAAAAAAAATCGGACACACATAACGTTTTAAGCTTGGCTGGTTGATAATGAAATGAAACATGCTCCTTTGATACTTACTTTTTTCAATTTTTTTTTTTGGGCGCACGATGATTTCGACACGGTTAGCCCCTGAAATAATGCATAGAAGAACGCGTACGCAAGAAGGAGTGACAGTACAAACAACCCATCTGCAAGCCCAATAATAATAATGGTAAAAAAAAAAAAAAAAAAGTACTACACGTTATGTAAGAGAGAGTGAGAGAGAGGAAAGAGGAAAAGAGACGCTAAGCAATGTACCGATGATTTATCTGTTGTATTCTTGTTCAGTCGAGTGGAATCGCAAATCCACCGATGGGGTTCCTCAACTTGTGTATGTGCCAGAGCGTTATAGTGCCTACGTTTCTTTTAAGCCATCGTCTACAAGGTCTAGCCCTGTATATGTATATATGTATATATATATATATATATATATATACGAATGTTCTATAATAAAGTCTATTATTGTTAATACCAACTTCTTCCGATCAAACGAACTTCGAAAAGATGGCAATATTTCAGCAATGCCACTTTATAAGTTATGTCTTTATCTATGTAGACCTATATATATATATATATATATATATACAGTTGTGCATATATACATACAACAAGAAAGACAGAAAAAATATGTTTGTTTGTTTATTTTTTTCGTTTTATTTTTCTCGCCACATTCATTTTGGTCGATGTGCGTGAACTTGAATTTTATCAAATAGGAACTTCACTCCATAATATACGTTAACCAACGAGTGGGATGTTAACTTGGCAAAGGGCATAGTTAGTTGGATAAAAGATTTTTGAATGGCGCGGCTCTTCATTTTGGTCGTAAATGGCTAGGTGGAGAAAACCATATTCGATCATGTTGTATTGGGCTTCACATTTTGAAGCAATCTTATAAAAAACCCCCCAATCAGTAATAGGTAGGTAAGTACCTATATTTGAAACTGAAATATTTTAACACTTAGTTGATTGTCTCACAAAGTACGCTTACAGAATATCTTAAATAATCATTATTCTGTTCTTTTACCTATTTTGATTGAGAATTCCGGCGATATAATATTAAAATATTCTTGAAAAAAATTTAGTTTTAAAAGATTTGGATGGTTATCATAGAATCACAATACAGAATGTCCATGATTGAAAAATCAAAAATTTGGCAGGGGGAATTATGCAGGTCATTTTCAATAAAAATAAAAAAGTTTCGGAAACTTTTCGAATTCTCAATTGTTTTTGATAAATTTCATACCTATTATTTTACTGATTTATTTATAAAATCTTTAATAACTCAAAAACCATACATTGGTGGTAAAACAAATCTAATCGCATTAATGAGAAGAAGATTAAATTTACTATCGAACTGATGTACTTAAGATTCAAACTGAAAAAAGAAAAATTACTTTTAACCTGTTTGAAAACAAAAATTAATCAACTTTTACCTAAAATTAAAAATTTCTGAATCAATTTTTTCCAAAGAAATAGGTGCAGGGTATCAGGTTTAACGCAGAAAAATTTTTCCATAGAATCAGCTTTCCAACGATTTATCACTTTTTATAGTTAAATTCATTATTGGTGCGAAGATAACTTTTGAAGATTCTGTGATGAGAAAAAAAAGTTGTAATTCTATTGATAATTCCTATTTGGTTATTATCTGAAAAATTCGTCTCTCTCAAAATATTCGTACCTAATAAGTTATTTTCAATAAATGAAATTAATTTAAGTTTGTTGAAGTTGGAATTTTTTGTCTTCATTTCTTGTCAGTTTCTTACTACTAATGATATTTTGACTTTCTTCATCAATAATAAATAAATTGATGCAGTCATGAAAAATGATATACCATTGAAAAGCTCATTCCTTCAAATCCTATACTATAATACGGGCAATAATTGTATGTATGTATGTATGTAAACGCGTTCAGAAGAACTAGACCAACAAAGTAAATGAAATTCACAGGATAGCTGTTTTTGAGTATGAAAATACGATTGAGATGGGTCTCAAGTTTGAGAAAATTCGATGAACAGAGATACGAGCATTTCTATTTATTCAACAGCACAGTAAGCGATAACAACAAACTATAACAAATGATGAAAAATTTGGCTGGCTAAAAATAACGGATAGGTAAGGTTTTATCAGCGAATTTTGGTAAGCCTAGGCAACGTATGATCATTATGATTTACGACTAATGAAGTACCTAATGAGTTTATGGTTGCAGTCTTTAATTTTACTCTCCAGAATTGAGATATGTCATAAAAATATATTTATGAAATTCGCCAGCTTGAATTAAATTAACAAAATTTTTTCTCATTTCCACATCCGAGCAAAGCTCGGTGAACCAGGTACTACTATAATACAAGCAGTAATTGTATGTGGGTATGTGTGTATGTAAATGCTATGAAGAACCAGACTGACGAAGTTCCTGAAAATTACAGTAGAGAGGTATTTGGGTATGAAAAAATAATCTAGATAGGTCTCAAGTTTGAGAAAATTTGTTGAACAGATATATGAACATCTCAGTCTATCCATCAACAGCAAGTGATAACAAGTAACAACGAACATTGAAAAACTGATTAACCCTAAAAGTAACAAATGAGAAAGGTTTTATTAGCGAATTTTGTTAGGCCTAAACTGCGTATGATTATTATGATTTATGAGTGATGACTTAATACGAGTTATGAAATCTTAATTCTCGAGATGTACGATATACGATAATACCGAAGGATGTACCTAATATTGCTGAAATTCTTCAGCTTGATTAAAATTAACAAAATTTTCTTCTTTACCGGTTCACCGAGCAAAGCTCGGTGAACCAGGTACTACAATTTTATATATTCTATAGGTGGCAACAAATTCATAGCAAAAAATTAAAATAATACACGAGTTTTTTTTTTAAATTGGGACCTATCTATGATTATGCACCACTTCCATCACTTCCTCACAACCAAACCTTCAAAAAATATAAATCAATAAACAAACTTGAGATTTTAGAATTTAAAAGCGGCTTCCGAGCAACGCTTGGTCAACCTGCTAGTCTTATTTTAATATAGAAATTCTATGTTCAGGACTTTCTTCTTGAAAACAAATTTAGTTAAAAATTTTTTCTTTCAGCAAAAATTACATAATTTTGGTTTTCAAACAATTAAAAGGTCACTTCTACAAATATTCAAGTTGTATTTAAAGTGAAAATGTACAGCTTAAATATATTTCATTTCTTTTTAATTTTAAGAGCAAAAAAACTATTTTAATATATTGATTGTGAAAATTTGTTTTAAATAACTCAAATATCGCATCCTCAAATAAAAGAACCGATAGATTTTATGGCATAAATTTTATCGTTTTTATTTTCTGCTGATGTTCAACAATACCGGGAAAAATTTTGTATGATTTTCGATGTAAAATTCCAATAATTCGTACTACTTGCATTTTTTAATCAACAAATTGCATGTAGGCCTACTTAGATAATATCTTTAAGACGAAATATTATGTAAAATGTTCAGAAGAGTGAGCATCAGAGTATTAGTGATCTATGATGTCTACCTGACTCATATACGAGTAGAAACTGATGGTCCCTTTCTCTCAATGAATATAATATTTTTTTTCATTGAAAGCCTTTGAATTTCATTACCCGTTTCCCTCCTGCTAATCCTTACTCGAGTGAAGTCCATAAAACACGAATATTCTAAGCTAAAAAAATCTGAATCATTTCCTATTTTTCTTACGAGAATGAATAAACGTGAATACCTGTCAAAAAAACCCTCCCTGAGCAGTAGCTTAGCGAAACCAAGATTCTAGAGGAGGTTTTCAGTAATTAAATTCGAAACTTCTCCTTCGTTTTCCATATTACTGAAGAACTTTTTGGAGGGTCTGAGAGGATTTGAACGTCCACGTCCAGCCGTCATTACGCCACTGACCCTAAGTCATCTAGTACTTTATAAAGCTCAGCTCATCGATGTTAAGCGTCCAGCTAGACGACCATTATTAAGTAGCATCGACTATCTATAAAAAATGAACGTCCACCCAAAGTCGACGACCTCTGCAGTCGATCTGCATCACGTTTACGTACGTACATACAGGCAAGACCTATAGATATATCCGCATGTACACCGTACCTATGTACATACCATGAACTGGAAAAACGCGTTACGAATTGCGCAAATTAAATTATAAAAATGTTTCAATTTGCACAAATCAACGAAAGTCAATACGAGGTAATTAGAGAACAAACGAAATTCGCTAACGCTGGAGTATTATATTATGGAAGCGCATTGTACAAATGAAAAGGGGTACAAAAGAGCGGAAAATCGGCAGGAAGTCGATGAGTTGGGCTGGGCGAGGAGATGGAGGGGTCGATGGTGGCCGTGGCATACACACGGGCACCATATTAATGACCGCATCGTGGATGTGTGAAGCGCAATTAACAATTGCAAACATAACATGCAGCATGCTGGAAGAGGACAAACATACATCGATGGCAGGAGCGACAACGACGCGTAGTTGGAGGAAACAGTTTGAAAAAGAGGCAGACAGACAGACAGACATAGAAAGAGAAAGAGACGAAGAATGAGCCAAAAGATAAAATGCATGTAGAGGAAAAAGGGCTACAAATTGTATGATTGAGACCTCCCGGAGCTGGTAAAAACCTTCCTATAATAGGCCTGCGAATGTCTGCCGACTCTATATATATATATATATATATATGTGTGTGTGTGTGTTTTGGGAGGTGTTTGTGTGCGAGTGCGTCATTTTCCAACAGCAGCAGTTGTCCCTTTTCACTTTTCTGACTTTTCACTCTTTTCATCTCGTTTCCCCTGTCATCCACTATACATATACATGTACATATACATATATATACATACATATATGTGTATATTATACAACTCACACACGCGTATATTCGTTCGGTCTCTGTCAGATTTCAGGCAAACGTTAATAATTTTGTCTGACTATGGTGCACATATATGTATATGTATATACTGCAAAGCCGGCTATTTTCGACATTTTCTGTTCCTCCAATGACAACAAATTCGATGTTCCTATTCCTCTATGCGTCTCTCTCACGTGTCCCTTATGTCTGTTTCTCTCTGTACGTTTCTCTCGCTCTCGCAGCCGTTTTGTCCTTCTTCTGCAATGCAAATTAATGCCAGTGCAATTACAGTCGATTTGTACGCGTGCGGAAACTCTACGAAACCGAATTAATATTCGTCCAGTGTACGCACCCGTTGACTCCGTGGACGATGGAATGTATAAATATATATTTTTTGTGCATGTTTCGAACACTTTTTTTGTCCCCTCAATTCGTTTTTTTTTTATTTCTTTATTTTTTCGCCAGTAAATATAATATTGTTTGTCACATTTCACCTACTGGCAGTTCGTTATTGAAATTATTGATTATTCGCAAATCGCAAATATTGTTATTAAATTCATGAACCGCGTGATGCCAAAGATTTCGTATAAAATGTGTCACTCTATAGCTACACAATAGGCATACTGGGCATACACGTTGCCGATATTTGTTAGAATTTTGAAAACAGTAATTCTATCGACGCTACCCACCCTTTGGTACCCACTTAATTTTGAGGACCATGAACGCTACTCCAACCCCCAATAGTTCAAATAATCCTAAGTTCAGCGTTAAATACGTATTTCGAATTTCTAGGAAAAATTTAAATCGAAAATTAATATATTAATTTGATTTACTCGTGCTGGTACCTAATGACTCTAGGAATGAAGTTCAAACATCAAAATTTTGATCTGATAAAATGACATTAATAGGGGGTCTATATATTAACACGGTTCAGGGGACTGCACGTGTCCTTCAGTTCGAGAAAGGTATATTTAATCAACAATTTTTCATAATATTTTTCAAATTCTTGATTACATTTACTTATAGGTGCGTTTTAATCACTGATGGGGGTAAATGAAATTTTTTCTGGAATACATTTTCGATGTTTTGGTCTTCTTGGGACAACTGCAAGTACTCAGGCGTATGGGGTGGTTTTGGTAATTTTCTTAAATTTTTTCTAGCTAAGGCAAGTGAAGATGTCACCCGGGGCAATGGCTCTATTTGATCGCTGCTGGTTATGGGCTGGGTTCTAATAGATAAAAATTATTAATCTTCACTCGTTTGAATGTAGCTGTTTTTTTGCGATAATGCCACATAAATATAGGCGCCGACTTTTGAAACTGGCTGTGGGTGCACGGTATGAAAATTTTTCTAATATGATTCAAATCACGAATCCTTTTCAGCCTCAAAAAAAGATCGGAATCCCACTTTTTTCGCGAATCTGCCTGCTCTTGTTGTGGGTGCACTTGCCCCGCGCACCCGCGAAAGTCGGCGTGTATACACATAAACAATATTAACAAACAATTTTTTAATTTTTTTCAGCGGAATTTATTTTACATATTTACTAGCTGCCCACGCTTTTAGTAATGCCGGCTGGCATCTGCGCTGCACATAGAATACCTATTAAAATACGTCTCAGTCTCTGTCTCTCTCCTTCAGTTTACTTATGGATATATATTGATGCATGTCCTGAAGCACCGCTTCGAGGTGCTTTGGCTTGGGCTGGCTTGGAAACAATGTTTATTTTAGGGGAGAAAAGGAACAGTTGGCGTGGAGCAAAGAAAAGGTTGGCGCGTGCGCAGGAATTTTTCAATAATTTATTTTAGTTTTGACTATACATTGATGGTAAAGAGCATTTTCTTTTTTTTAAATGCTCAAGCATTCGAAGCGATTATTCCGCAAATGCTGGAAAAATAAATGCTTGACATTTAAAGCATATACTCAATAAGCGAACGCCGGAGAACTTATGAGCATCTTCAATAGTTAAAGCCAACTTCATTTAGGTATCAAGACGTCAAGTGAAAATCACAACGTCGTAAATTAATAAGCGAGGAACCGATTTTTATCAAATAAGAAAGAGCATTTATACTATTGTTATAGCGTTTAATTTCAGTGGCTTTCAAAGAAAACGTGGTTAATGAAAAAGAAATTGTCAACGGTGAGGAGAAGTTTCGTTAATTCATTTTTTTAAATGTATAGTTTACCATTCTCCGAATTTAAAGATCCATATGAAATAAAAGTACGTCAGTTTGTGAAGTTAAGAATAATGTTTTAAATGCTGAGGCGAACAAGAGTGATAACTGATAAGATAAAATATGAATGAGATGAATAAATGTGGTAAGTTAGGTATGGATCCGAGAGGAAGTATTCTGTCAACAGACACTCCTCTCAATCTATTCATCATCATTAGCAGTAACAGGTACCGGTGAAAAATTTGCCTGGAACGAAAGTGATTTTTATGTCTGCAATCTGCAATTCTACATTTCATCAAATTTTGTAATGAACGCTAAATGCGATGGATACAAAATGTCTCATATTCACTGAATCTTGACCTCAAATTTCAATAGTTGATAATTCGACATCGGCTTTGGTTATAAAAAAGCTCTGAAGCGCCGCCTCGCGGCACTTTTGCTTATACTGGCCTAGCAACACTGATCAATTTGTTATTAAGATGAAAATAACAAAACATTTATAGTTGACGGATGTGGCTTGAATTTTGTCTGAATAATTTTTGTTGAATTTCGTCTTAAAAAATCGGGTTGTACCTTTATTATAATGATATAAAATAAGTTGGGTTAAAAACGAGTTTTAAAAAAAATACGCTTTTATAATTTGAAGAAGAATATAACGGCGAAAGAGAAAATAAAATTTCTCACTTTTTTTTCTTATACAAAAACAAACAAAAATTGAAAAAAAAAAACTGACAAAAACGGATATGTGTGTATGTGTACGTGTGTCGCAACACGTGAAAGCAGCGCTGACGTTGGTCATCCGGTGTACTTCAACAAATTGAGTGAGTAGAATAAAAGCATATAAAAAAAAAGATAAGTCGCACTATCCGTCCTTCCATGGCGCAGTCACACTACAAAAGGAGAAAAGGGAAAATTTAAACAAAGTACCTAGGTAAAACCGTAGAATTCGTTGTTTCAGCAGAAAGCAACAAACATTTTTTTGTGTCTGTATGTGGCTGCCTGGATAGTGGCACTTGCGCATCGAATATGAGGGAATAATTGGCAAAATAATATCGGAAAATAATGAGCGAAATAATATTGGGGAAATAATTTCATGAAATAATTAAAGGCTTGTAGGTACATATATTATAGTGATGAAAACCACAAAATCAAGGATGAGTCGAACCATGTCAGATAAATTCACACCCATCCTATTATTTACCTTTGTAATGAGCACTGTTTAGTGTGTTGTTTTATTTATTTTATCAATTTTTTGATATTTTTATCTTTTCATTTGATCAGTCTATATCTGGAAGTAAGTTTCTGCTGTCGAGTTGACCGAGTTGTTACAAACTTACAACTTATTGTTCAGTTTTACTTTTTAGATGGTTCAGTTGTGTATAGTTGAAGTTTGATTTTTTGGCTAGTTTCAGTTCAAACTTTCAATAATTGAAGCAGAAAGGAGCAGGGAGCAAGCTCCATCACACCGGAGCAGTTTCTGAAACCAACTCATTTAAAAAACCTGTTTCTTCAAACCAGGCAGCTCCGGAGCAGCACATCCCTATTACAATTCATAGTTTGTTTCAGGTTTCTACAATCGCAATATGAATGTTATTGATTGGTACAATGGTAACGAGTCCGAAGTTTCACACTGACAACCATACCTAAACTATAATTAGAATAGTATGACCAATGATCGATTTAAAACCTCATGAGCACATTCGGAATAAAAAAGTCGGTGGAATCTTACCTTCTCGATAATTCACTTTTCTGCCTTTGGATTGTTTGGTTTCTCCATTTTTACTCTGAACAGTGCGAAAATCCCCCCCAAAAAACGAGAAATGAACCTTTCAAAATTAAAAATAAATTTACACACCGAATACAAAACCTCTAAAACCTTTCCGAGTTGACTAAAATTCTTTCATATGTGACGTCATCGAAACTTTTGAGCATAATTACAGCTATCAGGTCTCCGAACCAAAATTTCCTAAAGACCCTGAAAATGATACCCTTCAAAGAGAACTGAAATTTCGATTCTTTCGTATTATGTGGACATTACGGAAACTGATGAGCTTCATTACAGATTTCAGGATGAAGCTTTCAGAACCAAACTCTCCAAAATACCCTAAAAATTAAACTTTTCAAGAAATAAGTGGAACTTCGCAAACTTAAACCTTGATTCTTCCAAACAAGATGTCATTTAAATTTCTGAGCTTGATTACAGCTTTCACGGTTGACCTTTCAAAACTAAACTTCCCAAAAGAACCTGAAAAATAAACTTTGTACAATAAACGAAACTTCAATCATTTCATATAATAGATAATAGATACCTACCTATACCTGACTACATGCAACATATTATTAAATTTTCTAGAAAAAATATCCTCATTATTATCGATTCGTTCGCTGATCTATAGGTATAGGTATTCGAAAATCTTAATTACTCTTATTCGATCTGTTGACGAACATTTTCGTATTGCTCGTATTTGTTAGTACTGAAAATATAATAACAAGTGTGCATGTGCATGTTTATGTGTGGTCTGTAGGCAAGGATACAGTCATATTCGAATTTTATACTTTCGAAATTGTAACGTCTCGTTACCGGACACGCAATTAGAATATCGATTGCAACGAAAACAATTGAAAAAGGGTTGTAAAAAGCGAGAAAAAAAAAGGGGGGAAACTAGAATTAAACTACCGTGGTATTGAAACGTTGAACGAAAAAAAAAAACAAAAAAAAAACGAGAAATAAAAAGGGCTGGTCGGATGTGTCCTATATTTGTTTGGGAAACTGGAAAACGTTTCGTTAATTTATTGTAAAAGTTACTTGAAAATAAAAAAAATAAAAAAATTAGCCTACAGAGAGAAAGAGAAGTAAAAAAAAAAAAAAAAAAGGAAAAAAAAAGAAAGCACTGCAACCAGCAGCAGATACAGAGGCCTGGTCGGCGTGTAAATGAATCGTATAGTTTGAGCGAGGTTTTCCAGAAGATGAAGAGGCGGTAAGTTCCAGGGGATCCGCTATTTCCTCCACACAAAAGGCTATTACTGTTATGTTAACAGCAGTTTGTAACACGCAATTAACTATCAACTATATTAGAAAGGGTTTGAAATGCGTAAAGGGTGAGATCGTGGCCGCCATTTTAACTATCCGGTGTCAGAACAAACTGACAAAATGTAATTAAGTGTCGGTGTAAAATTGGGCTTTTATACTTCAGTTTTGTTGACTGCATTTAATATTACTTACGTTATCGTCATACAGTAGCCTGTTCATATAATACATGTATATACACATTGTATATACCTATCGTAGTGTAGTCTATCCTACTGTATAATATGGTAAGAGGAAGAAATAATTTTTTTGTGACTTTTATATACTTACGTATTACATTTCGTTTTCAAAAAATTCTATTACACAACTTAGATAGGTCTATACCATCATCTATAACACTCCAAGATATAAGAAAAAAAAAAAAAAACATGAACAATCGAAACTATATTATTTGGTTTGAGAAAAGAGAAAAAAATCATTATATAATTTGTTTCTTCTTCGTTTACAACATTAATCTTTGGCAAACGCATGGAGCTCAGAATTAATTGGTATATGATTAGAAATAGTTAGCAATCTCAGTAGGAAAACTGATAATCGATAGCCATGTGTTTTTTTTTTTATTCTTCAAAGGAACCTGCTGATAGACTGTACAATTGTACATTTAATTTCGATAACCACTTACACCGATTTTTTGGTCGTGTTTGCCACGGTCCATTAATTAAAAGATGGAGCTCCTTATCAGAAATCGACGGCAGGCTTACTTCGTGGCCGCCGTGTTGGCAGTTACTGCCACAAAAAGTACATTCACCCAGTATTGGTTCATATATACATATCTGGGATGATATAGTGCTTTATCACAGTTTGACACCGGCCACAGCCACATTCCCGACCAAAAATGGTGGTGTGTTTGGTTGGCTGCGAGTGCTCCAGCATATGATTGAAAACATCATCCTGCTCGCTATATAAATTTAGCCCTGAATCTCGACCTTTCCCTACATGCGGCATCGATATATATCCTCCTGACGTTGGAGCCTAATCTTTTGAAGAAAAAAACACATCCGTAGTACTGTCCAGAACTACATATTATACCAAATAAGTCATTCGAGTCATACTAATGGTACATGCGGTATTCTTGAAGACTATTAATTTTGATATACCTGTAAGATCTGCTTTAGATTTGCATATTTGTGCCTTTAAAAATACGTCAGTTCTCGTAAAGCATCGAGTAGCCAGCATATTGTGGGCGTATTGGTAAAAAACAGAAATTAATGGTGGGGCAGCTAAATTGAAAAAAAATAATAACTTAAGCGCAGTGATACTTCGCTAGAAAACCCAATTTGCCAGCTTGCGTTAACAATATTAAAAATTTTTTTAAAATAAATAAATAAATAAAATAAAATATAAATTAATACAGTGCAGTCGAAAAGAGGTTCGTAACCCCTTGAGCCGTAAATAAGAAAAATATTCTTCAACTTCTACCAAACATGCACTCACATAATGACAATCTATTGTGAAAATTTCAATCCGATCCCTTTTGTGTGTAGTTCCTTCAACACTCTGGAAAAATCACTTTTCAAAGAATTTTTTGTCCTCCAGTTTTCTCAAAAACTATCTAGACATCAAACTTTTTTCAGACTTGGTCTTATATAAAAACTATGTGTTTGGTAGTTTTCTCAAAACTGTGAACCAAAAATTTTCTCTAACATATTTTTCTTTTCCAGTTTTTTCGGAAACTATTGATCGATTGAGCATCGAACTCGTATCAGACTTGTACTAGCATAAGAAAAATCTATGGTGAAAATCTCAGTCCGATTCCTTTTGTCGTTTCTTCAAAATTTTGGAAAAACCACTTTTTCAGACATTTTTGTTTTCCTGCATTATTTCTCCTCCATCCGTCCTGTAGTTTTCACAAAATCATCAACCAAAAATTTAGGTGATACATAATTATACATATATTATATAATATAAATTTACATTAAAAAAAAAAATTAGTCAAAATGGGAAAATGGTGTCATTAGTTTTCTTTTGTCATGAAACGGAAAATTTTCACTACTTCCACCCATAATCACTCCTTGAGGTTAATTTGAATAAACGGTAAAAATGTCCAAATAATTACGAAAGAATGTCAGATTTCACCAGCAAACAGTTCGCACCTTTCAACTCAACACCACCATTTGAATATGGATTCCATTAACTATAAATATACTACTCAGTTAACGGTGGACTCCAAAAATAGGAATATGCTTATATTAATTTAATTGAAAACAAAACACACTCTATAATTCGTTTTTTGATTTTCATAAAATATTTTAAATTTCCCAACAAACCTTTAAAGGCATTTATCCAAAAACTTCGTTTTAATTTAATATATTTTCATCCGGAAAAGCCTTTTTAACAATCGCAAACAGAGCCGTTAAATTTATTTAATTTACTCGTTATCAGTACGTCAAAACTATTATTCAATAATTACGAAACTGTTTATCATTACTGCAAATTCAGGTTTGGATGCGTTGAAGTTTGGTCATGATTGATCATTTAGTACAAAAATGAAGGTTTCACAATGAGCCAGAACCGACATCTTTTCATTTCGGAGTGTAGTGAGAGCCGAGAGTCAAATTAAATAGAGGCCTTACACTCATGGACGTATTTAGGATTTTCTCTAAAGGGATGCAAAGCAAAAGAAAAATTTTCCAAAGAGGAAAGAAAAAAAAACTGTTCAAGGACAAAAAAAATGTGAAAAAATAATTTTTTTTTTGTTGAAAACCTGCGAAAAGGGAAAAACTAATTTGATGCTCGTCCCACCATCTTGCACCCTCTCAATTTTGCCCATGCTTATAGCGCTATGATTTTCTCACAGATACGTTTACATTAAACACGCGTTTTTAAAATATAAGCTTTTATTTATTTATTTTTGAGTTTAGCTTTACGCGAAATAGGTTGGCTGCAGTATTGATACCTATATTTTTAAATCGCAGTAGTGAGTAGAATAAAAGCTTACAAATTTTACAGAGTCGATTTTGATGAATTTTCTTTTTAAATGATGAAGGATGACTCCATTGAAGTCCTATATTATTTTTTTTTAAATCTATATAATAGTTTTCGACTAATCTTTAAAAAATTATTTTTTTGTTTGTATATTATGAAGGATAATATGTATGTATATAAGTCCGCCAATTTCTAGGAAACACTGGACTAAATTGATGATTTCTCTTTTTAAATGATACAGGTGGATACGGGTGTGGTCCCATATTATTTTCTTTCGAGTCGATGAGACAGTGTTCTTTATATACCTATCATTAAAAAAAACTGTTTATTTTGAAGAAAAATTGCGAATAACGATGGTGCACGAAGAAACGAAAAATCATTTAAAATTTTCTTTGTTAGAAAGGAACCAACTTAAAAGATAAATAAATAAATTAATTTCTCTCCCAAAATCTAGGGGCTGAAATTATTGATGCCGGCGCTAATTAAAAAGTTTTTTCATAAAATTTAACGGAACTGACGTACCTATAAGTCTACGTTATGATGAAGGAAAATAGTGCTAATTTCAATAATTTCTAATCCCTATACATTTTGTTGAAGAAATTTCAAAAGGATTGTTTTTCTTTTTTCAGCGCACTTTTAGTGTTGCTTTTTTTTTCTTTGAAGTTGGTTCTTTTTTGATAAAATATTTTCAAACGATTCCTTTAAAATTATTTTTCTAATTATTCTCGATTTTTCCACAATATAAGAGAAAAAACTAATCCTTCCTGATTTATGAATTAAGTAAAGAGGTACATAAATATTTCAAGCTGATTCATAAATCCAAATCCTATTATCACTCATCGATAAAGAATATGTTTTGAGATTCTGAAAAGTGAAATTCCTATAGAATTGGTAGGTAAATGGTTTGATTAGTGCGGGTGAAATTTTCGAGTAATTTTCAGATTTCAGCGTATGGAGGGGGTTAAAATTTATCATGTGAAGCATGCGCTACATACGCTATATAAAAATTCCGGCTCTGCAAAGAGCAAATTCATTTTAATATATTTCGATAATTTGAACATTGATAATGGTTTTTAGGAAGGCCGCAAACCTACTTATTCTTAAAATATTGAATGTTGAAGAATTATAGCCTACAGTTAAAGTTCCAATAATGGTTCATAAACCAAAAAAATTATTTTTTTCACTGTATGGTGTGTTATCCGGTCACTCATCAATGTCTTTATTAACGAAAGAGAAAGCTGCCACGAAGAAAAAATCGGATCTGGAAAATTTTGTCCATCTCAAAAAACAAAGATGATAATAATGAGATTATAGTAGTGAAAAACCGGCGCTAAAAGGCTACACTCTCGACGGGAAATACAATAAATACTTATAATATAAAATCAATACTCAATGATTGAACGACATGCTGTTGTATAGCTTGAAAATACCAAAAACTAATCGTATATTACATACCTATAGGTTTTAATTAAAAAAAAAAAGAGTGATTATATACGAAGGCATGTACCAATGGCTTACGCAATCTGCGGTGTAGATATAAGTGCCACCCATTGTTAAAAAATTGATAAGTAATTCGGATAAAGATTACTAGTGTGATGTGGTCTTTAAAAAACCCTCAATAAGAAATAGTTAAGATCAGGATTTCTGACTTATCGGTCAAGAGTGGAAAAATTGTGTAATTCGGTGCAACAAATTCGGAGACGATCATCAGCTAAATGCGTTATAATGCAACACCAGGCCAAAATCACTAATTATTCTGATGAAATCGTTGAAAAATTAAAAAAAGTACAAGGCAAATGGTGCTACCGTAGGTAGGGATACGTAGGCCCATATTCACAAACGCCATTTTAACCTCTCTTTACTTGAACATCACTTAAAAATGACTTTTGGCACAATTTTTTATTTAAGAGTGTGGTAACATTTTATTTTTACATTGAAACTTTCATAAGAGATACAATGTTCCCACATTTTTAAGTACAAAATCGTGCAAAAAACTTTTTTAAAGTGAAGTTTAAGTGATGGGACATTAAAGTGATATTTGTGAATATGGGCCATAATGTCAAAAATTAACTTTTATAGTAGGCTACTTATTGTACCTACATAGGTATATGTATATATGCTTTTATAATAAAGTGGACTCCTATTAAATTGTTTTAAGAATCAATGAGATAGTTTTAGAGTTAAATGTTTTTAAATAAAAAATTCACAGGTTTCACCTGTTGTAAGAACGAAAAAAGAGCGTGAAAATGAATAAAAATTTAAAAAAATTAAGTGATGTTTGTTATTTGTTTTTTTAATTATTGTATTTACTCCATAAACAATGAAACAATGTTACCATTTGCATTTTATTTTTCATTCCATTTTCTCCTTCCACTTTTTTATCATCGTTATCAACCACCTTCTCTTACTCTTCATGCATAAAACATTAGTAAAAATTGGGTGGCAGATACTTTTTCACAAACTGACTCGAGAAGCATTTTCAATGCTAAAAACTGCTAATTTTAAAGTAATATTGCCACCAACACTAGAAACAAAAAATCATTGAAAACAATTTTTTCCAAAAAATAGAATCAACTTAAAAAAAAAATAAAATAAAAAATGCTCTAAAAAATGAAAAATAATTATGTCTAAAGACTGAAATTATTGAAGTCGGTACTTTTTCCTTTATCATGTAGGCTTTATACCTATGTCAATTCCTTCCAATTTTACATGACAGAACTTTTTAATTGATGCCGACTTGAATAATTCCAGATGCTAGACCTAGATCTTGCTAGAGAAATTTAAAAAGAATTTTTTTCACTTTTTAGTGTGTTTTTTAATTTTTTATTTTTGGTCATAAGGAAGGATTTGATGGGAAAACATTTCTCCTCTTTCCCCTCACCGCTAGTAACAGTTTTCAAGAACTTTTTTTCCATAGAGGGGAGAGACCACAGGCGGACTTTGGTCAAACCCAGAGGCTTTTTGTAGTGGGGCATGTGGGTAGCAAAATCATGATGCAGTTGGACAAATTGTGTAACTGATGATTTTTCTTTCTGCTCGTTAATTTATCAATTTTTCAAAAGCTGGAAATTTTAGAGAAAAGTTGGTTAACTTGGGAATTTCACTCTCCATGTCTGAACTACTGTAAAGAGTCACTAGGGGCAAATGCCAGCAAAGTTTGGTGTGGTGTGTTGAACCACACAGCATTTCTCATGTGGTACATTTTGTAACTTGCACCCCTTATACGCTGACCATACTCATACATGTAATACGACACTAAACAAAAAAATTTACAGGTTTCACACTTTGTAAAAATGTGAGGAGGGCATTGAAAATGAATAAAAATTTTAAAAAAATGAAGACTTATTCATTTTTTATTTTCTATTATTTTTGTATTTACTCTGTAAACAACAAAACAATGTTATCACCTCCACTTTATTTTTCATTACCATTTTCTCCTTCCACTTTCGTTACCATCGTTATCTACTCCTTTGGTGACTCTTCACACATAAAAAATTGGTAACAATTGGGTGCCGAACACTCTTCCACAAACTGACTGAAGAAGCATTTTCAACGCTAAAAAAAATTATTTTGCGAAAACATCATGAATCAAAACAAGTCTGTCCCTTTGGGTCATAAAAAAAGAGAAATTGGCTCCAAATTTAGACAAACTTAGATAAATTTACCTATATTGAGATTAGATGTAGAGATATTTTTACAAAGTTTAATTCTCTGGTATTTGAACTGCTGCAGATGTTTTTTGAGGCAAAATTTGCTAACAGTATTCTTCAAAAAAGTAATTTTTTGAACAATGACTGTCATCTTCCAGCAGAGAGTTAAACTGTTTCGCAAGTAGCCCACAGTTCATATAAGATGACGCGTGCCACATGTGACATATTTGACAATTCAAAAAAAAATGTCTCTGTACGAAATAAAAAAAAAAAAAAAAAAAGTATGTATAATTATGTCCAAGCAACTGTAGGATATATCGTCGAAAAAATATTTACGAAACACCGTAAGTATATCATGGCCATAAAATAAACGACCACGACGTAAACTATACACGTAGACTATAAATACAAAATTGCAGCAATTATTCTCTCGCTGACCACCTGTAGCCCACTAGCAGACGAATAAAATAATAAGTTTCCCCAAAATACGAACCGATGTACAAAAACGGTGAAGAGCATTAGATGCAGTTCTACACGAATAGGCTACTTTAAACAGAATAAAAAAAAATACTGCACTTCTCGGCTACGTTGTACATTACGCGAATTCGAAAATGGAACGTTAATTTATGCTGATGAAGCTCTGCAACGCCACCATCATCACCAATAACCCCACCAGTCCACCGCCACCTCGCCACCAATGTCGCCGCAACGTACTCTTGTTTCAATGCTTGCGTATGAACGTTTTGATCTCACTTCTGTCTCGCACTCCCCACTCGCTCACGCCCCCTCGACCTATACGTACTGATCATCCTACCATAGAGACGATGACTGTCATTGGTGGTACACCAACTTCCTTCGCCGATGCACACTCGGTTCAACCAAAATCAAGAAAAAATGTGCGACGAAAGAAGAGAAAGGGAGGAAAAAAGCACACGTCAAAATAGCGGAAAGTAAACGGAAAAGAGTGAAGGTGTCACCAAACCGACGGCGGCGTAACAAAAAAATGCCTCGGGTACATGTTTTTTTTTTTTTTTGCAATACGTGCATAAAATGGTGTATTTTTAAGGCATATATGGCGTGATGAAAGTGGCTGATTCCTGACCACTTTCATTTCTCACTCTTATCTTAATTACTTTTTCTCACACCTTAATTTATTTTTGGTTACACCTTAACTTCATTTTTTCACTACTTTATTCTTTTTATCACCATTAATTGATTCCCCCCGAGTCCTCCACTCCCATCAGTTATCATTGCCTTCTTATTCTCTATCATTTAAATTAATTTTTCTTTTTTTTTTCTTTAAAAATTCTCTTCGCCCTGATGGAGATTCGAACAATCGATTAATAGAATTCAAAGGTCCACAATTGACCAACTTATGGCTATAAAAGATAGGTGATATAAAGGCGAAATTTTT
Organism: Ericerus pela; assembly: GCA_011428145.1. Taxonomy (NCBI): domain Eukaryota; kingdom Metazoa; phylum Arthropoda; class Insecta; order Hemiptera; family Coccidae; genus Ericerus; species Ericerus pela. The sequence goes on along the minus strand of WOFM01000085.1, from coordinate 2,401,028 downwards.
CCATTATTTATTTGTAGCTTTTTTTTTTTTTTTTTTTTTTTTTGAATTTCATTGATAATCTGCTTGTTTTTCACACACAATTTTTTTTTCTCACGGCTAGGTAATTGGTTCCTCAGTTTCCCCAACACCTTTAAATGTCTTATTTTCTTTCGTTAAAATTAATTCAATTTGTTTTCTTTAAAATTTTCTCTGCCATAAGGGGGATTCCACACGGCAACCTTCAGGTTTTATTGCCCCCAATTCGAATACTGCTTTCCGTACACTCCTTGCAAAAAATATTGAATGCCAAGATCAAAATTAGCATTAACTCTGTTAGTCTGGCCATTGAACATTTGTCTCTCAAGAATCAAAAATAGGTACAAATTTGCTCATTATATTGATTATTCTTGCTCTTATCAAACAGTCTGATTGATATGGTTGAGATAATTGGAGACTGGAGTATATATTGTATTTATAATTAAACGTTGATTTTGTTCTACCATTGACTTGGTTACTTTTATTTAAATCATTTACCCAGTTCTATATTTCTAGGAAGGTTGCTTCTCCACAGAATTACAGCTATTAACTGATAAACATTTTTTCGTATATTCATGATTGATTTATATTTTTTGGATTCGAAAATTTCCTTCGTTTGTATAACGTTCTTACCGCATCTCAAAGATTCTTCTTCCAATCATTCAAACTATAGGTAGTCTTAATAACAGAATGAGAATTACCACAATCTAACAACAGAAACAATACTTTTTCAGCCTATAGAAACGGAGATATTTGCGAGAAACAGAAAGTTCAAGCTTAGAGCGCAGAAATGCAAACAAAAATATTACCTATCTACTTTCTCTATTGCTTTGGAGGCTTAATGAAACAAAAAACTTACCAAATTATTCAATTTAAAATATAGATTCCTTTTCTCCTCGTTGACAAATGATAAATGCACATTTTTACTCAACTGGACTCTGCTTACTTTTCGTGTTTTATTCTATATACAATGAAAAATAGTAATACTTAGGTCTCAGTCATAACATTCTATTAATTTCTTTTGAAAGATTTACATATTTATGATTGAGGCGACCACAGAAAAATTATTGAATAAAATCATTTAAACGATTTTCCTTGGTCATGTAATGCAGGAAGTATCTTTCCACTTCTTCAAGGCACTGAGATACTTTTTCATAAATATTCTGTAATGCAGAAAGTATTATGCCGTGAGCAGGGGCGTTCTAAGAATAAATTCCGGTTTTCGATATTTAACCGTTTGTACACCGGCATATACATACCTCGATATATTGATAAAAGAATGTATTTTATATTTATAAATACTGTAGCCTACCTATAGGCGATAAAAATATTTCGGTTGAGAATTTAAAAAATATTTCTCAGTGAAATCATTTTTCGATAATAAGAGAAATGAAATTAATTGAATTGTTTTGGCTTTTTATTACAATTTGAGGATGAAATGAAAAAAACTGAGATATGAACCATCGATTCAGTTTCACTGGAAGACCCAACACAGAAGCATAACTCCAACAGACTGACAATGGTTAAAGAAAATGACCGGCAGTACATGTTGTTAATTACAGTCATAGTCACCAGATAAGAGTTTTTTTTCGGACAGGCTGGGCCCCACTAATAATTTGTTTTAGGGGTCCAGTTACCTCAATAACTGTGCAGATTCACGTGTATGTACGAATACTAAATACGTTTTTCTGTATTAAATAATCAACAACTTTCACATTTCCTCTTCAGTACACCAATAATTTTACCAATTCGACGCCAGGGTTTACGGCCAGTCCACTGCCGCGTTCAGCACTGCTATTGATCGCAGGATTCTCAGAAGACAATAGAGAAGAGATATTACGTCAATCAATCACAGCCAATGATTTCACCAGTCAGCTATTGCCAGTCAACCTCATAACTACCAACCATATGCAGGTAACCATTGATGTGAACCATAATCACTGATCAATAGGTAATTCACAATCAATCAGAAAATCATACCTAATAGCCAAGAACCACAATCGTCAACTACATTCAGAAAGCAAACAATGTTTGCATCAACCATAATCAGCAAATACCACAACCATTGACTTTATCTACATCTATAGTAACCATCATTACTAACTCTCGTCACGATCCAGGGTCATTGTTCATCGACACCAGCTAGTCCAAAATTTATCAAAAATTAGAGCCCAGGGCCCCAAAAGAGAATTGAAAAAATATGTTCTATCGGGACAGCATTTTACGATTCAGTGCGTAGGTAGGGGAAATTAAATGATTTTTAAAAAAAAAATTAACATCTCCAAGCTTCAACTAACATACTTATTATCCATAACAAAGTTTAATTGAAATATATTTTTACGTGTCACTGAGGGGAATTCATAATTGAAAGATCTTTTCAATAATTCAGTTTAACAAGTTTAAGCACATCCTCTTCAAACTCGATCACCATGATCAAAAAATTGTTTCTTTTATTCGGGAGAAGTAACTGGCATTAAAATAATTTTAGATTAAAAACGAATTTTCAAAAGATAGGCTTTTATTTTTTTTAGCTCTAGTTTCGTGGGAAGTAAAAATTTTTCGTTGCGGAAGATTGGCTGCAGTATTGGTATATTTTAAAATCGCGGTAATGAGTAGAACAAAAGCTTATAATTATAAAAACACGCCTGGTCTATTCCATATACAGCTTCTAGATTAGTAGTCTTACTCACTCTGTTTCCTTTTTCCTTTTTTCTAATTCAAATTAATTACAATCGGATTGAGAAAAATACAAGTACCTAGATTTTTTATTCGCATGATAATTATTGATAAAATATCCGAATTGTATTTGCGAATTAGTTAATAAACTCTTGAAAAAACAAAGAGAAAGAGAATAACGAGGTCAAACGTACGTAGCTTCATCTTAAAGGAGGTCCTTATGAACACCCCCTAGTCGTAATTTCACCACCCTTCATAAGGACACCCAATTATTTTATGCCAATCAATTTTTTTTATTTTCTTTTTTGGCTAAGGAAGGCTTCAGGACACCCATCTCCCGTATGTTCATCGTTGGAAAATAAAAAATTTTTATTTCGACAACGCTGTAAAATGGTTGCGTACTTCAATGGCAAAAGCAAAACGTTCGATTAAACGCGTCGCCAAACGCTTCAGTCTGGTCGAACCTTCAGATAATAAAGAAGGAGAGAAAAAAAAAGAAAGTATCGCGTTTACGCACGCGAAAGAGAGATAGAAAATAATATTACGAACGAGAACGAGTACGAATAAAAGTGTGAAAGAGAAAGAGAAAGCGAGAAAAAAGATTGACGAACAGTCACTTCGGCGTATCGTGATACACACACAACACACACACACACACACACATACATATATCTTTTTTATTCTTTTTGCCTACAATGGGTGGGGTTTTTTCAACGTACCTACCCACTCCGCCGTCAACGGTGTGAATTTCTTCTTTTTTATTTTGTAAAAACCGGATACGAAAGGGTGGGGTTGTGGGGATTACCCCATTTTCGGGTGGAGGGAGTTTGTGGAAAAAAAAGATTTTTAGTTCGCCGGTTGGCCACAAAGCAAGCGGGTGGCCGCCGACAAGACCGCTGAGAGGGAGCGAAAAGCGTCGAAGGTGAGGGGTAAAAACGCATCCGTCTTTGTCACCCTTCTTCCTTTTTTCCTCTTTTTTTTTTTTTCGCTGTTTCGTTGCTTTTTTCGCCCATAGAGGGAGGTTGTGGAGGGAGAAAAAAAATAATACCCGCAATACGTCGTCAGTCGTGACGGCACGGCTCGGCGGCGGAGGTGGTGGCAGCGGCGGTGGCGGTCTGGAGTGGGGTGTGCGGTGAGAACGGAAAGAATAGTAGATATGAAAAAAGGGGGAAGTACCACTTTTATAAATACGCGCTCGCACGTGCACACACACACGCACACGAACACACACAACCGCCAGTATAGTGAAAAAACCAAAATATTCTCTGTCCTATACGTTTTATCATGAGACAGTTGTACGCTAACACGTTATCGTTTCGTGTCTGAGGGTAGTAATTTTTCAAAAAAATCAACTTTTTCTAGTACCTAACTCTATTTAGTTTTGTTTTGTTTTGTTTTTTTTTTGTTTTTTTTTTCTCGATTGCAAATATCTATGTAGATGAGTAAAAATTAACACTAATAGGGTACAAAAAATTTTATTTCGTTTTTCTTCTCTTTCGTGTTACATCGTGTAATTTTTTTTAAATTTTTTATCTAGTTTTTATTGGGTTTCACATGTGTTTTATTGGCAATGTTTTTTTTTTTTTTTGTTAATAATGTGTTTATCGTCCCCGTATAATCATTGTATAGACACATTAATCAGTTTTACTAAGTGTTTTTGAATTCTATACCAGTAAAAAAGACTAAATTGTTGTTGTTGTTCTCCGTTGTTGTTTTTTTTTATGGTTTAGTTGGAAACATAATCGTATACAATATATACGCCTATATATATATATATATATATATGTCTGTGTGTGTGTATCATAATTTCATATTATATGTATATATATATATTTATATATATACATAGGAATACATACAGCCTTTTTTTGCTTTTTGTCGTTCGTACCCGCATAATATCGCCGCCGTACCTCTGTAATACATTTTTTTGCGCGTCGCGTCCCATCCATCCGCCACACCCACCCACTCACCTCATCTTGGCATTTTCCCATAAATGTGTCTTGATGTGTCGACGTTTCCGCGGCCCAATTTGACAGACAAACTACTCGACATGGTGTGGCGGCACGAGGTAAACCTTTTGCCACCCTCGTCCGACGACCAGTTCAGCAAGGAGGTGTACGACCGGTCGCTGGAAATGCTGCAAAGGTACCACGGCAAACTGGTGGCGACGTCGTGCCCCATCATTTTGTGCTCGGCACTGCCCAGCCACCATCGGTCCAACAAATCGTTGCGCAATCCGTTCAAGGTGATCGTGCTGGACGAGATACCGGACGGGACGACGGTCACGGTCAAGGCCGGAAACGACGAGAATTGCTGCGCCGAAATCAAAAACTACACGGCCGCCCTCAAAGACCAGGTGGCCGTATTCAACGATATACGATTCATCGGCAGAAGCGGACGAGGTAAGCGGTTTTTTTTGTTTTTTGGTAAATCCGCGTCCACGTAGCCTATACACTGGTGTAGGAATGGAGGAGGTTTCAAAAACCGTCCCCCCCCCAAAACCACCCCCGAAATGTTTCGATTACGTCGTACGTCTTCGAAAGCTTTACTTAAAAAATTTTTTGTCAAACCAACCCCCCTCCCCAAAAAAAAAAATTGTGTTTTGGCGACTGTATAGCCTATTATATAAGGCTACCTATTATTATACAACTATACAAAATTACGTTTATTGTTTAGAGGCCAACATCTTCGTTGTTTTGTACGCGAAATAAAAACAATAGCTGAAAAAAGTAACATTTATTCAGCTGAAATAGTCTTCAGCGTATAATATAGGCCCGTCGGTAGTCTTGTCGCCCTCAAAAAAAAAAAAAAAAAAAAAAAGGTGCATATGTACGAATAGCTGTGTGGCCGAAGAGATGGATGATGGGGGTGCGGTGTGTTAGAACTTTTACGCAAGCGTCGAGTTTCTCGTTGGTGAATGGTTAAAACGTGTATAGTATTATATATGCGGTCTAATCGTGCGTTTAAAGTTGTTATATTGCATCGACCTTTGCGAAAATGGTGTGCGTTGTTTTGCGCGTCGACGAATTCTGGCGAAGGAGGTGTTCGCCGGCGACGCAGATACAGGCCTATAAACATAGAATATAATTTCTCAATTTACTTTTTACGCCAAGTGATTTAGAATATAGTCGCCGAGTTTGACTGTTTATGTACTTTTTATATAAATTCAAGTGCGAGTTACCCGCGCCTATCTGAAAAACAGACGGATTAAGTTGGGCGTTTAGAATTATGGCCTGTATTATCAAATTCGTTTGTTGGTCAGAAAACAGATGAGACCGCATCGAATTATACTTGTATCGAAAAATAATCGAGAAAATTAGAAAGACCGTAGAGTCTACCTACGGTATTCGCTCAAAACGAAGCCAACTTTGCTCACCAAGCCATCGAGTAGATAGAATGAAAGTCGGTTTCTCGCCACATTTCAAAGGCGCCGACTTCAGTTTTTTTCAATGTTGCAAAATTTTGTCATTGTAATTTGTATAAATGAGTGGAAACTGTCAACTGGAATGGAAAAGATAATTTTAGCGTCGGAAGAATTAGGCAACACTGGAAATAACTTCGGTGTTGCAATAATTGTACCTCTTCGTGTCCGGATGTCGGCGCATACGCCACATTCGCTAGCTTCATTACCACTTTAGCTCCAATTCAATCATAACTGGAGAAAATATGGCGAAAACGATCGAAAATCTGCTACGATTTTTACTTTATAGCTTAATAATTAAGGTTGGCTTTGCTCGCCAAAAAAAGTGGCTAATAAAGTTGGCTTATAGCTGTTACCAAAAATAGATAAAAGAAGTGTACCATAGATGGCCTGTACCTATAGGTATTTATAAAGTAGATAGGCTCCATAGGTAGGGAAATGAAAATTATAGAATTTTTACAAAACTACGCAGAACCTTCTTCGACAAGACCCACATCGGATCCTGAAAGTGGGGGCCAAAATTAATTAATTTCAACCTTTTAAAAAAATCATCAGGAAAGCAAGTGTTAATTGGAAAAATGTAGGTATAAGTACGATTTTTACTAATTTCTTGAATTATTATAATGATTTCTGTTAAGTATACATGAAGGCTAATTCTTGTTAATTTATTATTTAATAAAAATTGAGGAAAAAAAATGTAGGCTGAGGTAAATGGCTAGTTTATTTGGTTTTTCGTCACTGTGAGAAAAAGAATCGATTTGTAAATTCTCGAAAATTTCGAAAGTTTTCAAGTTAATACCTATATAAATTTACCTACGACGAAATTTATTTTAATAATTTTACGAAATGCGTTTAGATTTACTTCGTGGCACGTTCAAGGCGAATATTATGTTATGGTAGGATTTACCTGTAATTATTGTTCACTTAATCCAGGTAGTATGTAAATGATGAACTTAGTCTTATTTGATCAAAACGTGAGTAAATTTTGGATATCATTAGGCTGTATAGGATCAACTAAATATGACTAAACCCTTTGTACTTGGTTACATTTTATAATATACATTAATAAGATAATGATAACGATAGAATAACGTTTGTTTGTTAAGTATAAGAAACTACCTGTTTATGGCAGACTGCACAAATTTTTTTCAGAGAAAACTGGTATATGACCAAAATTACAAAAGTGACAGGGGAAAAAAAAGAAAAAAAGAAAAAAAAGGTCATCAAATAATTTCTTAGGGCTAGTTTTACAATAGTAGTTTAAACCATTAAGTCCAGAATTTGAATTAGGTTCAGTGGTAAAAAATAGTTTAAAGTAGTTTTACAATCTGCAGAACCGATTTCAATCATCGTGAACCACAGTTTATGTTTACCACCGAATTTCCATGAGTTACTGGTTCAAGTTTTTCATTGGCTCACTTAACACAAAATTTTTCTTATTGATCATAAGAAAATCTATATGGTATCTAAACACCATCGATTTCTACAATATCGCTGAAATATTATCATTTTATCAGTCATTAATTTATTTATTTTTTTTTGCATTTCAACGTCACAAATTGCATTTCCACCAATAAAAAGTGAATATCTGGTGAAACATAGAGCAAAAGACGAAAAAAACATCGATTTAGTTGAACGGAAACTGATATGCAATTGTTAAACCAAAGTAAGTTTAAATCATGGATTAAGGTTATTCAGTTAAACCAGAGTTTAAACTTCTATTGTAAAACTAGCTCTTAGTGTCGCAGAACAGAGGAATTAAGAAAAAAGTGTGTGAAAAAATAGTTTTCGGTTAAAATTTGGATGCTAAAAGTGTGAAGAAAACCATAAGTTTAGGTGAAAAACGAGTTTTTAAAAGATAAATTTTTATTTATTTTTATTTTTTTTGGCTTCAGCTTCATGCTAAATAAACACTAGTTTGTTGCGGAAGGTTGGCTGCAGTATTGGTATATTTTAAAATGACAATAGCGAGTTGAATAGAAGCTTATAAAAAGAGAGTAAAGTTCCCTTTTTTGGAGCAAAAGAGAGAGTTCTCAATTTTTTTTACCCAAAAAGAGAGTGAATACCATAAAAAGAGTATATCTATGCGCCCTGGCCCATAGTCTATTTCTACATTACTCGTATGGTCTTCCCTGACATGATGGATTCTTATTTTAGTGAACTATAAGTTGACTCTCTTAATAAGGCTGTTGATAATTAATTGAGATTTCAATTATAAATATATATAGCCGCCTTTTATACTGTATAGTTGACAAACACACCAAGTTTAAATAGTGCTGTTACTTTTCTTCAACTCGACAGAAAAAAAACCTACCAAAGTTTAGCCTAAATTGAATTTTTTGCGCAGATATCTGATCTATAGATATTGTCTTCACATTTTTTATTCATCCAAGCTTTGAATTCGATTTTTCAACGAACTTTACCTACTTCAAATATTCAAAACATTATTCGCTCAAAAAAAAAAAAATTCAAAAAAAACTATATAAATATTATGAATATAAAATAAATAATCTTAAAATAAAATAAAATGAACATTAAATCAAATAAAAATAAATAAATTAACATAAATTTTATTAACAATAAATTAATAACAAATAAAATAGATTTAATAATAACTATAAATCCAGTTACAAGACAAATCGAAATTGTTTGGTAAATTTGGAAAAATGGACGAATGCGATGTAAACGCTAAACACTAATGTAAAATTTCGATTAGGACTCTGAAAAATCACGTAGGTATATTATATGTAGTCTTGAGTATAATACGTCGATATTTTATAGGCTACCCAGAGAATATGATGAAGATAAATTTTGGAAGTAGGTACCTACCTATAGTTTCTTACAGGCACAATCTTCACGGAGTGACTGCGACTTTTTCAATGAGATAAAATATTAAATTTTTTTTTTAGTGGTCACAAATTTTTTTATGCCGGGTGAGTTTTTGTGACCTCAGATTTGACTTAGCTCCAGTTAGGTATTTCATCTCCAATTGTCAGTGATCGTCTGCTAATATCGTACAGATTTGGTAAAGATTGATATGGCGGACATCGATTCGATTGGGTATAATCCTTGCGGTTATCGAAGCTCATGCAATATTATTTTAAGCCCTTCACCTTATTATCAGTGGGGATCGGTGTTAAAAAATAGATACTTATACCTGTATAGGCTGAACTTGGAACAAGTCGTCTCTAATTTTGAATTATGGTTCAAAAAACCAACGAACGAACCGAATAATAATGAAATTCAACCCATTTTTTATACTTTCTGAAATTTATCAGACTATTTTGAAATTATTATTTTCTAATTGCAAATGTATGATCGTTTCTATGGTTGATATACCTACTCGTCGGCTTGCTCGTGTTGCCTAATGCCTATTTATATTTCTGATGAAAATGGTAGAGCGCGTGTTTGAATTTGGCCGAGCGTTTTTCAAGAAGTAGTAGCCTATTGACTTGCGAAAGTTAGTATTACATGTACACAATTGGGTAAGTTACATTTGATAGCCAGAGTAGTGAAAACAAAATTTAGAGAAATAATTTCCTCGATGGTCGTTTCAACATGAAAAGCTTCATTAGGAAAAGTAGGTTTTGAAAAATGTAAAATTAAGTAGTTACTAAAAAGTTAAGAACAGATAGTAATAAATATTTGTTCCAAATTAGGTTCCTATTGGTCTAAAATTAGTCGTTTTATAGGCGAAATAAAAACGAAAATCGTGTTACCGAAGTAACGTGCGACCGATCCGCACCAAAATTTACAGCGAGTTATATTCGTAGCAATTGATCGAAAATTAATAATTTTATAGCTAAAATAAAAACGAAAATAGCCATACAGAAAGTACCATCCGCACTAAAATTCACAGAAAACTATAATATATCACAGTGAATATTTGTTTCCAATTTCGTAGCTATAAGTTGAAAATTAAAAATTTTATAGCTAAAACAAAAACGAAATAAGCCATACTGGAAGTACCGTACGGTCGATCCGCACCAAAATCAATAGGTCAGGTCCTTACAGTAGTACTAATATTCGTTGCTAATTTCGTGCATATCGGATAAAAATTGCGACCTGTACCGTGGTAACAAAAAATTGGCTTAGGTATATATATATATATTATATATATATATGAATTTGAGTTATTAGTGCCAAAATTTTTCTTGAGTTATGAAACAAAAACGTACTTACCCCCCCCCCCGCCACAGGTCGTTCCATGATACCAAGTGTAATAAGTAGATTTTCAATAGAAAACCTACTTCAAAATCAACGAAATAAGAAAAAACTCGAGCGTAGCAAGCCTCTCTAGAAAAAGTAGGTTTTCGAGAAAAAGAATTATCAATTTTGATGGTCACATTAATTGTCTGTAAGTTTATATGCGTTAGTTGTACGTTACGATTGTACGAAATTTGTTAGCTGCTGACAAATTTTTAAAAGAATTAGTTTTTGAAATAAAAAACCAAATAAGATGATAAAGTATGGTAAATAATCATACAATTTCAAATAAAACCAAATAAATATAATAAAGTTATGAAATAAAAAATAGAAAACATGATCATGTCGTTACCCCTACCTTGGGGGCTAATACGGCACCAAGCGTAATAAGTAGATTTTCTAAAGAAAACCTACTTAAAAAGTCAATTTTCGACACATAGAATAAAAACTGAGGAGAAGTTTATTATGATGAACACCCCAATAATCTAACTTTCTTGAAACCTGTCTGGAGTTGAATGTGCTTAAAAGAAGCCTTGAAGGAAAAAAATTTATGATAAATATAACCGAAGTTTACTTGAGATTCTTTTACTATACCTGTATCAGAAAGAGAAAACGTTTTCTTCGTTGGTTTTTTCATTCTATTTGACGTATAAGTTGGATTAATTTCTCCGCTTTAGAGACGTAACTGAGGGGGGATGGGGGAGGCTTCCCAAAAATATTTTTGCAATTGGCAAAATTGACTATTTGCATTTATACTCGTAGTTGTCAAATCCAGCCAAGTGATGACATATTTTTTTTAAACTCATTTTCTAAAGTTTGCAAAAAACAGGTGGCAATTTTTGGAGCCAGCAAAATTGGCAGTTCTGGAAGTTATATATACTAGCTGGAAAATCATACCAGTTGATGAATTTTTCTTTTTTAAGAGGTGACGATTTCAAAAAATTTGAATTGACAATTGTCGTTTGTGTCCTTCGCCCCTGAAAAAAGCCTTGCGCTACGACCCTGCTGCCTTTCTATGATATTGAATTTTATATTATGTAACAATATAGGCTACTTATACATAGATGGTGTTGCGTAGAAAGGACTAATCTGGTTTCATCACCTACCATTCTAAAACTCGATCCACTTTGACTCATTCATTTCTATCACAAACAAATGGAAAAACTTTTTTAAGTTTGAACTATTGGCGAGACTGTTCTCACAGAATTTTGTAGAATCACACTTTCAATTTGAAATAAGAAAAGATACAATGCTGCAAATAACAGATTGGTCCTTTTTACCTTTCCCAGTTGACAGTATTCTTGTTATTAATAAAAAGCTGTAGGTCCAAACTGAAAATATTCATAGTTGGTCCTTAATTATATTTCAACATTTTCATGCGAATTCAGTTCGGCCGTTGAAGGAAAAAAAAATCAGATTGGAGTTATAAGCTGTAAAGTACTTACTCTACTTATCAAATTGTTTTTTTTCAACGTGATATTAAATGCGAAGCCCAAAGGTTTTGTCGTAAATATTTTGATTGATAGGTGCACTTATCCTACTCTTAACTTTGAAAAACTGATTTTCACTCGAAACAATTAAGGACTCATATTATATGAATTAATACACAAACATTGATGCTGGAAAAATTTCAAGATCTTTTTTGGTCAAAATTTTTCCTTGCACAATATATTTTTCCTCTTTTTCAGTGAATTCTTCTTTTTAATTTTATCCGAAATTGCAAAATAAATAAATGAATTTTCTGTTTCAAAATCTCTGGAAGCGTGTTGATCGCCTTAATTCCTTCATCGTGACAGCATTTATCAATGATGGTTCAAAATTATTAATAAGTTTACGTTAAAAACAAATTTTTTAAAAATAAACTTATTATTTTTTTTTTTTTTGACTTTAGCTTCATGCGAAATAAATATTATTTCGTTGCGGAAGGTTGGCTGCAGTACTATTAGTATATTTTAAAATCGCAGTATGGTGACTAGAATAAAAGCTTATAATAAATAGGTAACAAAAGAAAGATCTGCCTAGAAATTCAGTGTAGCCTATAATTATGGAGGTTATGTCATGAAATTTTGTCGAGGATAAGAGAACCAGTAGAAAATATGTTTAAAGAAAACTTTCGTATGGGAATGAATTTATTAAAAGAATGAGCTATTATTTCTCTGAATTTCGACTTTAGGCTATTCCTCAGTGGTATAGTTATTTTATTATGGATGCCTACTGTTTTTCTTTTTTAACTTTGTTGTTTTCGGCGACGAAAACTACGTACGCAGAATACTTTCGCATAAATACTGCAGGTGATTCTTTTCGCAAAAGAGAATATGAAAAAATAAAAAAATTCTAAAATATTTCTAAACAGCCAAAAAAAAAAAAAAAGTAGGCTAGTTCTGAAAACACGTTTTTCTGACCTACCACATTTTTTACATACCGACTTTTTACGTATTTTAGCCGTTTTTTTCCTGCATTTTTCGAAAAAGGGGATTGAGCCGCGTTCCCTTCGCACGTCGTAATATTTTTTTTATCGTAGTAGGTCAGGTCGAAATAAATTTGTTCGTTTTCTTTTTAATTTACGATTTCTCTGGAAAAGAAGTTGGAAGTAGGCTTATTTTTACGCCGGCTTAAGCAGCATCAGCAACGAGATGGGCGACATAAATCTTTAAACTTGGCTGAAACTTTCTCGGCTATAAGTAGTCTGCGAACGGGTGCGACTGAATTCTGACCAGCAGTGGTAAATCCGACTACTGGAACATATATAAGTATATATATATTCGAAGACACCGTTAAACAAGTGTCTCATTGGGTTTGTTTGTTTGCGTGAAAAATGCGGAATAACTAGCCAAAGTAGTGGTCGATCCATCTCCCACAAAAAAGGAAAATGTTTTTTAATTATCTTTCGTGTATTGGGTCCGAGATGGTTAATTCAGGTATTTTTATGATGTTATTGTTGGAATACCTAGGTACTCATTAGTACCGAAGAAGGAAATAAGAAAAAATTATTCAAAACTTTTTCAATTAATATGTAAATACTTACATTGTTTGATTAGCAGTTTTTTTTTCTTGTTTTTTCGATTATAATTATTTCAGGGTTGGGAGAAGAAAAAATAGTGACATAGCCTAATTTGTATTTTAGACATAAAAACTTATTCGATTAAATTCCAGATTCTGAGCAAATATAATAATTTTCTAACAATAGTAGCTTAAGTTATATGATTAAATATGGAGAATATCAAGAAGTAAGATTGCGAAAATATGCAATAATTGTATTAAAGGCTACGGAATATTTATCAAGCCTTTATTTTATTAGGTAGGTACCTATGTTTCCAGGGTCGTAGTGAGCTAAATTTTTTGGGGGGCTAAAGTTAAAAATTTTTCAACTGACTTCAAAAATTTCCTACTCTTTAGTAACAAAAAATCATAGGGTATAATTATAACCTATTGGCTTTTTCTTTATAGCCTATTTCTATTTTATTCAATTTTTTTTCTTGTCAAAAACACTTCCAAATCGTAAATGTTATATTAACTAGTTTCAAATTTTCCAACTTTTCGGACAATTTCAAATTAGTGGGGGGACAAGCTGCTTCCTACGCCCTCTATAGCTACAGCGCTGTATGTTTTTTTACGATATATAGAACAAATAGTATATGAACAGTTTCAGATGAGAAAACTCTTTATTGTATAGGTAGGTATCTACTGTAGTGGCATAAAAGAGGAATAATAGTACCTGGTTATCCTCTTTTATGAATTACATCTTACACGAGTGCATTAAAATCCAAAAGGAGTATTAATATCTCTAAATAAAATCATTTATCATACACACTTATATGGTGGATCTTAACTTTTCTGGAACTAGACTTTAAGTAAAATAATTCAATCACAAAGAATAATTTGACACTTTAATAATTTTTTATAATACAATTTCAAGAACAGTGTTGAGAATGTTACTCGAGCAGAGTCTAAAACAAAGTGTGTCTTACTCTCTTTAAAACAAGAGTTTATATACATTTAAAGGGATACTTTTTTACACTGTGGTTAGTGTGTAGTGGTAATACATGAAATGGAGGGATTTGTATATTTGAAGGACCAGTGTAAATGAAGTCACCGAATACTGTTAGATATAATCTTGTGTATAAAGTAATTTTTGAACTATGGGAAGAAGATAAATTTGTGAAGAAAGAAGAAGAGTCAATGGAATTCAGAGATATCGTTATGAAAATGAAATTGTATCACCTGTGTATGAATATAGTAGTCTATAATTTTTATGGCCGAGTATATGCATTACACCTACTATATTAAAGAATCTATTTATTCCAAAGGCGATATCAATATCTCTATCATTGACAACCACAAAGGTGACTAACTACTCTATTTGGTTTTATTCGCGAATGATCTATCGTTCATTCATGTATAGGCATTAATTTGTCATATTGTTTAACAAAATAAATTCATACTGAGGAACTGAATACTACCCAACGCATTCATGTCGCATAAAACCTGTTTAACTCAGTTTAGTTTGTATTTATCGTAGAATTCTTGTACTTATACTCAGTAATATAGGCGGTTTTCATAAACAATTTGTGTAGGAAAAAAAATTATCACTTGGAAAGAATTAGGTTGATTGACAGTTGTTGAGCTACTTTTGGATACAACAGAATTACTTGAAATTGACTACAAATTAAAACGTTTTCGATGTTTATTTTTCATTTAAATACATACCTAAATAAAATGATTAAAGTGAACAGCATAACATTCTGAATACTCACGGTGCCTTTGTGTTGAATTCTTTTGTTTCAGGAAAAACTTTCAATCTTTCAATTATCGTACATTCTAATCCAGTTCAAGTTGGAACCTATAATAAAGCAATTAAAGTTACCGTGGATGGACCAAGAGAACCAAGATCGAAAAACAGTATGTATTTATTAGGTATACTTTGTTTTGTATAGTTCTTTTGTATATAAAAGTTTTTAAGCAATCGTTCGTTCGGAGAAAGAATGAGAGAAAATTCATATAACTTACTTATATATAGGCTTATCGATAGGCTATAGACTTGAAGTTGTGACGGTTATTGTCTCATTTATTTGATAGAATTTTTAAATTTTTAAACTGTCAAATTTCAAAAATTCATGAAAAAGTGTTTAACTCTATCAAAAGAAAAAGAGAAACTTTATTTAGCTACGAAATGTTGCAGTTATTTTTCTGGATGAAAGTTTTTAAATCGTATGATTTAAAAGTAATGCAGACCTAGTATTAAAATACCTCGACAGTTTTTATTATCTTCAAAAACTAATAAATGGGTCACTCAGTGTAGGTAAAATTGTTTCTAGCAATATTGTATTTCGTATATAAGCTCAAATATTGCAGAGAAAGGTTTGAAATTTACGAGTCTTTCGTGAAGAATGACTATATTTTTGGTTAAAGTCTTGCAAGGCTAATCCAAATATCTGTCATTATTCTCGAATAATGTGTTTCTGCCCAACTTCCAACGAAACTTGAAGATTTTCAATGCAGAACCAAAATAAAAATCTATCAGAGCGTATTCCTATTTCGATTTTATTTGCCTGATTAACCTCGGCCAAAGAATTGTTCTTTTTAAAGCTGTTCTTACAATTTGAAGATCAGATAGTCTGAATTATTGAAGCGAGCGAAGCTTCCTTATGTATTCACTCGCAGAATAACTTTTGTGATGAAGCCATTTCTCATGGATGGTCGAACCAAAAATTACCAAAATTCTTAAATAACTATTTCAAGTGGAGCCAAGCCTGAATTTTTAAATTTGATTCATTCCAAAAAAACATTTCTGCTCCGCTACCGAGATTTGAATCGTCGTTGCACGAAACTGTATGACTCTATTAGATATTCAGAAATTCTAACTTTTTTAGTTCGGATTCCGAATTTTGATGGGCAAAGGGATATATTATTTTTTTTTTTTTTAAATTGAGTTATAAGTACATTGGTTATGTTCTTTGAGAGTCTGAGTTAAAATTTTTAGTTTATTTTTGAATTGAAACACTCATTTTGAGCCCCCTGTGACGTGTCTCTGACCTCCAAAATAAGGTTGGGATGATTTTGTCTTACAAAATCAAATGATACATCGTCGGTTATGTTTTTTGAAGCACTGAGTTTAAATTTACAGTTATTTTTTGGATTAAACCACTCATTTTGCCCCTTGTGACCACAAAAGGGTCGGTTAGAAAATTTTCTAATATTTTACCGAGTGCTACATCTTTGGATTTTTTTTATCGAAGAAAAAACTTTCACTTCTAACTTGTGTGATGTTGCCCAGGTGCACTTTTTTGGGAGGTGGGATCATTAAGGGTGATCCACTTCGCTTCAATTATGGTTCTGGAGTTCGCTGGCCACCCGCGAATCTTACCTGGTTTTCTTATAAATTAGTTTTGGAAACTGCCACTTTATATTATTATTTCCCGCCCCCTTTCCCGAAAAGTAGTACCTACCCGAAAACAAGAAAATTGAAAATTTTCGAAAAAGTTTTTTCAATATTATACTCGTTTTCATCCTGATTTTGCCGTTGGCCCAAACCGAGTCGAGAAAAAACACAACGTTCCCCTTTGTCAAATACAACGAATGCGTTTTCTCCGCAGCATTCATCACTGCACCGCAAGCTCACATATATAGATCTATACTACTTTTCAAATTGGCAATGAAAGGTTTTTATAAATGCAAATTTTCTTTTATCGAAAAAAAAAAAAAAAGATTTGGTAGACGTAAAATGAGAGAAAAAAAAGAGCTAAAAGATATATATATATTTATAAAAAAAAAAAAAAAAGCTTTTGTCAGAACTCATGGAGCATACAACTGGAAAGACTATCCTTCGAGAGGAAAAAAAAAAAAAAGAAAAAAAGAACAGGGCGAGCTAATCAGTGGATTTTGTGCCACCTTGTTACCCCTTTTTTTTTCCCCCTTAGACTTACTGGCGTGCATATTTTTATCTGGTAAATGCGACGCAAAGGGCAGAATTCTGATCCCTGCTGACGTACCGCGCACCTCTTCATTGTCTACCCCCGAAAGATAGTAATTAGAAAGGCACAAAAGTTGAAAACCCTTCGGGGCTCAAAGCGGTTACTAACGTGGTCTGCTCGCCTATATCCCCCATTCACCTATAAACGGGCGACTCTCACGGGTGGGAGGGGAGAAATGGAAAAAAAACCATTTTCTATTTTCTGTGTACGGTCCAACAGAATTTTCTTTATCGTTTCTAACCATCGCCATATACCATACGAGTAGGTATACCTCTTCCCGCGTAAACTTTTTTAAATGTACTTTTTGCCCATTTTTTTTGCACTATTTTGTCCTTTTTTTTTTGGAGGGGGGTCTCTTTTTCACCATCTGCATATCTGTTACTGGGACTTTTTGGTTAATCCACGATATTTAATTAGCTGGCCGTTCTCGCTAACGTTATTAAAAAACTTTCGCGAATGTGGCTGAACAACTTTCAACCGCATAATGCTGGTAATTTATTTCGCATACGAGTCAATGGAAGCCTTCTTTTTTCTTTCTTTCAACATTTTATTTTTTGGGTTTTTCGTTTTTAGTCGAAACTTTTTCGTGTATTATATAGAGAGCAAAAAATTTGGCATGAGGAACTTGATCAATCTCCCTCATATCTCATTCCGAAGATGAAACAAAAAAAATCATAAGTATATTTTCAAAAAAGAAAAATTTAAGTACTTGATAAAATTTAAATTCTTCTTTTTAACTGAATTCGAAAAAAAAAGGAGGAGGTTATCAATTCGATTCGTACATATGTTGTTTTTTTCATGTTTTTTCCTCTTAACTGGGGTACCGATTTTGATAAAATTTTTTCAAATGATAGAGGATGGTCTCATCGAAGTCCCATTAATTTTCTTTAGAATCAGTAAGGCAGTTTTGGAGTTACCTTCAAATAAAAAAACTATTACCTCATTTTAAAATAATATTGTCGCTAACGCTGAAAATAAAAAATCATTGAAAAACATTTTTTCAAAAAAAAAAAAAAAAGCAATAATAAATGCGCTAAATAGTGAAATTTCTCCAGAAATATTCATGTCTAGAGACTGGAATTATTGAAGTCGGTGCTTTTTTTTTTTACCATGTAAGCTTTACACCTACATCAATTCTTTTCAATTTTGTATGATAAAACGTTTTAATTAGCGCCGACTTCTATAATTCCAGTTCCTAGACTCATGCATCTTGCTGGAGAAATTTTAAAATAATAATTTTTCACTTTTTAGTGCATTTTTTATTGCATTTCTTGAAATCGGTTATACTTTTTGAAAAAACTTTTTCATCGGGATATTTAATTTGTCTCTAAAATATTAATGTCGTGATTAAGCAGATGGTCACGAAAAACTAATTTAACCCCAATTCAAGGTCTTGATACTAGGTCAATTTTAATATGTATATTTTTTTCTCGAAAACTTCCCTAAAAATGTCGAAAAGTTGGACTTGTGGATCTTGTGGTCAGAGGGGATATTGTTTTTCGAACTTTTCTTTACTTCAAGCCAAAGTTAGAAGGTGGGGTTGGAAATAAGTAACCAAAATCTTCTCGAATGTTCAATATGGTTTTACATAGGAGAAAAAAGCCTGGTAACTATCCCCCATTTTCATTTTCTTTTTCTGGCTGTACAAAAGAAAAGAAAAAAAACTCTTCAAATAAATTGTTTTGTCATTTTCCAAAAAAAAAAAAAAAAAAAAAAAAGACTATTTGTAATTATATCGTAACTGTTTCGGTGTTTCCAACTTAATTATGCGGTTACCTACTTCAACGTAGGTAGGTATAGATTATAATCGTTATCTATTTTACTCGCTTTTGTCGACCAAATTTTGAATGGAATATTTACTAAGTTCTTTTCGAGGAATCTACCAAAAAGTAGAAAATCTTAAAAATCGCCTCGATTCGATTCCTGGCCTATTTTAAGGAAAATTTAGAACTGCCCAAATCAAATATTTCAAAACTGTAAAAACAGAAAATGTAATACCAGAAAACATATTTTGAAATTTTAGTTTGTGCAACAGTAGCGCACAAAAAGTGATAAGATTGAAATTTGTATTTATTTTTTTATAATTCTGACCTGAGTAATATTTTTTCAGTTAGGCAATACTATAGTTTTGCCTAGTCAAAATTAATATAAAATTTCTGTTTAGTCATTATTAGTTTTAATCAAAGAAACATTTTTTGTTTGGTCAATATTAGTTTTGACTACTCATAAACTAGTATTGACAAAATGGGTAAGGAATAAATAGTATTGATTGGCCCATGAGCGTAGGCAGGATTTTAGTTAGGGGGGCTCATATAAATATTACCCTCCCCTCCGAAAAATAATCGATAGGAGTGGTTTTGTGTTTTTCTCTGAAAACTATTTTGCTTTTTAGGGGGAAATTTAGAAGGGCTTGACCCCCTACTTGACCCCTGGCTATGCCCATGGACTGGCGGATTTTGACAATAACGTACGTATAATCATATAATGTATAAGCCAATTTCTTATTATCATGGTGTACAGGTCGGAATTTTTATTCAATATAGTCGTGAAATTTAGAACAAACATTCGTACCTACTACGTCATGAACCTAACCTATTGTTTTTATTGCGGATTGGTTGTACAGTACTTCCAGTATGGCTATTTTCATTTTTGTTTTGGGTATAAAATTTGCAATTTTTAAACCAATAACTACAAAATTTGAAAAAAATGTTCACTATAATCTATTGTAACTTGCTATTAATCTTTTTCTAACTTAGCTGCTGCTGTGTTAGAGTTTTTTCAGATTTAAACCAACACAATGCAACAGTTCTATATCTTCTGTAGTTTATGAAATCATTTAATGTAAAACTCTTGCTATAGTAATGTGGTCAACAAAATATTCATTAAAAAAGTTCAGAGTTGAAAAAAAAATTTCCCCTCCCTTCTGACGTAAGCCACATTTTTCAGGCTTCACACGTAGTATAACTTTCTGATATGCTTGTTACATTGTTATTATCTCTTTAAACAAAGTACTAATACATTGTAAACGTTTTTTTGAAACACTTGAACAAAATAACGTGTCTCAAATGCATGTACAGCGAATGTAAACAAACAAATTTTTGGCCTATGAAGTTGGTACGATAGTTTTACAATCTCTCACATATACAAATCTTGCGCAAAAGTGTGTGAAGTACTTTACACACTATTGCACATTCCAGTCCTGCACGACAGAGTGCAAAATATTCGAACATATAAGCATTTTAATATTATTATTTAGTCATTTTGTAAAAAAATATTCCTCAAGTTTCCACTCTAATATAACACAAAATTTAAATTTTCAAAAAAATGTCTCAAATGATTTCTTAGCCTCAAATTAAGTTAGATAGCTGGGGTTTGTATTGATCAAAAGTGGATAAAATTTAAAAAATTACTATATAATTTTCTAATTGTCTTTAAGTATTTGACAACAAATAAACAAAAAAACGCAAGTTATGAGAGATTTTCCATTTTTTGAAATCTATAAACTTTTCCTCTTTCCCTCAATGATTCCTCAGTCGCTATTTAAGCTAGATAGCTGTAAATGATACCTCTGAAAAGATGATAAAATATATCTGATTTTAGTTTTTGTTTAATTTTTTAATAATCTTTAAAAATATTTCAAAATAAACGAACGAAAAGAACGCAAATTGATGAAAATTTTTTTATTTGAAATCTTAAAACCTCTCTTCTTTTACTCAATGATTCCTCAGCCCCTACTTAAGCTAGAAATCTGGGCTTAGTACCTTTAGAAAGAGGAAAAAATTTACTTGAAATTATTTTCCTAATAACTTGTTAATCGTTCTTAGCTGTTTGAGAATAAACGAACAAAAAACGCAAAATAATGAAAAACTCGACGTTTTTGTGTTTATTTAGATATAATTTTTATTTCGTGTATGACTTTTTTTCATTGGGAAGGAGAGTTGTTGCAATAATTTTTTTCTGCTATTAGCTGCAAAAAGTATGGTGTGCAACAAGTGCTTGTGCTCTATTTTAACTCGTGTCAAGTTTGCAGCATTCGCCTTCGGCTCGTCTGCAAAGACTTCACAATCGGTAAAAAAATAGCCCACTTTACGCACTTGTCACACAATATACTATTTCTCTATCGTTTATTTATTCGTAAACAATATTTTATCCGCCCATATCGACGCACGAAAGAAATGGAAAATATCTTGTCAATTGTCGGCGAGTACACTCGTTTTAGTGCTAATGCGTATGCGTGTACGGAATGCAAATCCGGCAAATAAGATTACAGAATAGGCTTTTTTCGCCAAATGTAAACTTTTTTTTTTATTGGTCGAAATGGGTCGTAAAATAACACGCTTTTTATCCATTTCATTTGCACGCTGATCGGTAGCATGGCGGTCGTAAAACGGGATGATAAAAATTCGGATTTGTGTATAATTTACGGTGCCGCTAATTGAAGAAGAAGCAGAAGAAGAAGAAAAAAAAACAGAGAGAATTGGGAAAATATAGAGAAGAAAATAGAGCAAAATGAAAAACGAAGATAAAAAATACGGTACCTACATGTAAATAATATTGTAATGAGCCTAAACACGATTATAATTACTTCAACAATGACTAAATTTGGGAGTCGATATATTTTAGGAAAGTTTTCAAAATAAATTGAAAAGAATGTTTGACGATTGCTACTGACGGGCTAATAAATAAATCTGTTTTGTTGTTAATTTACATAAAATGTAGAAAAAAGATCAAAAGAAAATCGAAAGCTGATGGGACAAACAAGAGAGAGCAAACATGAAACGAAATTTCTGTGCATATGTATGGTTGATTCGAAACCATTGCAATGGAGTCACGTTTTCTTTGTACCAATAAGGCTTATTGGTTTCTTATTTTTAGTTACCAAGGAAATTTAAAGATCATAAATTAGGTGCGTGAGACTATAAAAAATGTTACAACTCCAAGTTAAGAAATGACAGGAGAACAGTTCGTTAGTTGTCTAAAATATTAATTTTCATCTCCGTTTTTGGAAATTTACGACGGATTTCTTACCTTTTTTTTTTTTTTTTTTCAAATAAACTAACGTTATTTTAAATTTGTATTTAGTGCTTCTTTTAGGTGTTGTTATTTTTCGTCAGGCTTAATTGCAATTGATTTTTCGAAAATTCGGAAAAAATACCTCGCTGCGGTTTTTTTGAATATTTCTGATGCTGCGCATATAGGATACCTATCCATAGGTATACGATAGCTAAAATCGTTGGTGTAAATTACCTTTTCGCAGAAATGGTACACTTGTTTGTATTTTTAGCGTATAAGCAATCCTTATATTATTTTAAGTTCTAATGGTTTGCCCTCTTTAATTGGCCCATTTTTACGTTTCTGATTTCTATCGATCATTGATAACGAAAAATAGCTGCCCATAGAGCATCAACATTAATATTATCAAAATTCAAAAAGACGAGTTAGCCTTAAGTTTTATGCATACTTTTGCCTTGCATTTTGCATTCAGTATTTTTTGAAATTCCTCCTAAATTTTTATTTTTTTCATTAGTTGTCGTTTTTCCTAATTGTGATGGCAGACATACGTTTTTCTTCAAGAATAAAAGGCAAATTGAATTAACCAGATGTGTTATTAAGCTTGAAATAAGCATGTATCTTACATAGTATGGACTTACTTGCATACAAATTTAATGCATTCATTTTTACCGATCCTGAGATTCTGTAAGTTTGCAAAGACACCCAGTTCCCAATTTCGTTAATGGTTAGAATATTTCATAGAATTATTGTGGGCTTTACTGTTGATTAGGGTTCGATTGCGTACTTAAATTTTTGGGGGAGAAAGGTTGGATAAATTTTTTGTACAAATATCATTATAAAGAAAGGAAATAGCATTTAAAAAAAGGCTAGAGTTTTGCTGGGACATACTTATTGATTGGTGTGTAAACATAAAATAATGTGGTTGTGTGCATGTGCAATTCGTTGCATATGCACACAACCACAAAACTACATTTCATATAACACATACACACACACACACACACATACACACACACGTATATATATATGAGAGAGTTACATTTGTAAGAGTTATAGTTATGTGAATCTGACAATTGTAATTCTCATTGCTCCCCTACCACAGACATCGAGCTCTAAGATATTTACACATCAAAAAGAGGTTATTACTTAGCGACTTATTTGTAGCAGCCTTTGACTATATAGTCAAAGATGGCAGCAAATTGCTGATTAGGTTGTAAAAGCTGATAAGAAAAATAATGCCAAAAAAATAGACCAATCATAAAGGTTAAAAACAATCACTACTCGAAATAATGTAAGGATTGCTTATATGCGTATTTTTATTTCTGTTTTCTTATTTGGGTTCATCTTGAGTATTTCTTATCGAGTACCTACCAAAATCTTTTTTTCCCTCTTTATTCAGAGTTTTATTATGTAGTCGATCTTTAAATCATTATTCAATCCAAATTTTTAATATTTTCTTACAACGTGTATTAAAATGCTCTATTTTTGAGGTATAATATAATATGGCGTGATGAAAGGTGCCTTATCTTCTTTTTCTTACGCCTTGATAATTTTATCAAATCGAAATCTGTCATCTGATACACATTAATGCGAATATGGTTCGATCTTGGAAACTATAAAGACAGCAAAATTCATCTTGGTTTTTCGCTTTGTAAGACTGAGATGTAACTATGTAAGAACAAGAACAAAACCACTTGATCAAGAACAAAACTGAGACTCGACTGTCCAAGATGGCATGATCGCAAGCCAAACTAAAACATTTTGAAGAAACTATAAAACATTCCCAAGCTTACTAGACTACTTGAATAATTTGCAACATTTAGGCTAATATTTAGTTTTTTTTCTTTCATATTTTCAGGACATGAACGTTCATTTTGATTTTTCCATCAATAATACAGGATGTTTTTTGAGAAGTCTGCAGAACTTTGAGAGCAGATACAACTATTCATGACAAATAAAAAATATTTAATAAACGTGCGTCACTTTCAATATTCAAGGAGCTAGGTATGGTAAAAGGACGACGTCAAGAAATTTCATCTAAAATTGTTATTTGACTATGCAGATTGCAGACTTATAGTTCGTGGGAGGAAGAACAAAAAAGGTAGTCTTCACTTTGGGTCTATCATATACAGCAAAGGTGCTAGGAGTTCTCTAACTTGTACAGAAAATTCCAAGGTTAATTATATTCGCAGTTATTAGCTTATAATTGGTCAAATTGGTGTAATGTTAATCAAAATAGGGCGAATCTGAAAATAACATTTTTTGTTTCTCTTGGCGAATACCATGGCTGTGGGTCTACATGATCAAATAATAATATTTTAAAGTATGTCGTACTTTTATCGTTGGTCTACCAATCTCTGTAACCGTTGAGAACAAAGGACTTGTTTATTTAACTTTTTTTGTTTTTCGTATGGTGTAATATGTGGTGCTAAAGTTATGCGGATTTCTCAGAAAACAATTTAATTATATTATTTAGTAAAAAATATTGTTAACTAAACCGAGATCTAGACAGTCATAAGTAGTGTGCTGATTTTGTGGCATTTGTCGAATCATTTCTAAAGAGAACATTGGCTTGGAAATCAAATTGAAGTTTGTTTCATAGGTTGGAGGGTTGAAAAACAAATTTTATTTTTCGGAAATTGGAACAAATGCCAAAAATTACGTTATTGCCGAAAAATTGTCAAAAACGTCTATTTTATAAAAAAAAAAATTGTAGAATTTGAGAAAAAATTTAAATTTTAAGTTCTTAGGTGCTATTTTTATTGTATATAGGAGAGAAAAACACCAATTCCACGGAGCTGAATTGATGCTAGGCGTCCATCCTGTTAATGAATGACATATATCTTTCTAACTATCTAAAAGTGTTTCCCAATGGTTAAATTTTTTTTAATTACGAAATTAAAGCTATTTGAATGCAGAAAATAGAACAAATTTAAAGTAAAAATGAGTTTTCGGAAAAAGTTTGATAACTTATGAAATATTTGTATCTAGAACTATCGGAATGAGCTTATTAAATTTCTCGCAAAGAAATACATAATTTTCACATAAAAAATTTGAGAATTGAAGAAAAAATTGAAATTTCAAGTTTTTTGGTGCTATTTTTGTCGCCTAAAGGTTTTATTTTACTGTTTTTATTGTCGAATTTTAATCTTAATACAATGCAGAAAAATCCCACTCTAGTCATAAGCATGACTGAGAAAAACCAAAACCAAGAGCAAGAGCAAGGCAGTTGATGCAACTGATGCAAGATTTGCCGGTGCAATATCAAGACCATGACTAAAGGTATTGATGAAAAATTAATATCCAAACGAAGACTACCATGGTCTTGATCTTAGTCTTGTTTCCCCCCATCGCAGGAAGAAACGCCAAAAGTTTCGATATTTAAGTGGTTTTTTTTCTAATCCATAGAGTTGGCTACATGTCTTAAATAATTCCTTACAATGATCAATTCATTTATTTGGTAAAGACGACTTCAGCAAGAAAAATTTGGAAACTGGAAACCTATCTAACTATAAGATTGACGATGGTGAAATTATTATCTCCAAAAAATTGTTTAATCGTGTTGGGGATCGCGGGCTACACTAATTAATAGTAGACCAACAAAAATCTATGATATTTAAGGAAATGTAGACACTTACAAAGCCTATAAAATTATATGTAGGCCTGATGTTTTAATGTGAACATCGCGTAGTAAATTAAAATATTTTCCCCGCAGCTACCACATCGTTGCATTACATGTTTACCAACTTCTTCATCATAACAGAGCCAAATTCTGAATCTTTTAAGTTGGGCGGGCTTGATAAAAAAAGGGAGGACGTCACAGGTTTCGTCTATATCTAACGTGTTCATCAGTCTACCAACAATAGATACATTTGTTTACATTCTTCCAAATATTCGTCATTAAAAATGTTTATGAATGTAAACAAACACCAAATTACGGCGCCATCGTGCTGTAAATGTCGTAAAATTTTTACGCCACCGTTTATCGGAGATAATATATCTCATTAATTAAACGCTATTTTTTCCTCATTCCTTTTTTCGTTTTTTTTTTTTCGTTTTTTTTTTTTGCCCCACTCATATCTTTACGGTGGTACAGTCATTTATTATTTAAAATGTCTGGGGCAAACCACGTTACCTACGTCCGTAAAACAATTGCCAGATATAAGGGCGTATATTTGTTAGGCCAACAGCAGCAGCCGCAGCAGCAGCATCAGCAGCAGCAACAACAACAGCCTCTCTTTCGCACCCTATAATTCTATTTAGAGGCCTTATATCGTTTTACACCATTCAATTTAGACGTTTAGTTGTTATATATGGCGGATCGGGGTGGGGGTATACGGTATATACGGTTGCTGTGTATTCGTGTGTGCGTGAAATAAGCTGTTCACTAATTACCTATTAACTCCCTTTCGTTATGTGTCTTTGTCTTTCCCACTCGCGTGCGTGTACTATAATTATATATGTATAAATATATTGGGCTATAGGCTATTTTGATGTAGTATATAGTATTCTATTCGAGTACCTATACATGTAGACTACTACACGACAAACTATCCTTTTCGTGTTGCAGATATGCCGTACTATCCGGGACAACATCCGTTATTGTTGGGCTATCCTATCCCTCAATTACAATTATGGGATTCGCCCTTCATGAGCAGTGCGTTCCCGTTCGACTATATAAGTTCTCAATTAATGGCGTACAGCAGTCAGCAGCCACCAGTACCACAACTTGGTCTGCCTAATGGGTGTTTCCGATACTCGACCGCAGCTTTTCCAGGTATGTACCTATATAGATATCTACCCCACAGACCTATACGTGCTAAGTACAATGTACATATTAGGTAGAGGTATATTATGTTCATCTTCTTATGAATTAGGATTTTCCTTTTCTTGTGGATTCTTTTTGGATAGTCGTTGGCTGAAATGGTAAATCGTACGATCGCTCGAGTAATAAGCAGTGGCGGATCTAGAACGTCTCTTTTTTTTTGGCGAGGGGAATGACAAAACTTTTTGTAAAGTTGTGATTATTTTTTCTCTTCAACTAATTTTTACTGTTTTTATCTGAATTCAGTCGTCACCTCAGTACGAAAGTAGCTAAAGTCCAAAAATTCCATTTTTACGTTATGCATATCGAAATTCTCCTTGTGTTGCTCTCTGTCATTTAGTGAAACTATCTCAAGTCCATATTGTTTAAAAATTGGAATAAACACTAATGCATACCATTCTTAAGTCAGGGTATGAAAGAATTTATTCACGCAGAAATAATTTAACTCCACTTTTTTTAAATTTATTTGTGCAGAACTATCTCAAGTCCAAGTTAAGCTACTTTTTTTTTAGGATGAAAAAATTAGTGTGTGCAGAAGTGACTTAGATCCACTTTTTTTGATTAATTTATTATTGTAAAACTATCTGAAGTCCAAGATAAGCTACTTTTACTCTAACATTTTCATTCAGTGCTCGGTGCAAAAGTAATTTATGTGGGATTTAAGCTCTGGAAGATATTCTGTTCAACACTATATCTTAAGTACCTACCTTAATTTTGAGGAAATAATAGAATTTTAATTTTTTGTGAAGAATGTCTTTACTTGGTTCCGCTTATTAATATATTTACTATAATTTATTGGTTCCACAGTCCAATATAATAACTGAAAAATACTAACATTCTGAACTTTCTTTTCACTCTCCTGAAAAATAACGTTTTGGACTTGAGCTAGTTTCGTTCTAGGGTGACGTTCTGTGGTCACATTTTCATTTTCATTTTTTTTTTTTTTGGCATTTACGGGGGAAATTTCTTTGGATCCGTCACTGGTAATGAGAAACATTAAAATTCAATTGAAAAGATAAAATAAGTGTTCTAGTTTATGCTAAAGTCTGACCGAATGACTCACATTAAGTGCTGACTGAGGGAATATCATCATGGAGAAATTAAATCTTGTTGAAGGAAAGATGTTATCTACATAATGTTTTATAAGGATGATTTGTAGGCTAATTTTGATAAATTCAGCTAAATTTTCAGCCAATTGCTGAACATTTTTTCTGCGAACTGTTTATCAGATAATTTCTCAGATAAACTAAGACTAAATGGCTACGTTCAGAGAAATAGACCACAGATTTAACATACATTCTGTGTAGCCTTATGTTCGACCAATTTTTTGTATATTTCTTTTGAAATTTATATTCTGAGAGCTCAAATTTCAATTATCTGAATTTAATTTCTCATGAGTAAATCACATTATCTGACAACTGTTTCCTAAAATGTCGTGTAAAATTTTTTTAAAAATTTCTAAACGTTAGAAAATTAGGTACATAAATTCAAGTAAAGTCTGTGCATTACGAATCTTTTTTTTGTGTGTGCATCCAAAAAATGAATCATTGTAATTATTTTATTTTTTATATTTTAAATATTTTCCTTGGAGTGTAGGTAAAAATTTACGGAAAATTTTCATTAGAGAGAGGCAAAAATATTGAAAAGCAGGAAGTTTTAGGTTTTTCATTAACAATAAAACAGGAAAAGTGAATATAGTAAGAACGAGTTGATATTTAATATGAAAAATTTTGAACAATTTCAAATTTTAATAATAAATTGACAGTTGAAGTTACCAATTAAAAATATATAAGGGTAAGGACGTTATCTGCCATTCTTCCATCTCCCATAAATGTATAATTGATTCTGTAAATTCTTCTCTTTAAGTGCCCGCAGATATTCTTAAGTCAGTATTATTGCGAAAAAATGACATTCGATCATTTCTTGAAAATTCTATTAAAAATGGTTTAAAACTTGAGGTCATTTTTTACTGAATTACAAAACGTTTACATTCGATATACGAATTCATTCAAGCGGTGTAAATATGGTGACTTTTTTCGGTGTAATTGTTCTGTAGCTCTTTGCGTGTTATTGGTCCATGAATAAAATGAAGTTGGTTTTTATGAGGTAATAAAAATCATAATCGTTCATCAGATTTTTTTATTCATTAGATTTTTATCGACTTCCTGTAGACCAGTGCTATGGTCACAGAAACATCAGTCAAGGTACCTATTTGTTTTTAATTTACATAATTGATTGCTCGCCTTTTGAATTCATACAGCAAAGAAGTAATACAATTATACTCGGAATTCACTTCCACGGAGGATTTTCAAAGCACTGTACCATATTATACCATATATACAATGAGCGACCTATAGCCTCACTTCTCAATAGGCAGTCGGCCCTCACCAGAAACTAACGGTTAACCTTTCGATTAATATTGTGTCCAAAATTTTCGAGTTTAAACGCGGACTCGGTTGTACGCAATTCCATTTCTTCCAGCTCATCAGACACACGCCCCATACACAGCCGAGCACAAACGAACGCGGCTTATGGCTCCGCATAAATTGGAATTTCGAACCCACCTCACGGTTGGTCGTAACTTAGAAAAATGATACCAGCGGGTGACCACACTCGATATGTAAATGTAACACGATCGCCCATTCTAAAAATGTATACATGCATGCATATAGCAGTCAGCATAGGGTAGATATATATACATATATATTTATTTATATATATGCATGCATATACTTACACGTATAGGACGAACCTAAAGAGGGGGCAAGAACTTTCGCAACAATAACCCTCAAAAAGCGACCGCCATCTTGGCTGCCATTGTGGGTACACACTGACTCACCGCTTTGATTTGATTTACCCTTCGGGTTAAGGGGTTATTATTAGAAGGGTCAGATAAGGGCGAGACAAAAGAGAATAATATATTCGACACTACCGGGCGATAGTAAACCTACTGTGTATGATATAAGGGAAGTGCAGAATTTATTAAGGGGTGAAAACTTGTAAAAAGAGCGAAAAAGAGAGTGAAAGAGGGCGAGAGAGAGAATGATAGAGAGATAGATAGAGAAAGACCTATCACGCGTTCTCTTCAAAAATAAGTACAAAAAAAATATGTTTTCAACATAATGTTTCTATTTTGAAAACTCGATATTTTGCAAGAGAGCAAAACAAACATGGCTGATTCGTAATAATATTCCCTTTCTTTTTGCTTTCTTTTTTTCGCCATTCTTATGCCTTGATAAATATAAACCGTAATTTGTCGACGGTTTTATTTACATTTCGTTCTGCGTGTGTCAACCAAGTTGTAATTAACCGGATTTGAAGTGGTTTTTTTTTTATTATTATTATTTTATTCATTTTTTTTTTCATTCTTGGTATATTGCAATACCATTTGGGACAAAAGACACTTTCAAACAGCAGGGTAATAGGGATATTTGCTGGTTAGAGTATACTTATAAAAAAAAATAACAACAACGAAAACAAAACCGTACGATTTGGAGACATAACCAAAAGCCTTAAATAGGCTGAAGTTGAAAAGTTAATGTACTACATTCGCAGGAAGTTTGCTGTCACAATTTCTAAACATCTATAAATATCTACCCTTTCGTATTGAGAAGTAATATGAATATTTTTTGTTAACGATCTAAAGCCCTCCATATATGTAGTCTTCATTGCAAAAATGTGGTAGAAGGTTTGTTCTTGAGAATGAAACTTTGTACCAGCATTTACTTGAAAATTTTGGAACAAATTTGCGGGCCTGAAAAATATTCAGCCCATTTTTAAAAATTGTTATTAGTTATCATACTCTAAAGTTCTAACAATGGGACATTTTGATGAACATTCTGTTGAGGTTTCATAAATTATTTCTGCTAAGAAACTAGTATGAAGGCCCAACCCAATAACGTAATTCGTATGTTCCGTTGTATGATGAATGGGACGAAGAAATCGCCAATGTACTGCGGGTAGCATTCTTTGAAGGCATAAAGTTTGAATACAGGCAGAAAAAAAATTGTTCTAATTCCATAAAATAAATTTTTTAAACTACAGGTATATCTTTGTCATTTAGGTAATTCAATAGGAGATCTATGTTTTTATTTTATGTCGCCTTGGTTTAAAAACCTCATAGGTCAAAATTTTCTGAAAATGTGATTTAAATGGTTTTTATAGGTAAAAAAAACGAGAAATCCAAAAATAAATACCTCAGAAATCCACAGGTGATTTTAGCGCTTCTATAAGCGAATATAAAATGCTCGTACATTGACTGATAAAAAATCATAATTTAAAATCCTCGTATGCACGACATACTTGTGAGGTATTTATCCAAAAATTCATTATTCAAAAACCTCGTATGTACGACATACGAGGTATTTTATCCTTATAAAATTGTGTAAGTAATAGCCTTTTTTCTTGACCTACGAGTTTTTTATATAAATTTTCTTCCTTTTTCAAGACGTAGAAGGTTTTTATTTCAATGTTCAAATCCTTTTTGAATAATAATTTGTTTATTTTAAAATAATAAGTTCGTCTTTTTATAATCTATTCATATATTTTATTAAAAAAATAATAAAATTAACATAATTTTCCTTATTAACAGTCCCTTCAAAAATATTTGAACATTGAATTAGAAACCTCGTATGACCTGAAAAATGGAGAAAATTTAATATAATAAACACGTATGTCAAGAAAAATGGCATTACTTTTAATTTACGTACTGATTATAAATGATAGAAAAAATTAATTTTTTTTCGTGTTAGAGGTCATGCTATATTCGGTGTAATATCCGACTAATTTCACTCTTAATAATTTTTTTTGTCTCCTGTAAAATTTACTTTTTTGTACTTACGAGGTTTTTAAACCACGACGACTATGATGATATTGTAGCTTCTTCCTGTCAATATTTCTTTCCAGTGCATTATAATATAATAAATTGAAACAATTTCATAAAAAAAAATTTTCATATGGTAACACTGTAACCTGACTAAAAAAATAATAACTGTTGTTTTTCTATTCTAAAATTTCTGAATGAAGGTCAAAAATTTTGGAGTCAACAGCTTCTTCTTTCTGAAAAATAAGTAAATAGATAGCCTTCCTACTTGCCTGTGTTGATAATTAACTCACTACTGAACGACTAGTCAACTACAAATAGCTGCATATTTTAATTTCAACAATGCCTAATATGAGCTGATTGTTGGTCAGCATCCTATACTACACAAATATAATACAAGCAATAATTATTGAATGTGTGTATGTATGTATGTATGTACGTATGTACGTATGTACGCATGTACGTATGTACGTATGTATGTATGTATGTATGTATGTATGTAAATTACAAGCCTTGAAGGGCCACAAAGCGGCGCTTTGGCTTTTTCTGGCCTGGCAACGCTGATCAATTTGTTATTAAACAACGAAACATTTGTAGTTGGCGCATGTGCCTTGAAGTTTGTCTTAAAAAATCGGGTTGTACATTTATTATAACGATGTCTGTATTTAGACGATGTTTGTATTTAGACGCGTTCTGAAGAACTAGATCAACGAAGTTGCTGAAATTTTTCTGATGGAGATTTATAAGTATGAAAAAACCATCTAGATAGGTCTCAAATTTGAGAAAATTTGTTAAACAGAAATATAAGATCAGCAGTAAGTGATAACAGCTAGAGATGAAAAATTTGCTTGGAGTTAATGTGATTTTTAGAACTGCAATCTGGGAGGCGTTTACGACGTGTCTATAAAGTTTATCGATATCTATAGACTTCTATAAATTCCTGCAACTCACCGATCTTTATCGAGTTTTATAAACACCTAAGGAGATGTCTTTAAAACGAAATCTTGTGAATATTATCTATAAACAGGAATTATTGGTAGCTGTTCTCATATTTTTTCGTTGAAGTTGTTATCAGTCACACATTTTAATCATAATCACGACACTAATTTGTTTCATGTGCATAATATTCATTATTAATTTGAGTAATTTGTACATATATTGATTTCTGTTGAAATTTCTGCCCAAGTACTTTATCGAGGAATCTTATTTTTATCACCAGTCTGGAGGAAACTGTAATGTGAAAAACAACTATAAGGTCCAGGTAATCTATTTTTAGACACTGATTTTTCATTGACTTACCTCATTCTCTATATGCACAAATGGAAAGATGTCAATAAAGGCGTAAAAACTTATATAAGTAAAAATCTTATTTTATTTTAGGGTTTCATTTTTTTTCTCTTTCTCAATTTGCCGATGCGAATATTTGAATAAAATTCGTTCATTTTTAGGTGCGAGTAGCTAATCTGAAATTTTAAAAAATTGACCATAATTATTGAAAGGCAATAATATTTTTTCTTCAGTAATAAGTTGAGCAACGTTCATACTTATTATTAAAATTTTTTATTACAAATTAATGGGCATTCATTTTTGAAGGCATTGGCTCAGAAAAATAATATCGTTTCAAGTAAACCTCCTTACTATATATGACTCAGAATTTCTCATAAATATCCCCTTAAAGGTGTACGGTAAAAATTCAGTCGCCAAACGGGCCTTAATATTACATCGGATTGTAATTTTGTCAACAAATGTTCACCACCTTTTTCTCATTTGTTTTTCCCGTAAAAATTTGCCTGAGTTCTTGAACAAGGGAAAACAAAAAAAAAAAAACTGCAAAAAATGAAAACTGACATTCCTTTCTTTTTATGACCGCGGTAAAGTACAGTTTAATCAAAACCTTCAGGTGCATCCCATATCGCGAAAATAGGTACAGTCTTCTGTATGGTTTGTACCCAAGGTACTGATTTTCGTGAATAAACGAAACGAAGGGAGTTGTTTAATGCGATATTAAGGCAATATAAACGGTTTATATACACACGTATATACGTATATATAATTATATATACCGTATATACATGTATTGGGTGAAAACCGGCGGTAAATATACACAGGAAGAAAGATTATAGATATATACGCGGAGAAGCGGCAGAAATGGGTTCACCGTGTGCTGCATTTCGCTGAGGGTAGCTTAAAATTGCAAATCGGATTACGTTGAAGCGTTGAATCTGGCGAAGAAGAAGCGGACGTCGAGGGGGGGCGTGTAGTGACAACACACCCCCGTCGAAGCTAATTCACACAAAAAGGGGGATTCTCTGGCGCACTATGAGGTACTCGCACTCGGTAGCGACATCAAATAACCATCTTCTCGACCTTTCTTTTTCTTCATCTTTTTTTTCATCTTTTTTCATGCCCCTCTTCGCACCCTTTTTTTCGTAAGTTCCTCTTCTCCACCCTAACGTAGTTTCTTTCTTTTTTTGATTTTTTTTTTTCCACCTTATTTTATTTTATTTTTTTTTTTTTTGACTGACAACGCCATAAACAAGACACCTATTCTTTCGCTTGTTTACATTTTTAACACGTTTTCTGGCACTCCTGTCATCTAAATCGTCGAAAATTTGCTTTGTGATTTCCCCCGTCCTTCACCCTTCGCATTTATATCCCTTCTTATATATTTGGCGAACGTCTGCAATAACATTGACATTACTCTCGTGGGTGCATTTCAAACCAAAATATGTTCGGTTTATTTTATTATTTTATTATTTTTTTTTTTTATGATTGTTTATATGTTTAAAATTTGTGTACGGAGGAAGGCCGGCAGGTAATCAGAACAAAAATAATTTATAAAATGGATGAAAAATTGACTGTTAGCTGAGTCAAGTTGATTGGCATCTTTCTAATAATTTAGTGCTTAGCCGTTTTCAACAGACTGTCTAATGAATGAAAAATTTTTAGAAGTGTTCAAATTTTTCGTAACTATTGGTGACAAATGATAAATTTTACTATGAGTAAAGTTATAGAAGCGTAAGTTTCTTGTTTTCGAAAAAGGGCTTCGGCTTCGTAGTTATTTTTTTAAGCAGCTGGAGGATATATTTTGATGTCAAAGGAAAGAAGCGATGGACAAGATCTGGTGACCAATGTTCTACCAAGCATAAATGTTTTAATCACACACGAGAGTAGGTAAACCAATAGAACAGTTGCATACCAAAATCGCCAGCTTTCTGAATATTGCTCTGTCCAAAATTGCTAATTTACCCTCCTCTGTATTCTAAAAAGCGGCCCATAAGCGTCCGTTCTGAGCAAGTGAAGAATGATGAGATTCACACATTACAGCAATGATGAGCTACGTTTTCAACTTCCAGCAGCCTCGCAAAACTGTATTAATAAAACTCAAAGCTATCTTCGAAGTCTCTAATAGCCTCCCTGAAGAAAAAGTTGTCCGTTTTCACCAAAATTCGTGATTTACGGTGCAAAAACGAACGAAAAGGAACAAAAGAGAATAAAAAAAATGTGGAAGCTGCGGAATAACAGCTACTTTATATAACGGTCATAGAGAATATCTCAACTTCATGGTACTACCAGTTTGATAAGGTTCTTTTACAAAATTATTCATTACTCGAAAAAATTTTTTTCTTTTCGCCCATAAATGAGATAAGAGAAAAATTTTTCGATGAGCTTCAACTTTCAGCAGCGAATTCCCCCTTAAGTACCCTAAACATTATTTTTTTCACTCAACGAGGCAAAAAAGGCGAATTTGTCTTTACATTATTCTCCATTAAAATTAAATTGGTCTTTTTCGCTGTAATTTTAAATTCATTAATAAAAAAAAAAAGGCAAATTTTGGTTCTGCTTAAGGCGCCACTAATGGT
Source organism: Ericerus pela (assembly GCA_011428145.1). Taxonomy (NCBI): domain Eukaryota; kingdom Metazoa; phylum Arthropoda; class Insecta; order Hemiptera; family Coccidae; genus Ericerus; species Ericerus pela. The sequence goes on along the minus strand of WOFM01000085.1, from coordinate 2,365,216 downwards.
AAACCTTCCGCTATAAATTTGTAAAGTAAATCTATAAAATTTCCGTTGGTCTAGATTCTCTATCCAGCATAGCAGCTTCAATTGTTTTTTGTACACAATTATGGTAAACTCGTCAAGATGAGAAGATTAATGGAAAAGTAGAAAACCAAGCGACCAAAATAATTATTTTCGTTGTTATATCTTTCTGGGTAAAACAAGATTAAAAATGGGTTCGAAATTAAATAAGTCCAATGCAAAGATATCCAAACTAAAGGATTCCAGGCAGTTAGCGAGTTTAAAGTAAACCCTGACTAAATTATAAATTGAACGACTTTTTTAAATATTTTAACTAGCACTTACTCAAATTTACATTTTAATGCGAACTTGGCCAGTTGGCCTAATATTATTGATTTTTATCTGCGTACAAAATAGTTATTTATGATACAAATGTAAAAAGTAGGTGATTTTGATCACACAAGTATCACTCACCTACTATGTACACGTGTATCACTCACTATTTTTTACAACAATCCCTAAGAAAAAAAAAACGAAAGTTGCACCAAGAAAAAATTAAAACACTGTTTTCGTTCCCTGAATCATCAAATGCCATATTGGCACTCTCCTATAATCCGCGTTTGGATCTATGCAATATAAGATTCTTGTTCAAATCACATTGGTAATGTTATTTTTTTATTTCATTTTTTTGTGTACAATCCTGTGCGTAAAGAATTTACATTATGCATTGTTCTAAAATTGTCCACTTTATTTTATATCGTTAAGGAGCACATAATCGTCTATTTTATCAACAGGTGTTGTAAAAAAGTATTTGTTGTTTTTTACACATTTCAGACTGCAGAATTAATGAGCATAATAATAGGTAGGTAGTAGAAACGTTCGTATTTTTGCAGAAATAAGAAAAAAAATTTCTCAAAAACGACCCATTTAAGAAAATTATGGTGTTTTTGTTCACATATTTTAATTCATCTCTTAATTGAATTATGTTGTAGGTATATTATATTTTCCAACCATAAGCCATAATGTCTTCGTCATAAAAGGGCTGCAGGGTGCAGATAGAGATTTATCTGTCAATAAAGTAGACGATTATGGACACCTTGATGGTATATAAATTGGACAATTTTATGACAATGCATAATGTAAATTTTTCATGCATCGTTTTTTAGTTCATGTACCCCCTTGTGAGACTGAGTTTCTTTACGTATCGTCTATAAATTGTTTTGATTTGGAGATAAAAATAAGCATTTTCATAGAAATTTACTGAACCGGAAGAATTGAGTGTAAAGATATATCAGTCGCCAATTTTTTCGCAAATCTAAACATTTAAAATATAGAATGGAATTGCCTATAGGCTATATGCTTAGTTTGTGGCCGTCAATTTCAATTTTAATTAACTTGTTTGAATTTGACTGGAAAATTAGGCCCTTAGTTTTGAAAAAATATTTGAAAACCAAGCCTTTGCAAAAATTTCATTTATAAGAACGTGGGTAGTAAAGTTGAAGGCGTAACGAGAAAAGTTTGCAAGCTGAGAGAAATATACATAAATGATGTGAGAAAAAAAACCCAAGCTAATTTTCTCAGCGAAACGGTGTTCAATTTTGGTGGTAAAAGTCGATATTTCGGGGGTAAGACTAAACTTACGTTTATTACGAAGAACATTTTTTATTAAAAGTTTTCTAGAAAAATGAAATTTCGATCATAATTTTTAATTGATTTTGTTTTTTGCTTTTTTTGATGTGCCTACAGAATTTGTTCTCATTTAATTACGTGTAGACTGACTCGGTGTGCAAATAATGAAACGTTTATAATAATTTTTTCATAATATCGTACCTAATAAGTAAATTATATTTGTATAGAATTCCGGCTAATTTTACTAAATCCAAACTACGGAATTGAAAATATCGTTATGTACCGAATTACCACTTGATCGAATTCTAATTTACCAAAACTCTTTTGCCGATAAACTTTTCACCGAAACGTATTTTTCTCGAAAAATAATTGTGATTCTAAATTTTGATAAAAAGAAGGAATACAAAAATGCCAATTTCCCAGTCTTTTTTATAAAAAAAAAAAAAAAAAACACAACTAACCACCAAATGATGAAGCAATGGAAAAATACCAAATAGAAAATTTTTAGTTGTCGTTCAATGCCAATAGGTGTTTTTTTTATTTGAAAAAATAAAAAAATCTTTTCACATTACCTTTAACCATACGATAAAGGCATAGAAAAATGCCTATTTTCAAGTATTTTTATTTAAAAAAAAAAAAAGAAAATTTTTCAAATTTTTGGTCTTTTAAAAAAAAGTTAGTCCTTCAGTAAAACAATGTAAAATAGTACATTCGGTATGTTATAATTGATTGTGAAACAATGGCCTTTTCGTGAAATGGTCATTCGGTAAAACGTATGGATACCATTTGTGTAGATACTCCACGTTGTTCTTGTTAGGCATAACTCGGGGCCACAGACAATGGTGAGTTTCAGTTTCAAACCCCAACCTCTTAATGCTAGAAAAAAAGAAAAAAGATGCGTCAACTGTAATTTTTCTTTCTATTTACCTAAGCTCTTTTTTTCTTTTTTTCTTCAAACTTCCCGCCTTCTTACAGAACATGCTGTTCATAGAAGTGACACAGTTAAGACGCAACTTATTATATATTTTCCAAAAATTTGATGGAACAACTGCGCTTTTACCATTCCTGTTAAAAAATTGCATCTATTTTCTAAATTTCAAAATTTTTTCGTCTTCCTATAATATGCGAAGCTGATGATTTCACCAATATAGAAAATGCTTTTTTGGATTTTGTCTAATGAATGTTGGATCTACGAGTAACAGCTTGTAGAACTGAGAAATACAACAAAACTTCTCCAACAGAAATAGATACATGTCATACTCTTACAATAGTATAGGTATAGGCCTACTTCACCAAATTGAATTATTTGGAGATCGAGTTACCTAATTGTAATGAAAAATAATTTCGATTACTGCGTTATCGTAAATCATTCTTTTTTTTTCTTTTTCTTTTTTTGCAATATTGTCGTTTTCTCATAAACGTTACCATTATACGCATACCTAATATATAGCCAGCCATTATTCATCGATAGGCCTATACGTACGTTTTATTTTTTCATTCATAAACGTAACGCCTTTATCTTTTCAACAACTCGAATCTCTATGACATATCAATTGCAGATGTGCGAGAGCCCCCCCATTAACCATTGACGTTTTTTGAAAACGGTTAATGTCGCTAAATACAAACTAAGCATATTGTTGAAAAATACTTTAAAAGGCGTATACTTTACCGTATACTGTAATACACTATACTGTGTATGTATACACGCATATAAACCGATTTTTTTTTTTTTGTCCTCTTCCTCTCACTGTATAATATGGAATTCCCCTTCTAAATTCAGCGTATATATTGGTCCATCCCTTCTCAAGTACGATATAGTATATTTTTGGAACGGGAGGTACTATCTTGATTTTTCACTCTCTCTCTCTTTCTCTCTTTCTCCTCGTATGGAGTACGTATGACGAGTGAGAAGGAAAGAGACAGAGAGTCAAAAAAAAAAAAAAAAGAGGAAAAAAATCTGCTGCATGGTTTACAAGAGGGCGGTGTTTATATATTCGGAAATGAGCGGTAAAAAATAAACAAACACAGGGTGGGCAAAAATAAAGCTTATTTTTAAACTTACTCGTTGGTACTCTCAAACGATTATTTACGACCGTTTTAGTTTTTGAGAGGTCGAGAGCCAATAAATACGTAAAACACAATTTTTTTCGTTTCGTACTTCTTTTTTTTTCTTTTTTTTTTTTATCTGAATCAACCTTTGCACTCGGTGTTGTTGTGATGTTAATTACCATAAATTAGATCGAGTAGGTACTTTACACTAAAATAAACTAATTTTTAACGTCGTAAACGTAGGTACGTAGTACAAGTCAATATATAGCGTATATGAACGCAAATAAATGAATGTTAAACTTATGGTGCGTTTGATCCAATAAGTTTGTCAGTTCTCTGTGCTTCACGATGAGTATTTGCCGAAAGATAAGAGACTCTGCTCTCTGTCTGACTCGCTATCTCTAAATAAATAAATAAAAAAATAAATAAAAATTACTCATTAATGAATAAATATCGGCGGTTGTTACATATGTGGTGGTAAACTTTGTATGGTGCCATTGGATTCAATTCATTCAACTGGTGCTACAATATTGAAAGAGTGTGCGATCGATTTTCAAAACCGAAGGGTTTATATATAAGTTGCAATGGTCGACAAAGTTGACGCTCGTTATGGCTGTTCCGATTTATTTATTTATTTTAAGTTGTTTTTTCGCGTTTTTTTGAAAATGATAATTGGTAGGCCTACTGTGTGGTACAAAAATGAGCGAAAAAATTCGATTATTTTTTGACGTTGTTTCTCTTTTTCAATTTTAAATCCTATGCTCTAGTGATGCATAAACTATCGATACAAATAGTACACTGTCGATAGTTTTCTTTAAAAATGACTACTGATAACTGCCTATCGATATTATGCATAATTAATTATGAATTCAACAGCTCGTAGCACCTAATGATACATAAACTGCCGATAATTTTTATCACAAATGACTATCGATAGTTTTTCTCACTAATAACTATTGTTAGGACCACCAATCCTCCTCCCCTCAAACTTCTACAAACACTCGACACTGTTCATCTATATATTCTATAACACACATCCATCTGGTAACACTGATTCTATAACCATCACACACTCGGCAATACTCGTGTACATTCGTCTCACTCAACTGAAACACTTTAATCTATTAACTTAAATATTTTGCTGAATTATACGTAACTTCGTTCACACTTATTTTCATGTTTGTTTTGACTCGAATTTGAGTCCTCAACCTCTTATAACTATCGATGGCTACGATAGGAAAAATATCGACAAGCCCTTACGAACCAATTTACACAAAATCACCGATAATTTACTGATTTTGAATGGAAAATTATCTACTCATGTTTGGAGGAAAAATTCATTAGTTTTGTCATGTTAGGTGCTTATGAGGTTAGTAAATGAATATTGAATGTTTCTGACTTGGAATCTTGATGTAGGCTGTATAATTTTATCTTCTAAACAGTAGCGGCCCGAGCTAATTGTACGCCAGTGGCTCCACCATATTTTTGCGCCCGTCTTGCATTGAGACTCCCTTAATATTTTTTGAATCATCTCAGAAAAAATGTATGATATAATGAGTCTAAACTTTTTAATCCGGAAGTATCGGGTTTGAACTCCATCAGCAATTGAATTTTTTTTATTATAAAAGCGTATTTAAAAAAATTCATTTTGAACGTTAATTATTTGCGCCATTTTGGCGTCCCTTTTTCAAGTGAGAGTGGCTTTAGCCACAGAAACACGCTGTCGTGCCGCCTCTGCTTCTAAAATTGTAAATTTCAGCAATTTAACTCTGCTTTTTTTCCTAACATTCAACAATTAGAATTTTATTAAGCACGTCAGACCCTGCAGTGACTATATTGTTTTGGACACAATTATACTGTATATTATGGAAAAACTTACGTTGTGGAAGAGACTCCACTTCTGAAGGTAGTCTTCAGTTTGCCTGTTCAACCACTTTGTAAAATGAACTATTGGTAAACCAAAACATCGGCAAACACTAGCAATTCAGCTTCTGTTTCTGACAGTTTATATACCCTGGCTCCTACACACACACAAGTACACATCCGTTCAAATACATATGTATAGGTGCTAATTAACTGCGTTGTACTTTATGGTTGCTATGACCACTGACAGAGTATGGCACATACACTGATAACCAGTTTGTGATGTTACCTCGAGAGAGATCTCTCAATTAGTTATGGTTCAGAAAATGTAAGTTACTTGCAAGAATTTACAAATAATTACAAACAAACATATATGTATGTTTTAACATGCAGTTCACAATAAAAGCGAACCTTTCAGCGGCGACTGTCATCAAGGGGGACAAGCCCCTAATACCTCAAACTGGTGTGTCTGTCCGTATACATTTGTTTTTTCAAACCAAAATTACGTTGGTAAGGGTTAGAATATGACGTGTAAACATCGTCAATCAATTTTTGAAGGTTTATCTGTCTGTCTTAAGATCCATTTGACTAAAGTCATCATAAAAACGCAGCTTTATTTTCTTCAAAGGGTTATAAGTAGTTTGTGAAAATACAAACTTCCGAAATTCCCCTAAATTTTGTTTAATCTGGATCCCTTTTTACAAAGAATCTGAGTAAACGTGTTTATTTTATTTTTTCAAAAAAGAAATCGATGTTTCATTTAGGTTCAGTTATTTGTTTCCATTTTGTACTTGTCTACCTGGCAATTGGAAATTTGTTTAAATTTGTCTGTTTTTCTTTTTCCAAAAGTACTGTCTCCTTCTGTTCATACTTCCCACATTAATGTGAGTGAAAACAAGAGAGTAGATTAGAGAGGATTCATGAGTAGTGGACCTTACTCGTGGCCAAAACATTTTCAACATCAGAAATGGTGCAGTGATGATGTATGGAGAGAGCAAAGAAGTATGGTCAACAAAGAGGATGTGGATTCCTCTTATGACAGAGCTATCTATATGCCCTGCAGGTGAAACCACAAGTAGTTTATAGGGGTATGTTGCTGTCAAAGACTTATAATTATTATCCCCTCTCATAAACATAGTAGGCTACGATGGAACGAGCATCTCGTGGCAGGAAGTTTTTCTAGCAGGTTTACATGTTATGACATCATGTTTGAAGTTCGTCTATTGTTTCGTTGAACACATGAAATTATAACTCTCATTTTCAAATTGGTTTGTGGCACAGTGCGTAAGGATGTGTGCTATAGCATGCTGCAAATGGTGTTTTCAGATCCTATGTATTATTTTGAATTTTTTTATTTTATTTATTTTCATCATCATTTCTTTTGCTGCAATAATGGAAGATGTGAGTCCAGTCTCTTGATAGCTTTGAATGAAATTTTTTAGACCTTTAATTTCTTGGATTGCAACACCCAATTGCATATCCTCCAATTGCAGCACTTTACTAACTGCGTTGATGGCATGCAACTAGTCATACCAAAAAACGAAACTCAACACAAATTCATAAGAAGTAACTCTATTGTTTACCAATGACAAAGACTCAGAACGGGCAACAGGGTCTTCTTCCAGTGAATTACAAATATTTCCTAGCAGGTAGCATACAGTAAAATATACAGACCAAACGCTGCTGTAGTTTTATGCACTTTATCAACTTTACCTTCGGCTGTTTTTATTTTTCCAAGAAATTGTTCTTTTTTTTTTTGTATATTTGCGAAGCAACAAACAATCATACGTATAGATTCCTTTAATTAATTTTTTTTATATACAATGTATGATGTAATGAAAATTTGTTAGTTTTTTTTCTCCTTTTGCGCGAGGCCTGGTGCAACTGCACCTATATCACCCCCCACGCGATGGCTCTGTATGGTGAAGCTGGTGCGTGCGAAGTGTGCTAGTTTCTTTTTTTTTAAACAAAAATACTTGTATACTTGTTAAGTAAGCGCTGAAAAGCGATATAAAAAAACAAAAATAAATAAAATAAAAAATTTCAAAAGAATACATACGTAGTATTCGAACCCACAACATGCTAGCGCACATTTTTATCCACCGTGCCACCTAACCAATTTGAAAAGTAATGCTATAATTTCACTGTTCAACAAAAAAATAGACCAATTTTTGACGCTCTCAGTTCCAACTGAACTACAAACATGACATCATAACATGTAAACCTGCTGAATAAAAACATCCTTCCGCGAGGAGACTCTTGTCCGATTGATTCTTCTGTCTGACAAACAGGGTAGGTAATGGAGAAGGAAGAATTAAGAATATCAAACCCCCTCCTCCCCCCGCTAACGTTTTGTGGCCATTTTTTTGCCTACGGAGACTCATATTCAACATCTACAGGAAACGTATTCTCGTTTGTGTGATTACAGGAGGTGCACCGCCGCTGAATGCCACCAACCATGAGCTTCGATTGCCCGTATCGTTATCGTTACCGTTACCATTATCGTCAGCCTCGATAGCGGCCTCCTTACCGTCGAATCCCGGCGCTGCGTTCGACTTGGCGCCACCGGCGTACACGTTACCGTTAGGCAAATCGTCGCCGTCGTCGACCAACACCAGCGAGTCGGCCAGCGATGCGGACGAGCAGGCGGCCCACAGTTCGGAGGACTCCGGTTCCCACAAGTCGGCCTTCCAGGAGGTGAGACTGCTGAGCGCTGCCACCGACGCGTCGTCCGACGACGGTTACGCCGGTGCCGCGAAACGGCTGGCCGGCGCTGGCGCCGCCGCCAAAAGTGCGCAACATCCGTCGTCCGCCACCCAGCCGTCGCATCCGTCCGTCCGCGAAAACGGACTCACCGCGAAGCAATCGTCGAAGACCAAACCGAAAGTGTGGCGTCCGTATTGACGACGGTGCTTTTTTGCGGTTCAGAGGGGCGCGGGCGGTGGTCTCGCCGCCGCTACCGCAGCCGCCGCTCAAGTCCGAATAATGTGGTGCTACAAAATAATACGTGAATGTTTAGGTACCTAATTAATACCTACCTACTCGTGCCTATCTCGTTCGACGGATAATCGGAAAAATTTTCTTTCTTGACTCTCGATTCGAACGGTTGTGGGTCCCGTCCACGAACCGCTGCCCCACCTTCTCCCCTCGGTTCTGCGTACGTTTTCGACCTAACATCCGTTCGTCAACGTTACTCGTTGGTAGGCTGCCAGACCCGACGTGCTAAGGTAACACACCTATAAGGAGAACTCGTAAATATCGCGTTGGGTATAATACTGCCATCAACCATACGTAGGGTAAGCTTGTCGGTATTGTTGTTGTTTTTCTAATTTTTTATTTTTTTCCCACATACCTACCTATACACAACGTGTATTAGGTGTTGGATAATAACGTAAAACGTATGATACTTTAGTGCTTTTTTATTTACGTAGGAAGCAATAATTGTGTCGATGAAAGTTTGTGGTATACAGTGTACTCCGTTTGGAAAACGGTATACCTAACCGAATAGGGTTTATTGATTTTTATGCATAGAGGTATACCCCATTAGCAGACAAACGTCGGTGTTACCTTTGCCAAACTGTGCGTTATTACCGAGTGCAACGGTTGGAAGAATTTGCAATTATTTTTTTCCTCTTTTTGATGTAAGGCCTTTGTGAGGAAGGGCGAAATGGTAGCAACGGGCCCGGACATCTTTAGGGAGGCCCGGAATGGCCTTAATTTTGAAAAAAAAAATTGTGCTTTTTAAGTATATACGATGAGAAAGGGCGTCAGGACCGATCCACGATGAGGTTTTTGGGAGTAAATTTTCCGAAGGTTTGAAAGAAAAACCGCATACAAAATACCTGTGTTAGAAGCCAAAACGTATATCAAAAAAATTTATTTCGTGCGAAGAACGAGCGAAATTGTTTTCTGAATTTATAACCCCTTTTCAAAGACAAATCCTGCAGCTGGAGCTAAGAGGGGCCCTTCAGTTTATTTCTTTTGGCCCCGAAATTTCTCTCCGAGGCCCTGTTTTGACGCACGATGAACGAATTTTTGTCAAATCTCTCGAGCAAATGAGCGCAGATAGCTCGATCGGAATGGGGAGAGAGGATCCACACATTCTTAGCCGTCTCTACGGACCCTCCCTCCGGCCAAAATAGTATTTCCACCGTCGCCAAAAACCGCGTACCATTTTATAACGTCGACCCTTTTTTTTTCCCGTAGTTAAAGGTGGGTCCGGACCTCCGGAATCCTTCCGTATCCAATGAATTTGGTCTAAATCCCAGTTGAAACTGTTCTCTCGGTGAAACGCACAGTTGTTTCAACTCACTAAAATCATTCCTCAAACAAACCCACTTCAACGCGGCAATCTAACCAATAAAATGGTTAAAATGGGCATACGTACTTACCGTTTCGTCGAATATATTTTCGATTTGTGAAAAAGGCTTAATTATTCCGTGTTTACCAACTGTGCCTGCAAATCTGCGAAATTTATTTGAAAGGAGTGACTTGTGGCCTCTGACCCCGCCCACGAATATGCTAATTACGCGATAGATGTAGACAAGTGTACGGTATTCCTACGGAAATCTTATAATATAGCCTAAACGAAATGCCTACTTGAAACAATAATATTGTTCCAGCCTATCGCGAATATGTCCGACTTTGTTAATCATTTTTGACTGATTTATACGCAATTTTCGTTTGCTGTTTATTCGATTAAACCCTATTTCGTATCGCATATAATTAGCCTCGGTATTTGCATGAAAAATATTTCGAGCCTGGCAAAGTCAGTAAAATAACTATATATACGTATTACACTTTAAAAGATAGGCGCTGACAACGTGTAAAATTTCAAATAAATTATAACCAAGTTAAAATGATCGAATCTTCGTCATCTTTTCAGTTATCACCGTATAATGGATCGCAATGGTGAATATTTCAATACTTTTCAGCAAAGTGTTTTATATGGCTTTTGGTAACACGAAATATTCGAGGCTCCAGCTGAATATACCACTTACGCACCGTCCAAAGTTTTGGTTTTAGTGTTCATTATACTTATTTCATATTATATAAATATAGTCGTAGGTATACGATATGGCTGATAGGTATTTTCACAAACTGGTCGCCGCGATATCGACGCTAGAAACAAATAAGTAAATCAAAAATTTCGTAAGGCATTCTGCGTTAAGTTAGAATGTACCTTCTTAGCTGTGAATAAGTGTAATCAAAAAATCTCCTAGTCCATATTAGAAATTAGGTATTTGCAAAGAAATAAATGAGAAATTCGTATTTTATGCTACGTGTAAGTAGTGTCGAAATAAAATCGAAAGTTTTTGTGAAAGAAATGTCAAGATTTTTTGATAATAATGTAGAAAAAATTGTCTTGATTTTTTAAGCGTTCTCCGATGTGTATGGGCCATCCGTTTTTATTTTTGGAATAACTTTAGTTGAATTTTTCTCAACAATATTTTGTTTGTTTAGTTTGTATGTTTTTTTTTTTTTCCATTTTTATTTCTACCATAAATGTGTAATTTTTTTTTTCTCATTTATAATACCTATTATTATTTTTGTTGATTAGTGACTAAAATTTCAACATAATACTTTATATTCGTATATTATGTGGCAATTGTGATAACGTTAATAAATTTATAGCAATTTTATTTACTTTTTATTTAATTTTCTTGAAATACCATACCTACCTGAGACGATATAAGTTTTTCATCGAGTGGGGGGAAGAGTTTTATTTTTCACAGCTAGTGAAAAAAAAAAAAACAAGATATTTCATGAAAATAGTACCGTTGGTAGAAAATCACATCTATGAATGGTTTCCAACCTGTGGTCCGCGGACTCCCATGAAGGGGGCCAAGAAGGTCCACGACCAGCTAACATGTTGACAATTTTTTTTTTTATTTATATGCAAAGTTTTCAGGTGTATGAACGTATTAAGGGGGTCCGTGAAGTTGTGGTCTCTGCGCTGAGGGGTCCGCGAGTAAAAACAGTTGGAAACCACTGAGGTGACATTTTTTTGAAAATGAATTTTAACAGGATACTGCATGAAATGAGTGAATTTTGCAATTAAGGTAGACAAGACCTATGTATTAGTCGTCGTAGGTAATTAAATTGGACACCTACTTGCGTCTGGGTCTGATTTAAAACTATAGTTATGTCACTGAATGGATTTGGTTGATTTGCAAAGTATATCCTATGTGTCTGTTTGCACGCTGTAAGTTATTTAAGATTCTGATAAAACTGATGTCAGATTTGTCAATATAACGTCCTCACATTTTAACTGAAAAAACTGAATTGTGTTCGCACATTTTTCTGAAAATTCAGAATTCAGAATTCTTAATTTTCTTAACATTCAGTTTTCAGTCAATCTGGACTTCATGAAAATTCTGAATATAGATGAGTTTTGTCCATTTTACCGTTTCACATTTTTTTGTTTGCACCAATCCAAAAAACAACGAAAAATATTAATTTTTTCATTAATTGGTTATTATTTTGATGATATAAATATTTTTTTTTGAAGTTAGTTCAGTTATATTTTTATAATTTTTTTTCCGAAAAGTCGGAAAGCTTTTTGGTTGCCACAAAAAACTTACAAATAAGAATTTTCAGTTTTTTCAGTTTTCAGAATTAAGAGGAATTTTGTTTTCAGTTTCTTGAAAACGTGCAAACAGACCTTTTATATCGATAATTATCTATTTCAATGAGTGTAATAAGTACATTAAAGTCACTTCGAAGTAATGCGTGTTTTACTGGCTTGTGTTCAAAATTAAGAAAAACTCACATTTATGATCCTACCTTTTTATGATTACAATGATAAATCCAGGCAAATTAACGAGGAGAATGTAAGAAAGTTTTACCTACTCCATCCTCCATAGGCACATAAAAATTAATTTCTCTGACCAAAAAAATTGTAACTTCCTCTACTACGTAAATTCCAGAAAAAAAAGTCCTGTATTGCTCATACTTAGGACGTAGCTGGCCTATAATCGATTTTTTCTGTTTTAATCAGCACTACCGAAGTCTAAAATTAGTTATTTTTGAAATTAAATTTATTTCAATGAATAAGGTAGACTATAAGTACGGTATTTTAATGTCTTGAAAGTAAAAAAAACAAATATACCACATCTTGACCAATAATCAAATTTTCAAGCGCATTAAATATGTTTTTTATAGTCACGAATTAAATCTTTCAGTTCTTCTAGCCACGTTGCCTGTGATTTAAAAATCTGTTCTGAATGAACTTGTATACGTATTTGAAGAGGTCAAGTATCGGTGTTATCCCGAACTAATTCTTTCAAAACTACTCAAAATTTCAGAAAAACTTGGTAAAAATGAAAATACGTTGGCTATACTTTTTTTTTTTGAAATTAGAATTTCTGAATCGCCTATGTTAATTCTCACAAAAAAAAAAATCCTAAAATTCACCAATTTTCATAGGTACAGGCTAACGGAAATATTCATTATAAACCATAGCTTTTTGATCAGAAAATGGTTCAATCCTACACAATCATGTCATGAACAAAGTTCGCATACTTATTTCTTCCAGTCTGATGATTCCCTGCGACAACGACGAAAAAAAGATATAAACATATATACCTACCTACCTGCTTTCATTAAAATGATGCGATCGTGCGATCAATTTTCAATAAATTTCTAAAAAAAAAGGCTCATTTTTTATGCTAGGTTCCAGAATAATGTGAATAACGCTTCATTAAGGTGCACATTCACCAGATAAATTCGGCGAACAGTCGCCTACAAAATGTACCTAAAACGTATAAATACTCGGCGGGTGGTAAGCAGGAATTTCCTCTGTAATCCCATCAATTACCAACTTCTGGTGGGAAACAGGAGGAGCATTTGAGGTGTCTGCTGGTGTTGGCAAACAGGTATTCACTCGGCGAATTTTCCCCGTTTCCATCGTTTGCGCGTATTTCTTCGTGCCTGTTCACCCAGTGAATACGCTTCTTTACAGTTTCCATATACCTTTCTACCAACAGGAGGGTGCTGAGGCGAAATTATCGAAGAGAGGAAAATGTGCTATGAAAAAAGGAGGAAAATCGAGAGAAAGTACCGAGAGGACCCCCCATTATTCCGTTAAAAAGTAGGTATAAAATACCGAGGAGGCAAAGATATCTTTGCCGCCATAGCAAATTGATGCCTGTAAATGACATTGATTCTGATAGTTACGATTACTTGGGGGTCGTTGCAGAAGGTTTAAACTTTTTAGGGATAGCGAAAAACTTCTTTCGTATTTTTAAGGTGAGAAAACGAGTAAAGTTGAACATCTTTTTTGAATAAACATTCGTTGATAACACAGACTACCTACACCTACTAATCAACGTCGGCCTTACACCTCAGAATCTTTTTAATTTGGTCTTTTGAAGATTTTCTCTTTCTAAACATTTTTTATACACTTTTGATGTAGTTACTAACAAAAAAATAAAATATGTAATTGTGGTTAAAATCAGCACATCGTGCGAAGTGAGATAAGCATGATTGTGTGTGTGTTTGTGTGAGTATGCTATGTTTCACTCAACATTTTACACTTATAATAGAACAAGCCCTGAAGCATCACTACATGGCACTTTGCCTCGTGCCAGTGCTTGATTTTTTCTGGCATACCTATATGTAACACTGTAGAATTCGTTATTTCCTCCGAAACAGCGAACATTTTTTCTTGTATCAGTGTGTGGCTTTGTGGGTAGTGACGCATGTGCATCGAATATGAGGGAATAATTGGTGAAGTAAATTGGGGAAATAATTTTTGTGAAATAATTTTAACATAATATAAATTAATGGCTTGTATGTCAATTACAGTGAGGAGTATTTTTTTAAATTCATTTTACATAACTTTTTTTTTGTGATAGCCTCTGGCAAGAATGAGTAACGTTAATTTAAGAACCTTTGTTCTAAAAATCTATACGATGAGCCGTGCTCTGATAAAGTTATGATTTTCTTTCCCTTTCTTATATACCAATACCAAACTGAAATTAATACTGTTATTAAGAATGGTAATGGTTCCTTAGCAGTTTTGGTAATGGTCTGGGAAGTAATATTATTGAGTAAATTTTTATGTTTCTGGTACATGGCAATCCAAAATTGCGTCGCAGGTTGTTGACTTTATCTCTGTAGGTGTAAAGATGTCCTTTGAAATACATCAAAACCACGCCGTTGATACGTTCTCGCATAAGATGTTTTCCCACACATTACCCTGGTTGTTTTTTTTAGTCTCTTGACTTGCCATAATAAAACTATCCAAAATTTCTCTGGTAAGACATTGCTGAGTATAACATTTTCTCGCATAATATGTTTTTCAGGCAGGTCGGGTTAAGTTTCTTTTTCAGAAATTTAGAACTTTTTGAGGAAAAAAGTTTTCTTCAGTTCTGCCCTTGAAAATCAAATAGCCTCGTTATCTAATTTCAACATTAAGTTTTTATAAAGTATACTGAAAGTTCCGCACTTTTAGCCATATTGAACAAGTCTCATTACAACATAATTTTTGTCTTATTCGATGTTTTCTAGTAAAACATCAAAAAAACTTTGAGTTTTTCCACTTCCGGTTTTTTATCTATATTTTCTCGCATAATACGTTCTTTCACCTTGGTCCCTTCAAAAACGTACCAACGTACATACATGGAAAATGAATTTCACTAATAAAAAATTATTCCCAGCACAACCGGTTTTGTGACGTCATTTGGATTGCCTTACTGATTTTGTTAATGGTATTACTGTAATAACATTATCATTTCTGATCTGATATTGTTTCTCAAAATATTGTTACCATTAATATTCCTTTTCTAATATGGGAACACTTTTGTAATGCTATCACGTGACCATAATTACAGATGTATTTGGCTATAGGCGTATATTTCAGTTTCAGTCTAACTCTAAATCATTTTTTTTTTTTTATTATGCCCATCATAATTTACATATGTCTGTGAATTGTTGCTGCGTAGCACTGTTAGGTAGTCTCTAGTCGCGTAATAATTAATAACTGGAGGGAAGAATGGAATTTTTTTAATTTTGCGAATTTCTAAACATTGTCTAAATAAAATATTAATTTTATTAATTAATATGATTATATCATTAATTTGATTAGGAATGACGCCAATTTTAACCCTGGAATACCACAGTGGGGTGGGGTACACCCCACTAGGCTTTTTCAAGGATCCTCATTTCATGCAGTACACTTAGAATTTTTTTAATACGCAGAAATAATTATGGACATAAAGAAAAGTCTACCTGTAACTAACCATAACCCGTACTTTTTATTTGGATGACTTTTAAATAGAGTGAGGTATGTCATACCCCAGTGTGGTATTTACGTCTTTTTTTTCTTTTTTTTTTCATGAGGCAGCTTCTTTATTTAGTGTATATACAACTTTTTATAGCTCATTGTTCTGAAGTTGTTTTACTGCCACCAACAAATACACCAAATTTCTGATTGGAAAATTATTAACTTTTTTTTTTTTTTTTTAATAAAAAATCATACATTCATTTTATATTCCTAGCTAAGAAAAATAACAGCTTCCATTTTTTCTCTCAGTTTTATTTTTGTTTCCCAGATAATTGTCTTAATAAAAATATGAATTTTAGGCAGAGTGGATGAAAAAAAATTTTTTTTAGCAACACCAGCATTGAAATATCTTTTGGTGTATTAAAAAAAAAAGTATATTAACCAAATTTAGCTGTTCAGTCATGTTAAAGTATCTTCTAGGTTGGGTAAAATAATGGGTATAATTATTAGCAAAATATCTACATTATGCCACTTAGATACAGAATTTTAAAAGTTGGGTTGTGACACACGCTAGTGTGGTTTTTACGACAAAAAAAGTGTCATGTTCCTGGGTTAATATTAATTAATTGCATATTTAAAAAGTAAAAAAAGGTAAGAAAAAATTAGAAAAAAAGTCAAAAAAAGTTAAAATATGGCTAAAAAATGTAAAAAAAGAAAAAATAGAAATGTTGCTTTATTTCGTTATTACTATGGTAATTTTGATTGAAAAAATTAGTAATTCCGTTTGTTTTAGGTAACGTTTCTTTTGTGGTGTTATTTTGTTTCTCAGAAATTAAGTTAGTAAACAAAGTAATAACGGTACCTATATTAATTACGTTAATAGTATTCAACGTTATTTACCATAGATTTTGTTTATGTTTATGTTTATATGATATTCCAGGTAAAATTGAAATCTTTTTTGTTAAATAATGTTTTTGTTTTTTTTTCATTTCTATTTCTGGTATCACACCCTTGTCCAGAAAAATTGATAATATACAACCCTTATTAGTTATTTTAGATATCTCCCTCACGAATGGTAGGCCTATATACGTATTTGTTTTTCTGTGATTTACAAGGTTCTTTAACATTCTTATAGGTTAAGCGTAGAAGTTCGTATGCTCTAATGTTCTAATTTCGGCCTATCGTCTAGTTTATCAGTCAAATACCTACGTTCGATAGTCATTTTTACTCTCCTCCATACGCTAGCAATTAGTCAACTGATTTTGAAAACAGAATCATCGCACGCGCTAAATCGTGTCGAGACCTTATTCCTCCAAGACTTCCAACCATCCATCTCTTCGCCACATACATATAACAGTCGCCAAATTATTCCATTTCCGCGTGTCAACCACCACATGTCTGTCAAGAGGGGGTGCCAGTATACAGCACTCGAAAAACCTGCCGAAAAAAGAAACATTGACGACTTCTTAATCGAAAATATTAGCGAACGGAAAGCGTTAATAGATTTTATAGGCGAGACGAAGGGCTCACAAATAAATCGCAATACACTGGCGAATCATTTTAACGGTGATTTATCTTTACAACTAGAAGTCGACAGATGATACATAAAAGGTCCTATACAGTATCTTCAAAAAGAATGAAAAAAAAAAAAATCTAAAAATTTCTGCAGGTCCACATACACGAAGAAATCTCGACATATATTCGAAAAGCACCCAAAAAAAAAAAAAAAAAAAAAAAAAGTGAAAACAAATAATAATTGAAACGTTATATGACGTATTGACAGGCCAGATGTGTTTACCCTCGACTTTAAAAACCCCGCAGCTACTTTACAAAGGGCTCGCTGACGCGGGAAATACGATGATATTCAGACAACCCCTCTGGATTTTCATTGATAGAGAGAAGGACTTTGGAGCACGAGATGATGCAGGGGGTAGGAAAAAAATGCTTTTTTAAATCGTATATGGAGAGAGTATAGGCTACCTCCTTTTCATTATTATCGTTTTAAACATTCAACTATTTGAAACATATTTTTTTTTTTTTTTGCGTTTCGAACGAGTGTACATACGCTCGTCTTTAATTTGAAATTCTTTTTTTCATTTTCTTCTACCAACGAGGAATACAAAAATGCACTTAAAAATTGAAAGAACGGAGAATAGGGCAAATTTGCATTCGTGAAATTAATTTGAACTTTCGAACGTTTGAAAGAATGCAGTTTGGAAATGGACGAACAACTGACAAGACTTTTTTTCAATTAGCCTAACCATCGTTTGTGAGGGCGTAAGAATCAGCTCTTGTTCTTCCGCACTATTGGTTGGTGAACTTTTCAAAATTAACACTCGCGGATCAAGTTTTGACCCTTAGTAAAATATTTACAGTTTGGAAAATTCGTAGCTCCCAATTACTGCAGCAGATGTACTATACGTAGGCCTATTTTGTTCTATTAAGTTATCTCTCGAAGAAATTTTTCAACTCTTCGTACCTTACGTACTCCGCATATATAGGTTAGCTTATAGGCTATGTATTATAACCCTTCGTAAAAGTTGGTCAGAATACCTATCATTGTAAGCAAAATTGTCGTAGGTATAATATGTTGCTAAGCAATGTTGCTTTAGCGTTCGAAAAAAGCTGGAAAATTATTGTCCGGAAAAATAAATCAATAAAGTCTTTGACCTGTTAACTTTCGTAACTTCCAATTTTAAACGAACTCCTTAGCTCTTGGCTGCTAGTTGTCCTTGAACTCGTGATCTGTGTGGAAAGAAAAATTCATTGATTTTTACATTCCATTCAAATGTTTTCAAAAGTTTATTTTTACGATTACGATCTTTTTTTTTGGGCTTTCAAGTAAGACTTTCTAAAGGTTTATTGAAGTTTGTAGACAAATAAATAGAACTTATACGTAATGATTTTATTTCTATTAATTTGTTTATCACAAAATTTTTGACACTTGAATCCTTCAAAATCTGTCATCTATGGTAGATTTAATGTTTCAGAATGAGAGGCATTCTGTCGCTGATCGAAAATAGTTGCCTACGGATTTCTTAGAGTGGTATATAAATAAAACAGGTAAGAAAAGCAAAACATAACCAGACATTGTACATATTATTTTTTTGCCCGGACCCATTACCTTATACAAGATTTACATCAAGGATGGGTTAACAAATTGAGAAAAAAATTTTCAGATGTTTTATATTCAGTTTGTTTTTGCAGACAGGGTATTTTTTCTTCACAGAGTGTTAAATATAATAGAGTACTCACGTGAAACGAAACGCGGCACCACTTTCACAATCAAAATATCGTGGGTAGAGGTTCTTAAAACTCATAGCATTATGTTACCCTACTATGAAAATTTTGCATGATTCTGGGAGCTGTTCTGGTTCATCGATTTATCTTAAAATTGGCAGATTCGGTCAACTTGCCAAACCAAACATTTCTGCCAAATTAGAAGAAATTGATGAACCAGAACAACACTCAGAATCATGCAAACTTTTCATGGCACGGTAACGTAATGCTATGAATTTCAAAAACACCTACCTTGGCCTCCAAAGGCACCAACAATTTTCAATCTCATTTTCATAAAAGAAATTCGTGTTCATCTTGATTTCTAAATTAATAATCACATTTACTCGTTCATTTGATTAAATTATTAAAAGAAAATTTCCGATTATTGCCTATGGGCCTGAATGAGAAGTAAGCAAATACAAATTTAGTACCGAAGGAGTGGGGACGATAGCTTCGAAAGTGGTGCCATTTTTGTCATAATGTTTAGTTCAGCGTGTGTCCCCTTGTTTAACGCTCTGTCTTTGTAACATGTATTTCAGTGATTTTTCTGGCCTACTAATTCGTGATAAAAGCGAATAATTAGATTTTACAAATTTTTGACAATATTCTACTGATTTTTTGGATAAAAAAGGTAATCCCAAATTAGTTTTGGCCTTACCAATCCGGTTGGGTAGGCTTCAATCTTATTCCTGAATAAAACTTAACAATAAGGCTTGTCACACTCCTCAACGAAGCTACGTTTTAAATACCACTCGCAGTGATTGTGATTCATATATCACAGAAGATCAGCCTACAGTTAGAAAAAAATTTGAAGTTTTCCAGCATAAAAGTAAACAAACATCAATCGTAGCTGAGCTACCTACCTTTTTAAATTTGTTCCATCCCAAACTTTGCGACATTGCTGGATATAAAAAACATAGAGTATCTACCTATCGTATTTCTATAATGTGTGAATCAAAATTGCTGAGCGAAGTTTAAAATTTAGCCTCGCTAAGTTGTGTGATTGGCCTAAAGCTATGACTTTGAACAAAAGATATAATTAAATATATGTCACTTTTTGCCACTTGAGATAATCTAATTTAAATTTTCATCAGAACATTAGTTTTTCTTGTTCCAAAATAACGGTTGTTAAAAAAGATATTGGTTGCTGAAATAAATATTCATTTATTTGACAAAAAATTATAAGTATTATTATGCAAAAGGTGTTTTAAAACAACAAAATCAACTAGCAATAAATAGGAACAAAGCAAATTATGACATTGGTTGTGCTAAAATCTACTTGAAAACAACCTATGACGACATTGGTTGTTTGTTTTCAGATTAAAACAACCAATGTTAACATGTGTTCTTCTTTTTCCGAAAAACATTATTTTCCTCAAGAAATAGTTATTTTAACATTTCTCATTTTTATAAGCGTTTGTTCTACACACTACTGCCATTTATAAAATATACCATTACCGCTGCCAACCTTCCACAGTAAAATAATGTTTATTTCTCATGAAGCTATAAACCCAAAAAATAAAAATGAAAGCTAATCTTTTAAAAACTTATTTTTAACCTAAACTTGTTAATGATAAAATAGGTATTTCAAGTTTGGTTTTATTGCATTCAAAAGTAGACTATGCAAAAAATTCAACAATTAACCTAACTCAAAATTGCCAAAATTTGACATAACTAGGATGTTCTTGTTCCTAGCCACAGATCAAGAAACTTATTAAGAAAAGTATACAAAGCCTTCAAAGACGATGAATGTATAGACAAAAGAGACGAAACTTAAGCTAAGTATAAATGTGGTTGGATAGAGCTGGCTATGCCACAATGGCATACCTACAAGATTGAACAATTTGCATGACAACGTATACAAATGCAAACTCCTAAAATTGTTTTCAATGATACTACAATTTTTAAATCTTTTTTTTTTAAATTTTTAGTCTATTACTGTACAGTGATAACCTAATAGGTGTTTATGAGTTTGATAAGCCAGATACTGTGATTAGATTTTCCAAATTTTCGGTATCCAACTATTTTTATGTTTAGGTACACAATAAAATATGAAAAATTAGAAATTCACCCATTCTTTGACCGTCGTGGGTGTTGAAAAATGAATCTAATGAAAAAATTAGTATGTGATCGAAAAATTGATACTGGTAGAACACTAGCCCCTGGATCACGACCATCCCTCCTCCACTTCGGCATCAAAAATATATTCTTCATATACTGGATAGAACAGCCACGTACTCAAATCCCAATCCAAAAAAAAGTTAATGAGATTCAGTGTTATCTTCTGCTGCGGATCTTCTTCTGTAAATTTTTCAGATTTTGTTCAATTTTTTTTTGGCAAAAATATTATTGGTATGTTTAACCGATCACCAGCCATTTTTATTTCTCCAATAAATATAACTGCTGTTTATTTCATAATGGTGTCGCAATGGCGAAATAGTACATTGTGTGACAAGTTCGTAATGTGGGCTATTTTTTTTACCGAATGTGAAGAATTTGTAGAGGAGCCAAAGGCGAGTGCTATAAACTTATATCTCACAAGCACTTGTCACAGACCATACTTTTTGCAACTAATGCAAAAAGAAGAATAAAAACAACTCCCCCGCCAATAAAAAAAAACTCATAAAGGAAATAAATTTCGGAAATTGTATCTGAAAAAACACAAAAAAGTCAAATTTTCCATTATTTTGCTCATTTTTGTTCGTTTATTTTCAAGCAGTTACGAACGATTAATAAATTATAAGGAAAGTAGTTTCTAGAAAATTTTTTCTTCTTTCTAACAATACTAATCTCAGATTTCTAGCTTAAACAGTGGCTGAGGAATCATTGAATAAAAGAAGAGAGGTTTCTGGATTTCACAAAAAAAATTTTTTTTCGTCAATTTGTATTTTTTTTTGTTTGTTTATTTTCAAATTGTTGAAAATGATTAAAAAATTAAATGAAAACTAAATTCAGGTAAATTTTCTTCTCGCATTAATTTCCGTTTTTTCCGTTTATTTGTTGTTAAATAGCTAAAGATAATTAAAAAATTATATGGAAATTTTTTTAATTTTATGCACTTTCAATCACAAACTTCAGCTCTCTAACTTAATTAGAGGCTGAGGAATCATTTGAGATGTTTTTTTGAAAATCGAAATTTTGTGTTTGATTGGAGTGGCAACTTGACGAATAATTTTTCATGAAATAACATAAATAATAATATCATAATGCTTATATATTCGAGTCACGTAGGATTGGAATGCGCAACAGTGTGTAAAGTACTTTACACACTCGTGCGCAGGATTTGGATGCGCGAGACATCGTAAAATTATCGTTCACTTCACAAACTAAAAATTCGGTCGATTACATTTGCAATACATGCATGTAAAACTCGTTCTTTTGTGCATGTGTTGCAAAAACAAATTTTTATATACTTATCTTAAATAATTTTATCGATTAGGTGCGTCCAACGAGGCTAATCAATCTTACGTCGACGTAATGTAAAAATAGAATCAATAATTTCTTTGAACTTGTGTACGTATTTTTTCGACAACGTGGATCAATATTAGGTAGGTTTTAGAGTAATATCAATCAACCATCATCATCCTTTTGGATTGTATTTTTTTTTTCGCCACCCTATTCGCTATTAGAACCCTGTGAATTGACAAGGATACGATATTATCCTCGGATACGAGTAGATTAACCTTTAATCGAATCGAATCTGCAGTTTTGCACCAGCTTGTGTTTAGGGTTTTTTATTCATTTTTGTGTGGGCTGTATACATACATGCGATGCTGACACATATAAAGGTCTAATCTTGATCATTAGCGATTTTACGCTTATTCAACTTTCGTTTATATTGTAAAAATCCCATAAAACGAGAAAAAAAAAACAACAAAAATCTTTCATTCTAAAGGGTAGATTACTTTATTTTGGAAAATTTCAAATAGGCTGTACATATATAAATATATATATACTATATTATGTCCGTAGTTTAACTAAAACTGCAACTTTATTTTAAAAGATAATAATTTTTTGAAAGTAATTATTATATTTCCATTGGCAATGGCCTACATACCTACTTACGAATGCGAAGTAACTAGATATATAAATAAAATTCTACTACCCATACCTTCCAACTATGAATTTGCGAATTGCATTTTGTTTTCCAAAGATTACCGATTAATTTACTGGACTGATTTACGAGTATATTATGATTTTAAATATTATGTAAATTTAGGTTTTATAAAAGTAAATTCAACAGTGTTTGCCTTCAACAACGAATACAGATCAACATCAACACAAAAACAAGAAACTCTATCGTAGCGAGCCTCGCTAGAAAAAATAGGTTTCGAGAGAAAGAATTATGAATTTTGAGGGTCACATTAATTTTTTGTAAGTTAATACGCGATAATAGTAAGTTTTGATTGTATGAAATGTGTTAGCTGCAAACAAAATATTAGATACTTATCGTGAAATATAAAAGCACTTTTTCTTGAAAAAATGAAAAATAAATTAAGATGATAAAGTGTGGTACATCATCGTATAATTTAAAATAAAACCAATGAAATATAATAAAGTCATGAAATAAAAAAAAAAAAGAAACATCAGCATGTGATTAATTTTTATAAAACGAAAATTTCATGCTAATTAGAAAAAAGAGGAAAAAAAAGCTTTACCGGAAGTACCGTCCAATCCATCGGCACCAAAATTGGTAGCGTGCTACAATAAATTTTGATAAATATTTACTTCAAATTTCGTATATATGATTCCAAAATTCCGCATTTAATGACCAATATAAAAACAAAAATGATGGTACTGGAAGTACCGCCTGGACAATCCGCGCTAAATTGGAGGCGTACTACAACAAATCAAAATAAATATTTACTCAAAATTTCGTGGCTATAACTGGTGCAAAATTGAGCATTTTATAGGCAAAATAAAAATAAAAATGGCGGTACCGGAAATACCGTCCGGCCGATCTGCACAAAAATCAATCGGTCTAGTCCTTGGCTTAGTAAAAATGTTCGTACCAAATGTCGTGATTATCGGACAAAAATTTCAACCTGTACCATGGGAAGAAGAAACTGACTTTTATATATATATATATATACACATATACATATGTAAATATATGAATTTAAGTTACTGGTGCCAAAATTTTCCTGAGATGATGAAACGAAAAACGTACCCACTCCCAACCCTGTGGGCTCCTACCGCATCAAGCGGTATAAGTATATTTTCTAAAGAAAACCTACTTAAAAAGAACATGTTTGTGGATCGAATTGATACCCTTTTCCTTTTTTTTAAATTCGGTTAAAAATAGATAAATGTTCGGAATTTATTAAGGTGAAAATTACACAAGATAACTAAATAAATTACAGATATTTGCAGGTATTCTGTATTGAAAATTAGTCAAAAGCAGCTGAATATCTCAAAGTTAGATCTAGATAAAGAAAAAAAAGAATAAAACTCTCAATTTTCTCACATTTTTGCTAAAATTTCTGAAGTTATTTCTTCACCTAATTATTGATTATTGTACAGAAGAAATGTTAAAATCTGTTATGGACAGTTGTGGTTGGCGGTGACTGAATTAGGAAATGTAATGGCTGAATAAATGATTAGATAAACATAATTACGTCATCAGCCCCTTCAGTTGACTCCTGTCATTTCGTCTCACCAGGGTGCCCCTCAGACCCCTTGCCCGTGCCTTTGCCCATTGCCAAGAAGCTCCTCAATCTCCTCACACTGCCTTCCAAAATTTTAAATTCGTATTAATTATGAAGTTAGCCGTCTATGAGCGCCGTCATCACTGCCCCACAGTCGCACTGTGTCCATCATCATCTATTTTCGACATCAGTATCAATATGTGATGAAAATGGTCAATAAAGTAATATATGTAATATAAATAAATAAATAAATAGGCTAAATAATTAAACTCATATTAATAGATAACTTGCTTAAGAACGAAAAAAAAACAATGAAAAAATAAGAAATAGTTTGAAGTTCTAATAGAAAAATTATCAATGTAAATTTCTTACTCAACATTCCAAAAACTTCTTTTTTTTCTTCAATTGATTAATACCTCACTTTTGAGTTCATGTGGTAGGCATCGGTATATAAGGTTTTGAGAACTGGCTTAATATTGTTAAATGTATCCATTTTGATGCAACACTGATATGTATAATTGTCCTACAACAAGGTAATTGATTAAATAGTTGGGAAGAAAAAAACAAGGTAAAACACTAAATATTGCATTATTTTTATTTAAATAATATTGTGTAGTAAAGTTGGTTCATATTTTCAAATACTCAGCCGGAATTTTTTCCATCGGTGAATATGTACTTTATTTATGCCTATTTATTTTATTATAAGGAGGTACCTATAAGAAATATTATAAAAACGAAACGAAGTCATAAATTACCCGCAGGTATTTTTTAAATTATAATTTTCCCCCTTTACTAGGATATAACCTTATGCATATTTTTAAGTTTTATAGTTGGCATTGATCTTGCTCGATGGGTAATTTTGATCGGTAATGATTTTGGTGTTGCTACTGCAGATAGGTCTCGGTCGAATATTGCATTGTTTTTATCTGCACCTATAGTTTTCAAAGCATTCGAAAAAGGAAAGTAGTCTTGGGGCCTTGTATAACACTGATAAGAAAAACAAAAGAGTGAGAAATACCAATACATACCAGGTCAAAATATCATACAATGATCAGATTACATTACTATAGATAAAAATAACTGATCCTAAATTTAGGATGTATCCCTAAACATTCTGAATGGCTGCAGTGCCTACCTGTGAATTTCTCTTTTTAGTAATCAATTTACGTTTTCTTCGAAGAGAGATAAAATACTTTACGTCATGTACCTACTTACTAAGGATACATCAAAAGAAAATAATATATACAAAAAAAAATGTATACTTTCTAAAGAACCCTACTTAAAAATTATAAAATCTTTAGTCAACAGGAATTCGTCGTAATTCTTTAGGTACGATAAAAGAAAAGAAAAAAGTTTAA
This sequence comes from Ericerus pela, assembly GCA_011428145.1. Taxonomy (NCBI): domain Eukaryota; kingdom Metazoa; phylum Arthropoda; class Insecta; order Hemiptera; family Coccidae; genus Ericerus; species Ericerus pela. Next base: position 2,339,168 of record WOFM01000085.1, on the reverse strand, counting down.
AAACAACTTTTTAGAAATAATCTTTCATACATAGTTAGCTACTTTTTAAGTAGGATTTTTACTTATTCATTTTGTACTCACAGAAGGACCCAGGGTTGAGAGTAAGTACATTCTTCGTTTCATGACCCAAGGAAAATTTTGACACCATTTTTGAAAATTCTTATGTATGTATATATGTATATATGTATGTATGTATGTTTGTATGTATGTATGCATGTATGTATGTATTTATGTATGTATGTATGTATGTATGTATGTATATATACACATATATATGTATGTATGTATGCATGCACAACTCTTGTTAACACAGCACAAGGACGTAATTTTTGTCCCAAAGTCACGAAATTTGGTACGAACATCATCCCTAGTGCAAGGACTACACTTACTAATTGTGGTTTCTATTGTTCAATTTTTTCCCAACTTATTAGTAATTTCCTCCCTTTTTCCCTTCAAATAATAGCCCTAAAAATCAATTTTTCAAGATTGATTAAAAAAAAATTATCGTTTCAGACTAAAAAAATCATATTACCCTCAAAAAGTAAATTGTTTGTCCATCCCTCCTGCCTGTCTTAGAACACGAGCCAATGGTTTCGTAGCTTCACGTTTAATCAACTGCGCTACGTGTTCATTTAATATCATATCGTATTTTTTTCACGTCTTCTTTTTTCCCTATATTCTCTCCTTATTTTACTTTATAAATCAGACATTATTAATCACTCTAAAAAGCGTAATTTTCAATCAACGGTTATAAAATTTCAGATACTGATTTAATTTAGTTCTAACTTGTTCTCAAATTTAATTGCAATTGGTTTCACAATTTATGCCTTCGGGTTGTTGGAAGGAACAACTGCTTGTTTACTCAATAAATCTCATAATTATGGACTGGTTACGAAATTGAGTGCTCAGATTACCTTCAATACAAGGACCAGATCTGTTGATTTGGGTTTTGATTGGTTATTTTAATCCCTAGTCAGTAGGTACCTAACTATGTGGTATGTTATTACGTGATGAATTTTTAATTTTTCTTTGAGATAATAATAGTTGCAAAAGGTCTATTTTTCATGGAGGATCAAGAAAATCTTCTGTTTCAAACACAATTGTTACTTCAAAAATTTAATTTTTTCCACCCCCTACATCCTTCCTACTTACTAGTTCGATCGATATACTTTATTTACTTATTTGCTTGTAATCTGAAACCTCAATCATCTACGTCACAGCTGCATTCATGGTAGGTACCAACTGGAAGATTTTTGAGTTCTAGTATCGCTTCTTCTACTATTTACTGATTTTATTTTCTAGTCTTCTAGTTGCAGAAGCTAAATTTTAAAGTTAGGGTAGAAAATTATCTTTCAAATTGAGGCAGAAGCTAGGCTTCAAAAATTTTTGAATAATCGATTAAGCTTCAATTATTATTCAAAGCATCTCCATGAAAGCCTACATTTTCTAGCGCAGTGTAGCTGCATCAAAATTTTTAAGTAGGTTTCTTTAGAAAATCTACGTATTACGCTTGGTGCGGTTTTAGCCCCTATGGTTGGGGGTGAGAGCGTTTTTCGTTTTATGACCTCAAGAAAATTTTGGAACCAATCACTCAAATATACAAATATATGTTTGTGTGTATATATATATAAGACTGTAGGATAAAACGAAAAAATAAACGACTAGTTAATTGCGACTAATAATATATTGAAGAAATTAACACTTAAGTCGATTCATATTTGAGAGAAGAGAGTAGTGTTCCGTATGAAACTGTTGAACGAAATAAATTATAATTTATAAAGTAGCGAGAGTAAACGGTCAACGAATGTAAGAACCATCCGTCGAGTTGTGGCGTGAATCGAGATAAAGCCGTAATACAACCTATAATGATAATCATATGGCCCATCTAGAGAATGAATACGTTCATTCTTATATATATACGAATATTCTTACTAAGCCAAGGACCAGACATATTGATTTTGGTGCAGATCGGCCGGACGGTACTTCCGTAATCACCATTTTCGTTTTTATTTTGCCTATAAAATGTTCAACTTTGCACCATTAGCCACGAAATTAGCAGTACTTACTGCAATTCATCGTAGCACACTGTCAATTTTAGCGCGGATCGGCCGAACGGTACTCCCGATACCTCTGTTTTTATTTTTATATTGGTCATAAAATGCGGAATTTTAGAAACGTATGTACGAAATTTGAAATAAATATTCACTGTGACTTATTGTAAAATGCTACCAATTTTGATGCGGATCGACCGGACCGAACGGTACTTCCGGTAAAGTTTTTTTTTCATTTTTTTTCTCTAATTTTTATGAACTTTCTTTTTTACAAAAATTAACTACTAGCTCATTTTTTTTTTATTAACTTTTTTATATTTATTTGGTTTTATTTTAAATTATATGATTATGTATACCATAGTTCATCATTTTAATTAATTTTTCATTTTTTCAAGAAATAATGCTTTTAAATTTCACATTATCTATAAATTTACAGACAATTAATGTGACCATCAAAAATCATAAATCTTTTTCTTTAAACCTACTGTTTCTAGTGAGGCTTGCTGCGCCAGATTTTTTTTTTATACCTGCATTTGTTTTTTCTCGTGCTTGATGTTTCTATTACTTTTTTATATATTGTTGTTTAAACCGGAAAAATAAAGTTAGGAAGAAAACGCGTTGAGGTAGGTATACTTATATAAATACATGATTTTTTTTTTTTTTTCATTTCATTTAAACTCGAAACCCAAATTGAAAGATTACAGTCACGGTATCGATGTCTTTAATCGCGAGAATAATGCTATGATTTGCGAACTAAGCCTTGTTATGGGGTTGTTTTCGTCCTTTTGTAAACCCATCAATCAAAATTTATTATTAGAACTGGTATATGGATTCGCACGGTACCTACCAGTTAACCTTCGACTGAATTCAACGTTTTATATATTTTTTTATATATTTTTCGTTTCTGGCCTATAGGTACTTTTTTTTCCTACACAATTGGACACGAGGCGAAAAAGAGAAAATTTTTTGTTGTCAGTTCTATGCGAGTATATGTCAATATACTTACTTGAATACGAATGTTTGAATTTTGTCTAAAGTATGATGAAAAGAATTTATCATTTGACCGCAGAATTCGGATTAAGTATACCTACCTGATTTTGGTATGCCTTTGCCATGGAAAAAAATATTTATAAAGATTTTTTGCCTAAAATGGAGTCAGGTTTAAATAGAATATGCTGCACCAGTACACATTCAATTTTTAAAACCAATTGTTCACGAATAATAAATTAATTAATCCTGCACTATTATTATTATTGTTATTATTATTATTATTATTATTATTATTATTATTATTATTATTATTATATTGGACCATTCTACCAATGTCGGGAAATTATTCGATATTTTAATGTGCGGAGAAGAGGATGGTCGTTATTGGTAGAATACACCATTAAATTTTGTTATTACTGACTGACGAAAAATCACGCTATTTAAAACCATTATCTCTTTCAAAATCGAAACAAAAATGAATTTTTTAGAAGTAGGTACCTTCCAGTCGACCGGCTTCAGAATTTTGGTAACATATTTCAATAAGTTATATTAAATATTTCTTGCAAATATCGTAGTTATTGGTTCAGAATCGAGCTTTTTATAACCCAAATAATACCAAAAACATATCTGTACGAAAAGTACCGTTTGACCGATCCGCTTCTAAATCAATAGGTCACGTTCTTGGCTCATTACTAATGTCTTTTCCAAATTTCGTGACTATCTGACAAAAATTGTGACCTGAAACGTGGTAAAAATAAATTGGGTTGTATTATAATTAAATTATGAATAAAATTTAAGTTTTTTATGTGAAAATATTCTTTGATTTATGCAACAAAAAACGTACCAACCCCTACTCCCGGTCGTTTCATGACACCAAAAATAATGAGTAAATTTTCATAGAAAGCCTAAGTTACTTATAAACGAGAATTATTATTTTTGTACGGCAGGAGAGAAAAGAGCCATATACAGATTTTACACGAATTCATATTTTAAATATTGCATTGGTTTTGGATAAACAATATCGAAAATACAAATTTTTTGTTACTTTTTACATAAGTACAAATTTATAAATTTTACCTGACATTTTTTTTTTTTTTTCTGAAATTTCTGGTAAAATTTGGAGGGAAATAGCTGAACGCAATGAACTAGAGCAAAAATCTATCCGACTACCTGGACAACATTATTATAACTATTTTGATGTGGGAATAGTTACTGAATGACTACAATTACATAGGTATTCGTTGTAATGGTGGTGAGTTCGACGACCAAAATCGTTATTTTATAATTGTCAACGAAAATTTCAAGTAAATTTTTTCAACAAGTCCAAATAGCTTCAAAAAAAAACAAACAATAAAAATTCGTTAAAATGAGAAAAACAACATTTTTAAAAGTTTTTCAGCAAGATTTGGACACTGGAATTATTGAAGTCAACGCTAATTAGAAAGTTTGATCATAAAATACGACGAAATTGACGGATAAGCCTGAACGATACAGGAAAAGTACGTTGATTTCAATAATTCCAGTCCCCAGATCTTGCTGGAGAAGTTTTAAAAGGCTTATTTTTCTCTTTTAAACGAATTTTCGTTGCTCTCGCTTAAGTCAATCAGTTCCTAATATTGATTCGACATTAGTGAGAATAACGATCACATTTTGTCCGAAGTTCACAGGGTTGAAAATTAATTGACTAATATAGGCCACAAATGAATACCATTCAAACGCATGGTGAACCAACTTCATTTATAGACAAATTTAAATGTGGAATATCTAAACGAAAATGACAACCAATAAAATTGATGGCTAAGGTCAAGAAAAGAAGAAGAATACTGCGTGGATTTTTTCCTTACCTACCTTAAAGTCGTCGTATACAGCCGCCTTCGCCGCCGGGGAAAAAGAAAATTCGGTGAAAGAAAGGTCCAACTTTTTAAGAAGCCACCTGTTGCACGTGTTTTTCCTTCTTTTTCCATCGCCCAGACACGAGAAAATAATGTGGAAAAATATGCCTCTTTCGCAAAAGCTCTTTGCTCTCATCCCTTCAGAAAGTGTGCTGACTTGAAATGCTTGTTGGCAGAATAAATTTCAATGTAAAACGTTGTTTCTCATCCCTATGTGGTAGCGAAGATAAACTTTTTCACGTACGGGTTGAGAAAATGTTTGTTTTTTATGCCTTTCGGCGTTTTACTACGTGGCTGGAAAGTTTTACCAACTTCGAAAAGAAATTAGTAGGCGTCGTCGCAAGAATGTTATAATTGAGTGAGGAATGATGCAGTTCACGAATAACCGAACTTTCCTAACGCCAATGAAGTACATTTATTTCGTAAGAATATCCATGTACGGGAGAGAAATAGGCTCTCCTCTATCATCAAAAAATGAAAATAGGTATTATGTTCCAAAAATTAACATGTTACGAAGAATAGTAGCTCATCAGGTTTTATGATTTTGAAAAGTTTTTACGATAATTAAAATTCTCTATTTTTAAGCCACTAATTAGGGATCGAAGTACAAGAGTAGACATGACGTAGTGAGCAGCTTAGCTAATGTTGACAGGATTTGAATGAAAATTCGTTACCTAGAATGACGCCAAAGCTCTTTTCTTGGAGTGATTAATGGCCCAGTGAATTAGTTCATTGATGGAATGTTCTGTTTCGATAAGGAAAAGTCTGGATGCGTTTTTCTATTGGACATAAATGAAGGTAAGCCGAATATAAGAATATTTTCGCTCAATACTTACTATTGGACATCAAGGGGGTTTTGATGTATTCGTATGGAGTGTATAAATCATTAATTAGAAAGAAAATACGTAAAACACATCTACCGCACTAATAACGTTTATTGTACTCATAGAGAACAACAGGAAAGTAAGTCGTATTGGTAATACGACTGAACAACAAGTTTTTATATAGAGTTATATTATAACGAAGCTGATATAACATAGAGGATATGTTTGGACGATATATCAGTGTAGCCAACTAGTTTATGTACAATAGTCAAATAGTTCCAACACTCCCTCCTTGGACATGTAACTCGATTGGCTGATCTCCAAAATGATTCCAAGCTATTATAAGCTAGAAATTAGAATTTTATTAGTGCAATATTATTGCAATTAAGTAAGTTTTATAATGTGTGCGGTAACTGAAGAAAGCCAGATATCTGGGAAAACTCCAGGTTGCCAAAACTATAAAGTTTGCTCCACTTTATTCTCCAATTTGGCTTGAGAGGAAAAACTATTGAATAGTAAAAAAACCTCTCGAACAGATACTCCGATGTCTGGTTCTCCAATTTGAGGAAAAGTTATCATAGTGATAATAAAAACCTCTTCTCCGTATCTCCATCTCTCCGTATTCTCGTCTCCATGTCTCCGATTCGAAGAAACCCCATTGTGGGTAAAACTTCGATTTATCCCAAAAGTTGTTATTATTAAATTATATCTCCACAAGTGAATATACTATCTTAAGACACCTTAAGCCACCATAAGATATCTGAAGATAGACATTTTTCGTATATTAAGACTCCGATAAATAAAACAGTGTTAGTATAAACATTTGAGTGTGTATTTCAAAAAGAAATACAGATAGGAACATTTTTAAACAAGAAATAACAAAACAAATAATAATTTATATAACAGTCATTTGCGACTAGGTGAGTGACAGTTCTAGGAATCAACTTTTAGCTGCATTTCACATAGGTGTATCTGTAAATAATTAAACATTATTGTTACTAAACTCCACGTAACATTTATATTCTCCGATAAGTTATTTTATGGTGTGCTGTCCTCTGTATTTAGAATTTGTTTAGTTAATTTTTCATACGCTGTTGTTGGTAAGGGTTTTGTAAAAATATCAGCCTCTTGCTCCACAGAGGTTATTTTAACTAAGTTTACCAACTCCTCCTGTTGACATTGTCTCACATAGTGATATCGTGTGTGTAAGTATTTAAGCCCTGGTGCTCCTACCATCTGAGCTCCTTCAATAGCAGATTTGCTATCGCAATATATATTTGCAGGTAACACCTTTCTATCTAATATTTTCTCTGATATCTCTGCTTGAGTTATTAACTCCTTTGCTAATTCACTCATAGCTACAAATTCTGCTGCACAGGTAGATGTAGTGACACAACGTTGTTTATAGCATCTCCACGCTATAGTATCTCCAAAAAGTTTAATTAAATACCCTGCAGTAGACGCTCCGGTGATAGGGCAATCTCCCCAACTCACATCTGAATAACCTTCAAGGTTTTCTCCTTTTCCCCGATATATTAAACCTAAATTCTCCGTATGTTTTAAATATCTGAATATTCGTTTAATCTCCTGAATATTTTCAGATGTGGGGTTTGATTGACACCTACTCATCAAATTTACTCCTAGTGCTATATCTGGTCTTGTTCCTCCTACAAGATATAACAAGCACCCTACTGCTTCTCTGAAAGGGTATATCTCTCCAGTCTCCTTCTCCATTTCATGTTGTTCGAAATTGAACTCATTTCTCCGTTTTACCTGTCGAGTAATCACTGGTGTTTTACACGGGTTACAATTTTCCATATTAAATCTCTTCAACAATTTGTTGATGAACCGTGTCTGTTTTAACACCATAATCTTAGAGTTTCGATTTCTTTCTATTTGTATTCCAAGGTATTCTTGGGGTGTTCCCATGTCTGAGAACTCAAATATTCTCCGTAGGTTATCTTTTAACCATTTGATCGATTCTGAACAGTTACCTACTAGTAGTATGTCATCTACGTATGACAATAATACAATAAATTTTTCTCCTTCTCTCCAGATAAATAAGCATGGATCTTTTACGTCACTTTTCATGCCTAAATTATTCAATGCTGTTGTGAACTTCCTGTTCCAGCATTTAGGCGCAGTTTGTAAACCATACATAGCCTTGTTTAACCTACAAATTTTACGATTTCTCTCCGCAATATTTATCCCTACTCCTTTGGGAATCTCCATATAAATAGGCTCTGGTAGTTCTCCATATAAAAATGCTGTTTTAACATCCAATTGGCTTATCTCCAAGTCGTATTTGTTAACTATTGCTAACAGATTTCGTACGACAGCCAATGGTGTGACTGGTGCATATATTTCAGTCAAATCATAATCTGATTTGTCCTTAAAGCCTCTGCTAACTAGTCGTGCTTTATATCTGACTCCTCCGTTCGGTTCAGGCTTAACTTTAAATAGCCACCTTGAGTCTACTATATTTGGTTTTCTCCCTTTCTCATCGATACTCGGTCTGTCTACTATACTCCAGACCTGGTGTTCTTGCAACAATTTTATTTCTTCCTCAATAGCTTTCTCCCATTTTCCGCTATTGGGTGATCTCAATGCCTCCTGATATGTTTTAGGATCATCGTATATTGTTGCCAACATTAAGTAGACGAACTCATCTGTTAAATTCTCCAGATTTTTGTTCTCCGGGCATTCTCTCTCGATATTGAATGCTTCTACCTTTTGTTTCTTCTCCATCAATAAACTTCGGGACTTTCTCCGTTTTGTCCGTTTAAATGCAGAATTTACTTTTTCTTCTTTTTGCACCATCTCCGATTTTTCGCACATAAACCAGTTATCATCTTTCGATTCAATATTCTCCAGTGGTTTATATCTATCTTTGTATACCACTTTTTCATTGAAACGAACATCTCTCGACTCCAGATAGGCTTTGGTTTCAGGACAGAATAGTAGGTAACCTGTTTGAGTGTATCCTACCATAAAGGTTCGAATACCTCTTCCCGAAAATTTCGTTTCCGGTTTTCTTTTCACTTTCGTATATGCTATACATCCAAATCTCCGTAATTGGTTAAATGTATATCTCGCATTTGGTGAGAATTTAATTAATGGGATTCCATAGTTAATCGATTTATGTGGTGTACGATTATAAACAAATACCGCAGCTTTGACAGCTAAATCCCACATACTCCGGGGTAAGCCTGAATCATACATTAGGGCTCTTACTCTCATTTGTAAAGTACGGTTGAACCTTTCAGCAACTCCATTATGCTGTGGAGTGTCTGGTGGTGCTAATTGCGGATCAGTTTTCTCCCTTTTTAACACCTCTTGTGTGTAGCCTCCAGTAAACTCCGTTCCTTGATCCGAACGTAAATAGCACACCTTTTGATCACTCCCTAATAGATTTTGAGAAGTTTTCGAAAAGGTCTCCAAACATTCTCCTACTCCAGATTTGTGTGTCAATACATACGCTTGAGCATAGCGAGAATAGTCATCAATAAACATGACTATGAATCTCCTCCGTCCTGGAAATGTGCTGGGAGATATTGGTCCCATCACATCCGAATGGATCAATTGCAAAGGTTTCTGGGCTCTCCACCTTGCTTGTGTAAAAGGTAATTTCGTAAAGTTTGAGATTGCACAAATCTCGCAGTCTCGTATCACTCCAGTAAATTGTACTCCTTCTAATTCTTTATGAGTGAGTGCAAGTTTCCTTAAATATTTCTCCGAAACATGACCCAATTTATAATGCCATAATAACTCCAAAGGCATTGTTTTATTCACTCTGGTAACTTGTAGAATGGTAGGTTCGAGCATATCGTCTATACACACTATTCTCCGATTGCACTCCAAATTTTCGTTTAAAATATTGTTATTCGTCTTGGCTTCCTCCTTTTCTCCGTTTAAATTTATTTTCTCCAAGTTATTTCTCCCAGTCTCCGATTCTCCTATAAATTTAGTTACTGAGTCATTCATTTCTCCATCTCGGTTTTTATTAAAATTAGTCTCCGTATCATTATCTCCAAATTGTTGTTTAGGCGAGCAATTCTCCATTTTATTACTCCCTCCGATTTTGCTATCGCTTTCGCCTATACTCAATTCTGACATATGATTATCCTCCTCTCCTCCATTTTCTCCAATTTCTCCTTCTTCTCCCTCCGAATTGTTTGCCGAAACGACAGATAGCGCAACAGCATTTGCATAAGTGAGATGACAAAATAGATCGACATCTTCATCATTATAGTCTACAGGATCAGTCGTATGATCCGTAGAAAATTCAATATGCCAGAAAGGTTGGCGATAAGTTCCACGAAAGTAGATGATATTATGAGTGACATCAGTAATTTTGATAGAAGTGTTATCGAGAAGTATTGTGAAGCCAAGATCGACAAGTTTACGTAAAGAAAACAAGTTCTCCGATAATAGAGGACAGCACCTTACTCCTTTGAATTCAACCTTATTGCCGAGCAAATCACGTGTAAATAAACTACCAGACTCCGTACATGGTAGTCGTGATTGAACATTGGCACTAATTATATTCTCCGAATAAGGTTGAAGATTCGAGAGAGGAGCCGACTGTGACACAAGATGTTGTGTTGCACCACTATCAGGTAAAAAGGAAACGATGTAATCAGTACCTGAAGATGGGGTGTCGGTAGTGGCAGCCTGAAACTCCATCGGCTCCGTATTAGGTGGCTCCTCTCCAGATGCTAGCAACGCTTGCTCCGGTTGCTGGCTATCGGGGGACTGGACAAACGACGGAGGATTTGGCGGTAATGGGATATCTAGCAAGTCCGGGTCTACCTGCATATCAACATCGTGAGACTGCACCGGTATAGGACCAGATTGTTTCACGAGAGGTTGAGGTTCGCAAGGGATCTCGACCTCCGCTCCAAGATCCACTTGCGTGTCCATTCGAAGGTGTACAGACGATGCATGAGTCCGCATCGACTCGGAACTTGAGGAGCATGCATCCGTTTCAGACATCGCAAATTTCGCCGATGTTTGCGTGTCACATGTGGACGGTCCAGGACGACGACGGAGGGACACTCGGCCACGAGGAGCAACACCTCTCCGGTTTGCACTGCCTCCTCGAGCTGGTGTCTGCGGAGCGCCACTAATCCGCTTCATCGGGTCATTGATTAATCCCTTTTGTGGTTTCACCCCACGAGTCACCACTCGGATACGGGGTGAGACACCACAATTTCGTCCATGGATAAAACCATACTCAGTTCTCCGATTCTGAGTTTTATGGTCCGTTACCACTGCCTGCATCTTACCACGTTTAGGGCACGTAGCAGAGATGTGTGTTGACGTGATTTCTCCACACGTATAACACATACGACCTTCGACTGTGCGATATGTGCAGTCTGAGCCAAAATGCCCATATCACTGGCAGTTGAAACATCTGACAGTAGGATACTGAACAGACGAGGATGAAGTGCGTGCCACTCCGGTTCTCGCACCCATCCTTCCTCGGAAAGCTATATTTCCCTGCGTGCCTATAGTCACTCCGCGTCCAACTCCCTCCGGCTTTTTCTCCGTATTTCGTGTTGTTTCCGCCTGCAACATTAAACATTTTAGCTCCTCAATTGATAGCCCGACGTCATTTTGGCGTTTAGTAATAAAGTTAATGGGCTCAATGAGGTTAGATGACCTTGACACCGCCATATAAAAATAACTCCTTTTCTCCTTCTCCGTTAAAATATCATTCTCCTGATGATTTTCGTACATACGTATCAATTCATCAAAACGTTGAATGAATTGGTAGGCTTTCTCCTTCTGAGGATTATATCTCAGTAGTGCCAATTCTCTCCTTAAAGCCTCCGATGCTTTATGTACTTCGCACTTTTTAAACTCCTTTATCGTGCTCAGAATTGATTTCGGATCATTATCTGAGACGATCATCTTGTGATAATTGTCATCAATGTGATTAATAACAATGTCTCGAACAAGATTGCGTCTCATCTCCCTCTCCTTTTCATTAAATTTCTCCAACTCTTTCTCTGAATTCTCCAAAACATCAAATAAATCTTTCGAAATCAACTCTGTTTTCAAATATTCAAACCACAAATCATACCTGAAATTTCTTGTCAATTTATACTCCCTTTTTGTGTTGTCTCTAGTTAAAACTATCTCCGATTTAGTTTTCTTATTTAAATCCTCCGTAACGATTTCATCTCCTTTTAAAGCATTGACAAGTATCTCCAAAAACTCCCTTTTTAAATCTCTCTCCGATTGATTATTATTATAATTGGTATGTTGTGGGGCTGATTGTTCAATAGGCGGGTCATTTGTATTAATCTCTCCATTCTCCTTATCGTTTATAATTTGGTCGTTATTATTTGCAAAATCGTTATTAATATTATCACCATTCTCCAAAATATTCTCTCCAATTACCTGATTTTGCGTAGCCTCCTTTAACGACCTTTCGAGCAGCGCAATCCCACATTTTAGATCCTTCATCTCCTGGGACTCCGCTCACCTTGCTTGAAGGGCGTTCTCCCTCCTCATCGCCTGTATACACTCAAACGCCACTTCTGAGGCTAGATCCCGTGCGTCAGCCTCCCGCGACGACATGGGTCTATTATCGTCTACACGGGTTTTCTCCGATAACGCCGTGAACGTTGCCTTTTCAACCGCTTCCTTCGAAATTCGAGGAATACGGTACGTCGGAATATTAAATGGTTTAATACTCGACGGTGGCGGTTTGGTTGCAACGATTGAGGTTGCTGATTTTCCAACGGCTTTTCCTTTAGGTTTCTCCGATCCCTTTTTCGTGGTTTTAGGTAACTCCGATCCCTTTTGCGCTGTGCTCGATGATGGATTTGCTTTCTTTCGAGGAGCTCCCCCTGTTACGGCGGCCTTCGACGTTCCCGATGTGCTCGGGCGCGTTTTTGACTCCACCATCTCCTTTACAGCTGCTTTTGTATTAACTGTAACGAAGGGCCCGCAGAAATTAAAATATATGTGTGACGTCACAACTAATCTCCTTCAAAAGCGTTATAATCAAAATGATATATATAGGTGCAACCTCGAAAAGAAAATATCTCACCCTTCTTCTTCTTGCTCGGATCGCTCAAGAGACGACTTTCTATTTGGGGATCAACTTCTTGGGTTGATGCCTCAGGCCCAATTAACTGCTCTTCGATTTCCTCCTCATAGAAATCGAAGTCAGTGTCGTACTCTTCCGACTCACGTCGGGAACTGCCCTCGCCGTCGCTCTGTTCGTGGATTCGTGGGCGACCTCGCCTGCCGGATTTCGGAACACGTCCCGACATTTTACTAAATAAAATGTTCGAGTTTACGAGTCAGTACATGTATCTCCGTTTACATATTAATGATTAAGAATATATCTCCATTTGTCAATTATTTATATACTTAATAGTGTCTCCGTATTATTATATCTCCTTGTGTCGATGCTAGTGTCTATTTCTTAAATTTAAGAAACAGTTTGGTTCGAAATCCGTTAGGCTCTTTTAATAATTCTCCACCACGAAAAATTTAATATGCAGGGAGGTGCTCAACCATGCTTCATAATCATAAACTACGAACATCGTAGCTTATAGTTAGAAACGCCATTTTCTTTAGACGTACGGGACACACGTACATCTTCCAAAAATAGTTAGTCGATTATGTTTCCAGATGCGAACGCAACACCCTTTCACATAATCGACCCGCGAAACAAAGATTTGTTTGGAACGAGTACAATAGATTATAAGACTGAGACAACACTTTAGTTAAATTTAACATGTATCTTTATACATTACTCCATTTCTCCATATAATTTCTCCGAGATGGATTTATCTCCAATCATCTCCACGAGCCATAATGGTAAAATGCACAAAAATTACTCCAACAAAAATGTACTCGATCCTACCATCTTAATTGTGACTCCGTTTCGCATGTGACTCCGCTCACCAATCACCGAATGGCTTTACTGGCTTTTATATAAGAAAAATAACTCCGAACCATAAAGGCATTCTGAATATTCGGGGGAACCTTAAATTTTACGCTTCTCCTCTCCTTCTCCATCTCCTTCTCCTTTGAGGGCATGGATCACGAGCAAGAATTTTGTCTCCATTTGACTTAAGAAAAATCGACGGCTCCCTATGTACCGATACTTTAAGAAAATTCGATCGAAATTATTGGCCGTTTTATTTATTACAAAAAAACTTTTCTCCAGTCATTTAGTTTAGGAAGCTTCCGTAAAATATTTCTCCAATTGCGCATTTTAGAATAAAGTTTTTCTCCAATACATAAAAGGTATCTCCAGATAAATTTAAATTTATCTCCGATTAATTTCAATAAAGATGTTGAGGGTGGATTGGAAATCGAACCAAACTTATAACAATAAAACTCCGATAATGAAATATTACGACTTACCAACTCTTGTCCGCTAATAAATCTCCAACAATGATTTCGTGCAAGAACAAACACGATGAGAACGATCAAAAAAAATTTAAAAATGGCGACAATTATAAAATAAATTATTTCGAACGATAGTTGACTGGACGAAAGAAAATAATTAATTTCTATAAAATTGTAAAGTTAGCCCAAAAATCACAGTCGTTAAAATCGTGTCGAAAAATCGCCGAACCAAGTACAACAAGATATTACAAATGAGTATTGTATTCCACAACAGAAATATGAAGGTTAAAAATTGCGCCGATTGCTGAACGTTCATCTTTAGGATGTTACAAAGTAAATGAGCTCGTCACCAAGTCTCCAGCTCGTTGTCGGACAGAGTTAGAATTTGCGTCGTAATTTAGCAACACCAATCAATTCCCACAAAAATGATTCGATTCCAATCCTACACCCTCATTGGCCAATTCTCCAAAAAAAATATGCATTCAGCAAAGAACAAAAGACTCCGTATTGCTATCTCCTTTTAATTTGTTTGACTCGTATGTGACCTCGGTTTGTAAAACATGCCTGGGCCTTGCCGTTTATTGCAGATTGTCTATATATACAATCGAACCAGGCGAACCCTTACACACACACACGACATCAGAGTGTATATCGTACTCCCGATGCGATACCTACTTGTGCGTGTGTGCAACATTGTTTCTCCTTTTGTGTATATATATATATCTATCTCCGTTGTTCGAACATTTTATTCTCCATTTTTTTGTCGGTAACTCCTTTAGGTATTTAGATAAAGTCGGCGCCTTCCGACCACGTCCGGGCCGTTGTCGACAATATTGCTGACGACTTAAAACTTCTCCACGCAGCTGCTATTCTCCGTTTCTCCTTTATTCGTACGTACTTGCGTATGTGGTGGTATAAATGTAAACGCATAACAGAAAATGTTGCGTATTACATCATCCTACATCCGCTCTTTTATTTTTCTCGAACTTTCGACAAAATAGTTCGATCACATCTCCAATTCTCCCTTAGCTCCATATTCCAATTATTTATACATTTAATTATTTGATCAAATATTTCTCCGATTTTCTCCATTTAACCTCCAAATCTCCAAATCCATCACCTCCTAAAGCATACTGTACGGTGTTTCTCCAACAATCACCGACAATGACAAATAAAGACAACTCCATTCTCCACATTAGTTATATATGTGTACCGTATTCTCCCACATAAAAATCACCATTCTCCAGGTGGTATGTTTTTCACCGATCAACACCCAGATGCGCATCTCATAACCATGGTTTTTCAGAACTCATAATATCATTACTTATTATTATCGTGCACGTAAATATGTTTATATTTATATATACATAACTATGTATATGTATATATATTCTCCATTTCTCCTACTTATTTCTCCGTACGTAAGTCTAGGCTAACAACTAAATATATATTAGGTAGTTAAAATAAGCCTATGAATTCTGTCGACAGATATTACATTAAATATATGTATGGCCATTACAGTGATCACTGACAAGTTAATAAATTTACCGACTTACGCATTTTCCTCCTTTCACTCCACAATTTTCGAATACCTGGCGGAATCTTCACCTCGGGAGACAATCCCGTTTTCCATTATTGTCAGGTACCCGGCGCCTCCACCATATTGGACATCAAGGGGGTTTTGATGTATTCGTATGGAGTGTATAAATCATTAATTAGAAAGAAAATACGTAAAACACATCTACCGCACTAATAACGTTTATTGTACTCATAGAGAACAACAGGAAAGTAAGTTGTATTGGTAATACGACTGAACAACAAGTTTTTATATAGAGTTATATTATAACGAAGCTGATATAACATAGAGGATATGTTTAGACGATATATCAGTGTAGCCAACTAGTTCATGTACAATAGTCAAATAGTTCCAACACTTACCTACAATTTTACATAAAAATTAGGTACTATATTATGTACATACAGTATACAGGGTGGTCCATTTATTATGCACACCGTATTTTTCCCTTTGTTTTTGAAAATCGCAAAAAGTCGTCTGACACCGAATTTATCATTAAAAATTATTTGCACCGCCAAAAAATACCAAAAATTAGGCTGAAGTTAAGTTTGTTCTTTTTTTTTAATTTTTTTAATGGGAACCCGAATTTCTTTCTTTAGATATTAAAACTGAAGAAACTTTCATGAAGATTTGACCAGTTGAACATCAAAACTAGTCAAGTATTGCAGAAGATATGACAGTTGGAAAATCACTGAAGTCAAAAGGTGTACACTTTGTAACATGCGAGAACAGCAGCATTTACATTACGTTGCTGCTTCCACCTCCGCTGTGGCAATTAGTTCGCAATTTTCCTGATTGATGTGACTTTTCAACTGACATATTTTCGTCAGTTGCTCTTCGAAGTAATTTAGCAGAGGAGGATAAAATTCCCATCTTAGGCAACTTTTTTATAACGAAATGACCAACTTCTAAAAATCGAAAAAAATAACGAGCGAAGAAAAACAAATGTTTTCAAAAAGAACGATTTTGTCAACTGCATTACGATTTTGGTAACTGAAATTGTGCTATGGGGTGGGACACCTCCACACCTCGCTACTCGAAGAGTCCCCAATTTTTTTCAACATTTAATTGATTTTGATGTTTAATGAGTCAAATTTTTGCGAAATTTCCTCTAGTTTTCAAATCTGAAGAGAAAAATAAAGGTTCTCGTTTTAAAAAACAAAGTTGGATCAGGTTTTTAGGGTTTGTATGGAGTGGAAAATAGTTTCTAATCATATAAATTCAAAATCTATGACAAAAATTAAAGGAAGCCACATTGGACGACTTTTTTTACCTTCAAAATCAAAAGGAAAAAAAGGGGAGTTCGTAGCGAATGGATCACTCAGTGAGTATAAATATTTTATTGAGTTTTAACATCATTACCATTTTGACCAGCGTTTGTAGATTATTCGATGTCAATTTGGTAAGAAGAAAATAGTCGAAATTAGATAGCCAATGGTCTAACATGAATTTTTCAATCACACAAGGGAGCATCAATCGAACCAAACCAAACACATCGCCGTCAAAATATGACGAGGATTAGTATTAAATCAACAAATTTTCGAACATGAGGCTGAATACGAATCCACCAATCCAGACAGACCAATACCATATTGTCCATAACACTATGTAGCATAAAGTAACGTAATATCAAAATAATTATGGACGGTACCTAAACCTATCAAAAGATACTAACAATAAGTTTCGCTATTGTAATACACAAATTAATGTAAAATATTTTTTTTACTAACCATCACTTATTCAGTGATTGTTTCCAAATCCTGTTTCCTCGAAGCATGCTTACCAATTTACGGATGCTCATGAATTTTCCATTTTAAAACCCTCAATCTAACCTTTGACAACTTTCTGAGACCATAGGCGTAAATACGAGGGCGATATTGTCCAAAAGCACAAATTTCCTTCCCACCTGGTCATTTCGTTTAAGCCTCCAATTTAATGCCCATGCATTGTCCATCATAACGCATCCAGGATGAGTCACATTTCGACGCACCATAGGGAAACAGCATTTGGTGCGTCGAAATGTAACTTACCCCTCTTCAATATACATGCTTGTGACATATTTCTACGCCCCACAGTAATAAAAAAAAAAAAACCTGCAATCTTTATCTGGATTACTGATTGGAGGTAAATATAGAAACATTTTTGATAAGTTCATTTGTTAGAGCCTGGTTTGCGTTGTGTGTTCGTGTTGTGTATACAGTGAAAGACCATGTCTTCTTATTCAGTTCAAGAAAATATCTGGTGGGTGAAAGAAAGCTTTTTAGGACACACTTATCGTGAAGTGAGCACATTATTTCATGAAGTTATTCCTGATTGCACTGTGCCACACCATAAAACCATTTCACAAACCGCTCAACGATTTGAAAGAACAGGAAGTGTTAATCCTTCAAGATAGCAGCAATTAGTATTATTTTGTCGTTAAAAAATCATTCGTTTAGTATTTGTTTATTTCAGCACACGTTCTTTACTGGTGCATGAAAATATGACTTGACCTTGTAAAGTGAAGGGGGTGAGTCACATTTTGAGGCACCAAATGCTATTTCCCTATGGTAAGTCTAAATGTGACTCACTTAATATATCATTCCTCGGTAATCAAAATAACTAATTAAATTTTCATCGTTGCATCGAAAACCCAAAGTGTGAAATTTCTTCGACCATCACACTTGCAGACTAATGTAGGCTAAGAACGTTTATCCAAACCGACTTAAGAGCATTTTCATGTTAGCAGTCGTAGGGCCGAATTCAAGAACGACACTTAAGTAATTCTTACATTTTTTCCATTATCAATTATATAATATATACACACACTTAAACACCATATAATTTTGTTAGAACAATTAATTCTTAAAAGTCGCTTGATACGTCTTGAGTATCGTTCTAGCACTTGGGCCATAGGCTAGATAGGTACAATATTAGTTCTTCTGCCAATTATGATCTGTTTTGAAAAGATGAAGCTAGTACAAGAGAAGATGGAAAATATAATGAGGAAACGAAAAGAGAAAAGGACGATAATAGGACAAACAGGTAGCCCAAGTGGAATTTTCCAAAAGGGGTCGAAAAGCAGCATTATCAAAAGGGTCGGCACCGAACGTAATTAAATCCAAACAGTTATAGATAATCGTTTCCTGAACTTAACGAATTTTATCGCCGTTTCAAAAGCGAAAAGTTCGCGATGAAGTGACCGAAAAGGCCGGATATAGAATTTTTAGAAAGGCGTTAAACTTTCATATCCGGCCACTTGTACCTTCTGCAGACATTCCCACTCGACGTTTGTGCATCTAATTTCGTATAGGTGGACGAAATGATTTCGTTTTTTTTTTTTTTTTAATTCCAAATCGAAAACCGTTGACAAAATTCTTAACCCTACCTTACGCAAATTTCGAATTTATCGAAGTATACCGGTAGCGATTTACCATCGGCGGACGTTTATCGAATGCAGAGACTATTTGCTAAATTGTAAGGATTTATTTGGCTTAAGAATTTTATGCGTTATTATTTATTCTAAACCATCGAATTTGCATACTAATTTTCTGCTATATGGAAATTGAAAAAATTATTTGGAAGGGTTTTAAAAATTTTAAAACTTTTAGTCTTATAGGTACCTAGATACTTACCTACCTTACCTTCTTTTGACAAATTCTGTGGCAACCTTATGAACTCAAAGTGACCCCCTATAACCGAAATTTTTTTCACTTTTGATCACGATAAGTCATAAAAACATTTTGGATAACAAAAAAAAAAAAAAATTGGTAAATAAAGCAGGTAGTTACTTTGCAAATGAAACTTATGCAAGTCCTAATCTCACTAATTATAAGTATCTTCATTTTAACATCTCTTCATTTATAATTTGAAGTGTTTTTTATTTTTTTTCGAGAAATTATGAGCTATGAATACCTTCTTTTTGTGACTTGAAAATAGACGAGATGATGAGAATTATAAAATGAGCGTAAAAACCTACAAAGCAAGAGTTACGAAATTTACCTTTGAAAAAATTAAACACAAACTTACATTTCTCGTGCAGAATCAAATGGTCATTCTCATGGTTTGGTCGCTGAAAAGTTTTAAAATCTTTCAAATCACTCGATTTCTTTAGTTTCTAAAACTACATAATTTACTTATTAATCTCTAAAGCTATCGACACGTTGCTTAATTTTTTTCATTTTTACTCTTGCACTCTTTATGCAGTTATACCTTTCACACGCCCCATAGACTGTAGAAACGCTGCATTCACCGGCACACTTGAAATGAAATTTCTAAAATTCTAGCATCATGTCAGAAACATATATTGTAACCTTTCTGATTAATTCACAAGCAAAATCATGGATATTTGCCTGTACATATTAGGTTTTGTCAACTTGTACAATTTTTTGTAAAAAAATTACTATGCAGACATTCGTATTTAAAGAAATTTTTAAAATTCCAGCATCAACTCAGGAACATACTGCAATCTACTTGATTAATTCACAAGCACCAGAAGCATGGATATTTGCCTATATTAAGTTTTGTCAAGCTGTTCAATTTTCTGTAGAACAATTATTATTGAGAAATGTATGTTTTTATTATACCTATCTGTGTATCTTAGGGCATGTAGGTATATATTGATTTGAGCTTTATTAAGTGTAAAAAATTTCCTTGGGTCATGAAATGAGAATTGTATTCACCCCCAACTCTGGGTTGTTTTACAAGATCAGTTTTTTCTATTCTATTTTGTTTGTTTTCGTCTTGGTTTTTTATGAATTCCTCTTTCATCTTTTTCGTGACCAGACACCAATCAATTATTTTCACGTATTCTAAATAAAAGAATTAAAAAAGATATAACAGGTAGGTACACTCTTTTTTTTTAACAGTCGTGTAAAACAAATTTAATGAAAACTATGTATTATTTTTGGTTTCATTTTGATAGCTAATCTATTCTTTGTAATTTACAAGCATTATCATTTGACAATAATTTTTTGTTTAACTAAACTATGTAGTATAGGTACCTAAGTTAAGGCATAATTAAACTGTGTTTATGGGATCGTATTAAAATATTGACACGTGACCAATAGTGACGTCAAAAAGTAAAACCCTTCGTCTTGCACATTATATCAGTCTTGATTTTAGTTGTACATCAATCCTACTTCAGTTCTTGATTTTGTCTTGGTTTCGCAACGTCGGTCGTAGTCCTAGTCTAGTATAGTTGGTCATATCATAGTCTTACCCTTGGTCTTGCTATCAAAACAAACTTTTCTCGTTACTAACCTATTCTGGGTACACCTACAAAATTAATTCACGACAAAGGCGCACATAAAGAAGGACCTGGGAGCATTGATCCGCTCTTAGTTGAAATAAGAATCCTGAAATCTAAAAACATTAGGCTTTTGTCGGTAGTTGTGGCTTTGTGGCAGAAGAAGTTGGCTTAGAAGGTGCACCTGAGAAAATGTAAACCCTCTTCCGCCCTTAGGATGCAGTGATCTATGATCTTGATTCAAAGGGAATCATTTTTATTCAACATTTAATTACGGTACGAAGGTGAAAGGTGGCTTACGAAAGGATTTTTTTAGCAAATGCGGTAACTGCGATCGTTCATCCTCATCAGTTCTCGAAGTGACAAATTCTATTGAAGTTTTATCGAAAAAGCACACGTTTTTCTGTTTTAATGCCTACAGGCAATAAATAAAACATCTTCGATGTTGAAATCATTTTTAACCAGTCACAAGTAAGTTTTCATTCCACGGCACCATTTAATGGTACATGCACAAGATAGGGTTACGATAAGTTTCTGAAAGCAAGAAGGGAGCATTTGAACTTGGGGGTTAAAAATCTTCTAAAACGATTTAAATCGCATGTTTTAATAAACACATATCATAAAAGATACAAATACGTGAACATAAACAGCCATTTATTTAAAAAAAAAAAAAAAAGTAAAGAAAAACAAAAAAACAGTAAATAAATGTTACTTTGAAATAAAAATAAAATAAAAAAATTACAAATACACGAAGCAAACCGAAAGGGTTGGAATTCGTTATCCTTAATGCGAGTCCATCTGTCACAAATACGCGAATGCATTTGACAGTCACCAAGAGGCCGTTTTATCGATATTATAAAAGCTCGATAATGTTTTTGTACGTACTTTCATAAACACAAAATGCGCCTAAACTTAAAACCCGTAGAACAGTACTATAATATACGAAGAGGGCAACATATGCGATAAATTGGCTGGGTGTGACTTATCACAACACCATTACCTCCCTTTTTCCATACTGCCTTTTCTCTGTCTACGTATGTGTATAATTTTTTTTTGACTTTTTTTTCGTTATACTTCATGCATCTAACTTCTAGTTTATTAATATTTAAACGATTTATTACGTTATTGTGCTTTGTATACGTATACAGGCTACGTATCGCATATAATATGTTCCTTCTTATTATTAACGAATTAGATAAAGGCTTAGATCTGGTCGCAGCTTTTGATTTTTTTTTCTCTTTTACTTTCGTAACGAAAGGATTAAATATTATTTTTTCTTTTTAGCACCATCAATATAATATCGTGTAGATATTAAACGAGGAGAAAAAAATTATAAATTTTACGATCATTTATCAATGTACAGTAGCCGCTGTATTTTACGATCATGATGACGAGAATATTTGGTAGAATACGAATTATAACGAAGTATTGGTCACGGATGATCACCATCACCACCACTACCACCATCGCCATCGTTATACTAATACTAACATAAAAATTTAATTAGTTGTCAGCCGCAGGCTCCGCCTCTGCCTAGCAATTTGATATAAGAATTATAATCCCCCGAAAGGAAGACTACGTAGTGAGAAAGAGTAAGTCACGGAGAGAAAGAGTGATTGAGCAGTTTTTTCCTTACCTTTTTCTTCTTTTTCACTTTCTGTTTTTCAGTTTACAAACCGTAAAAAAATGAAAGATATACTTGGAACTTGGAGGAAAAGCTAAAAATTTGCACTCGTAGAGGTTAAAGATTTGCACTAATGCTTAAAACCATCCTTGGTGTAACCCACTTAGCATTTGCTGAGAGTAACCAACTCCTTTTCATAAAATGGCTCTCTTCTCTCCCTCACTCAGCCCCTTTTTTTTCTACCTTCTCCCTCATTTCATTTTCAAACTACTTATTTGACTATGATTTGTATAGTTACTTACCTAAAACATATTACTCGCTATTTTTTGCAAACCCCATCCGCAAAAAAAAATTTTAAATCAAATAATAATTTATTTTATTTCTTTTTAACCGAAATATCATTTAACCCCTCTCACTCCCAACTCCAGAAAAAATGTCTCCAAAAATGTTTTTTTAGAACCAGATAATTAACTTAATAATTTTACGTTAGAAATAACAAAAAACTGAGAAAGTATGTCGAGCTCTGCAAGAAAGTAATCGAACCGGGCGAAAAAGTCAATTCAAAAGTGCGCATGCGCCCAACAATATTTTTTTGTGTTGTATTGAAATTTATTACTTTTTGTTCATTCAAGGGGCATTAAAAAACGTAATTGTCAGTTGGGTGTTGCAAAAATGGTTTTGTAATGACTTAAAAACAAAAATAATGCAAGTTTGTGCAAATAAAATGAAAATTTTAGCAAAATTTTAGCTAAAGGTTTTTCCAAAAAATAAATAAGAGCTGGACATAATTTTGCTTAACGGAAAAAACTCCTCAAGAATTAGCTTTACAATAGGAACTATGTATAATATCTCTTTTTGTGATAACGTCTATTAATTTGTTAATATCTACTTTCGTAAAAAAAAAATGTCATTAGCAGAAACAAACGTATGGATACAAGCGTGTAAAAAATGGAGACAAAAAAGTGCCTATTTTAACAATCATATAGGTAGGTAACTTTATTTTCACAACTAAGTTTATTTTGATGGCGCGATTGAGAAGGAATCGACAAATATATTTGAGGAGTTTGAAACAATAGTCACACGACCTCGTGTCCTTCTGCCACTGATGAGTAATTCTAAGGATAAAAAAATTCCTGCATGCAATTTAAGCTATAGAGTAGGTACCACACTATATATATATGAAAGTCAAATTTTTAGTTGTTTTAAAAGGGCAATAATGGAGTAAATCGGCGTTATGCAGTTTCCATCTCCTTTCATGCGGACACATTCATATTTCGATAACCAAAATTTTCGACTGTTTCGCAATCAAAAAGCTGATTTTATACCAAAATGTGGTAAACCGAAAAACATTGTGGCGTATACTCGATTAAATTGGAAAAACGTACATAGGTATAGCTAAAAGCAGTAACGTAATAAAAGAAAGAAAAAAAAAACCTTCAGCTGAAAGACTGAGAGGGATGGAGAGAAGGGACAGGGAAAAAAGAACGAATCGAAATTCCATCTAATAAAGCTGGTTTAAGGTAATGACTACTTGTAATCATTACGGGTATGAGATAAGGGGTTCTAAAATTTCGTGTCTAACATACCTTTTCAGTAGTTATACGATCAGCGGCTAGAATTCTGGGAAACACAAATAAATTTCGCTTTGCCATCATTTGAGTATATTGCCTACTTATTAATAGGTATATAAGTTCTAAGTATGAGCTGTACACATTTATAAAAAATGTTCATAGAAGGCGTTCACTTTATAACTCCCCCGAAGGAAAATACACGTGAATTTTGTTTTTGTAACTTAAAAAGTTTCCATTATTTTTGCAAAGCGATGGGAGTAGCTTTTCTAAATTAAAATTTAACGAGAAATTTATTAGTGAAATTTTTAAAGTCGTATCGTAAATGTTCAGAAAAATATTAGAAAAATATATGATGGATATCCTCATCAATTTCATATGCTTACGGCTGCAATCGAGTTAAAAAAGAATGGGTTGAGAGAGAAATCATTGATAAGAAGAACCTATATAATCTCCGATTTACGGACAATATCGTAGATAGGTCTGTCGTAAGAGGAAGAGTCAAGATATTCTTTAGTGATCTTTTCTGAACCGAGCTGACAAAAAATCACCAAAATTGACGATTGTGGGGTTCATCGACTCTGTACGAAGTTGGAGGCTTGGCTTCCTTGACGACAGCCACCGCCAAAAAGTTGACAATTATTGATGCCTTGCACTTTAAACACACATTTTTGTTTGTTTGTAATTACCTGTAAATTCAGGTTGGTAATTGATAATGTTCGAACTGTGATTAATTGATAGATAAAGATGTTGGCGATGTCATGGACCAGTACACAAACTTGTACGTTGTTTTTTATCAGTTACTAATAAGAAACAACACACTTTCTATGACACATGTACATATGTGTGTCTGTGTGCATGTGCAGAGCTGACTATAAAAGTTCACAAAACTGGCTACAAAATTGCCAGTGTTTGCCCAGGCTTTGGCTCCCCTGTACATTTACTATGTACGAAGTGGCAGAACACGCAAATAGCTGTTGGCTACCTTCGTGTTGAGAATCTTCTTCACGACAAGGTATTCCACAATGATAATGCACTATTTTTAAATTTCTGGAATATTTTTATTGGCTAAAGAGGAGTTTAAACTTCCGGGACCCCTATCTATGTCCATGTTTTCTGATTGAGATCTTATTCACAGACAAAAATAAATAATTATATTCTCGTTACATAGTTTTCATTATTCAGCTGACGTTATTTTTTCAAATTTTAATGGAAATGAGTTAAGTAGTACGTTAATTATGAGAGAAAATTGGTTAACTAAAACACTTGGTGATAAATTTGGAGACATAATTCAAAGGCCAAATAGAAAATTTTATAATTTTGGTCAATAAGCCAACAATTTTATTTCTAATCTTTACCTATTTATTTTTATTGATACAGAAAAAATTATAAGAACCCAAAATATAATATTTAATATCAAATTATTTAATAAAAAATGAATAAGTGATAAATATTAAACTATGCGTTTAATGAATCAACCATCCAGTTTAGAAGCTGTTTCCTTGAAAATGCAATTAAAATTCCATCTATTTTCTCCCTGTTCACCAAGGAGTCTGAATAAGGGGAGGATCTTGGGGCGTCTGGACCCTCTCCCAATAAAAAATATTCATTGTACTATAGTGGTGGTTGTAACTGACGATGGTTGTGGTATTGGGGGGCAGATGTAGTTGAGAAGACGTAGACCCAACGCTCGATTTATTTACTTCCTCGCTTGTTACTACTTCTCCTCTTTCTGTCTTATGTATCCTTATTGGTTGTATACGAATTTGAAACTTTCACTAGGGAAGTATTAAATGTCTCTTCAAATTGTGTTTCAGAAAATTTACTCACATTGCTTCGCGCGAATTTAATAGAAATTTTTTAAGCTACCTACAAAAATAAAATCCATGTGTATTTTTCTATAATATGGGGCAAATAAAAACTGAACACCCTGTGTAGGAGTCTCAGTAGAGCTTAGACCATATTTTATTATTTTAAAAAAACATTAGATATAACTTACTTTACGTTTACTATAAATTATTACAATTCGTAATTTTTACATTAGAAATTGTTTTCTTTTGTTCATACAGAAGAGGACTATAATAGGTATTAAAGCAATGCCATAATTTTTCTTTTCGTTCGTCATATTACATACTGTACCTATTTCTTCACATCATATAGGTACGAATCTTGTTGAGAAATTAAAACTCAGCCCGAAGTGAAAAAGTTTCACTTTTTGTCGTACTTTTTAAATAACAGAGAATATCGTCAGCTTGGGAAACCCTGGCGTACGCTTTTATGTCGTATAGTGGGGTCCATAAAATAAAATTGCTGCCCGCAACATTCCTTTCAATGCAAAATCAATCGTGTGCTATAACGCAGGAAATTGGCAACATCAAGCCCACATCAACCGAAATACAAAAACCATTTACCATTGTCGTTGGAAAATGCGAATTTTCAGAAAACTGTATACACACCGGAAAGTACAGCTACACTTTAATTTTCTCCCGTTTTGATTCCAATATGGCGTTTTTTCTTTTTTTTTCGTACTTATCATTTTCCACGAATTGCGTAAACTATGGTACCTATACTAAAATTCGTTTACCTTATTTTCTCTACTTTTTTTTTTTTTTTCATCCCTTCTCTTCAAAAACATTTTTTTTTTCTGTTTTTTAAATGCTCCTTTTTCTTTATTTCTTTTTTCCCCCACTCTTTCATTTTGTTTACTGATTTTATCGTGCGTTTCTAGCTTGTTGTTAAACATATAGTGTTTTCATTACAACACACACACACACACACACACACACACACATCATTATATGCATAGTATAAAAGGATGTTATATGCGTGACAAAACATCAAACATGTCTCGCAAAATTTATGCTTTTTTATGTATTTATGCGTCGTTAAACACATTGCTTTCGTTATTTCGACCGTATTTACCCCTCAATTTCAAATTCTAAACTGTCTACTGTTGGCGATAATATTTAAATAAAAATCATACACTACCCCATTCGAAATAACGAGGGAAAATTTGGTAACCTACCTATTCGCAATATTGGGCTACCCTTAAAATTTCAGAATGTACCTGCCTGTAGGTACAGCCTTCAATAAATTAAGACCGATTACATGGAAAGAGTAATAGATATTCAAAACAAAATGAAATTAGAAAAAAAAATTGTACTTAACATCCCTTCATGGTGACTAATTGTATTTGAAGAGGAGTATGATGGAGTTCACTTTATAACTATCCTTTACGAAAACCCACGAAAATTTTATTTTTGTAATTTAAAAAATTCCCATTATTTTTAAAAGAAATGCGAGTAGCTTTTCGGAATCAAAATTTAATGAGAAATCGAATGTTGGAAGTTTCAATATTTTTATCATTAATATTGGGAATAATATTAAATTAAATATCATCAGTTCGCGAATATATATAATTATAAAGCCAAATAATCTAACCTTTGTTCAGTATTGTCATTCAGTTTCATAGAAAAATAACCTGTCATTCTCCATTGAAAAGAGTGTTCTTTGGTGTCTCTTCCAGAACGATACATTAGATTACCAAATTAGGAAATAGGTAATGCCATATAGATAGGTCGATAATACGAATTTCTTGCCCTTAATAATTTATTTTTTCCAATTTTTGATATCCGTTCGATTCTTCTGTATTTATAATTTTTCCATTCTGTAAAACAAATCTCGTAATAGTTCAAAAAGTTCTTCACTTCTTTCTCACAGGACATACGTGTAGGTAAAATTTTTTCGGAACAGCTTTATTGTGCTTATGTTTATTTCAGGGTAACCCAGTGGCACACCTCATCCCAGAGCTAAAAAAAAGAAGAGAAAAATAAAATGAAAAAAAAAAAGGTAAGGGACACAAAATAAATAATGAAGGACATTTAAGAAATTCTATAGAAAAATGTAAAAATAAAAATTCGAATTCAAAACCCCCTTTCGTAAGAAAATTCTCGCTCCGCTTTTGTAAGAACCAATTATGTTAAACCAAATTTTATCCGATCCACTCCAGGGAAATAAATCATACGAAAAGCAGAATATTTTTTTCTTCAAATCTTACCTTAGACATTTTGTCAATTTATTCTTGGAATATGATTCGTTTTCACCATGAAGATAATAATAGTACTTCACTTTTTTTGGCAACCCTCAACATAATAACATTAGTTTCGTCTGATTCCTCAACTATTGTTCGATGGTGTAATAAATTATGGTTTCTTGAATAGCGGCGGACGGGAGGAAGGATTGGCTTTGAAGCCACAATTATAGACTTTTCTCATGATACCACTCAGCAACGAATTTAATTCTGCGCACAGAGAAGAAAGCATGTAGGCCTAACACGAATTTATGTAGCAATCTCTTTTTTCTATTGCTAATGAATTAGCTGAAAACGAAATTTTCATTATTTTTCGAATTTTTTGTGAACACCCCACTCACATTTCCTCTATTTTAGGTTAGTAGACTTTCTTTTATGAAAATAGGGGAAGGATCTCGCTCCTCACGCAGTGGCGAACGGAGGTCACAGGATTTTCAACAAAGGGATTGGTTAAATCTTAAATCTAATTTTTTGCCTCTCTAATCGTCTGTAGCTCTGCCTCGCAACGACTGTCAACAACAATACCATAGGCGCAGTATGTATAAAATGATGTTTGTTTTGTTTTAAGTAAAAGAGCCATTGCCCCGATAACCTCTCCCTCTTGGACACATCATTGCCTCAATGTATGTCTGCTCATGTCCATTCTCAATCTGTCGTTTTGAATAAGCCATTTGCTTTGTGCTACCAAAACAGGTGAATAGAAAAATTTTTATGAGGACATGTAACGAGGGCGCAGATAGCTCCATCATAAAGGGGGACCACATATTCTCAGTAGCCCTTTTTGATTCCTCCCTCGACAAAAAAATTCACCAAAACTGACAAAAACACGCTATTTTTAGATATTCAACATTTTTTTTTTGACTAAGAGGGGTGTAGACGCCCACGACCCCCTTACATATGCCATTAGAATGCGAATAGGCTGAATTCCTTAATTACCGACTGCGTTAGAAAGTGGTATTGTGTTTGACCCTTTTTCTGACAATCTAATGAAATTTTGTACCATTCTGCAGCATTCAAAATTCATTGTAAAAATACGAATGATGGTTCAAAAAATTTTTATTTCTAAGGTGAGTAACCCTGACCCCCATAGTAGACCCAAAAATTAGATT
The DNA here is from genome assembly GCA_011428145.1 of Ericerus pela. NCBI lineage: Eukaryota > Metazoa > Arthropoda > Insecta > Hemiptera > Coccidae > Ericerus > Ericerus pela. The sequence goes on along the minus strand of WOFM01000085.1, from coordinate 2,309,838 downwards.
CAAAATTTGGGAAATTTTTTCATGAAGTAAGTAAGATGACCAATCACAAATCCCAATTCCAAATAATACAGAATAACGCATCCTGATTCGATCACCCAAAAGTATCTAGGATACGATATTTCTTGTGGTTATATAAATATTTCAGATAACATCATTCTCTCAGTATTATATTAGCCTTCCATAGTTATGCACATATAAACATTCCACCAAGAAAATTTTGAGTTTTGACATTTTACTGTTTGGTACATGACCAAGTATGTTTTTTGAGGTGTTGAGTCCGAATTTTGTGTTCATTTCTCCATTTGACCCCTTCTTCAACCTCCAGTGGGCCCCAAAAGAGGGTCAATTTTGAGTTTCCACATTTTATTGAGGAAAACAATATCAAATATGTTTTTTGAGGCGCTGAGTCCGAATTTGGCGTTCATTTCTCCATTTGACCCGTTCTTCAGCCACCAATAGGCCACAAAAGGAGGTTAATAATATTGAGATAGCATATGTTTTTTAGTATGCCTTTTGGTTAAATCATCACACTATTACTGTTAATATAGTCCAATATAGTAAATCTAACAATACTTAAAATCGATTTTAAATATTGAATTTGTTTTCTTTGTATCTGATTGGAATTTAATTATGGACCAATAAATAAATTTGAATTGCGGTAATTGAGAAAAAAACAATAGGCTGAAAATTAAATTCAGTTTTGTCCAAATATTACAATATTAACAATTATCTGTCACTTCTAGAGTAAATTACTTCTTATTATGAAAAACTGCTAGAGACTTCTATTTTGAACTTTGTAAAAAATTATTCAAATAATTAAATTTTTGAGTAAAAATGAAACCGACTGCATGTAGGGACATAAAACATAATAGAACTAAAATGTTGAAAACAAGTTTTCCGGGTTTTGTAATAGTAATTTTTTTACAAAATGGAATTACAACTAACGCAGTCGCTGGCAGAATTACGTTTTGTTATTAATATGAAAATCAATATTGTTTAGTTCTCACTAATTAAATTGTGCAGTAAATGATATTTAAGTGAATGTTGATTTTATAAATATGTATTATTAATTCTAATGTGAAATTGATTGAAATCAAATAGAAAGTTCAGAATTTTTGACAGCACATCTAAGGAGTTTAAACATTCTTAACAAATAAAACCCCCTAATGTTTTGAATAGATGTAATAATGCTATGTATTTCAAGGTTGTCAAATCCATGTTAAATTTACCAAAAATTGAATCAGGGAAATATTTAATATGAAGGGATCTACATTGTTTCATTAAAAAATCTTGCATTATATATTTACAACATGTGACTTGGAAGGAATTTGTGCCAGCAACTGCGTTAGTTGTAATTCCACTGTGTAAAAAAATTACTATTATAAAACCTGGAAAACTTGTTTTCAACATTTTAATTCTATTATGTTTTATGTCCCTACACGCAGTGAGTTTCATTTGTTTTCTAAAATTTAATTATTTTCGAGATAGGGCTACTTAATGTACACCAACTCCTTCGATAATGAAGTATTAAAACTTGTGATAATTAGACAATATTCTGCTAATTAGAAATTTCTCCTCAAACAGTAGTTAGTCTATGAATAAAATATAAAATTAGACAACTGTATTTGAGCATTAAATGCATCCACATCAACCAATCATTCAGTATTCACATTTCATAATCAAAGCATGTTCCTATTAATTTAGTCGGAGAATTTCTTCTCACTCGAAGTGAACATAGGCGATGTAATGTCAAAAAAAAAAAAAAAAAAAAAAAAACCACCAACATCCACAGTTCGGCTTTTGACGACACCAACGATTTGCAGCTGAATTTTTATTAAATGAGTAAAACGTGAGCATTCACTTAATCGTCGGCTTTCGCCCCATACAGCCGTGTACCTATAACCTTATAATGATTGAGACATTACACAAAAGAATAATGCATCCTTCTAATGCGTTTAAATAAACACTTTTCACAGGGCATTAACCAAACATTTGGTAATCGTATTTGCGTTTTGTATTTAACCTATAATACAGTTATTTGTGTGTCATCTATAACACTTACAAAATTTCGGTCTTTAGACGCTTCGGTTGGTATAGAGTTGAGATGAGTCGAGTTGGTGGCTATTATGATTTACAATGACCATTTTCAGACGGGTTGAGACAGTGAACTCCAAGTGATTATACAAAAAAATTCAGTTATAGTAACTATTTTTCGGGTAATAGAATTCTTTATTCGTCAGTAGATTGGACTACGTCTTCCTGTGCCTGAACCACCCCTTGTGTAAAAGAAAAAAAAAATGATAGTTTCATTTAAACATTTCTTAAAAAGTATATTAAATCTTTATTTTGTAGAAATTTTCAGAATGAACGGTCTTTTTTATTTGTTCGATATAGCAATAAGAAGAAGGAATTTTTGGCGAAAAAAATCACCATTTGTGTAAATTTTTGGAACAAAATTTTCTTTTGTTTTACATTTTAGCGTTGGGAGACCATTTTTTTTTTTCACAATTCTGTTGTAACAAGACGTGCGAAAATGAATTTGCATTTTTTTTATACACATACGCAATAATCAGGTTATCAACCAATTCCATCTCGTCAATCGAAAAATAAAGGTTTCGCTGTAGGCATATAGCAGTTTGTAAAAATCAAAAGAAATAACTCTTTTTTGTGTGTGATTTTCGGGTGTAACACAGTAACCAGTGATTCGATTTATCGGTTGTTCACATTGTTTTCGTATACCTAGAAAATGATATAATTGTGTTTCGTTGTTAAGATTTTCGATTTATAGCCTATATATCATGTACATATATATAAACACTCAGCCTCTGTTTTTGGAAATTCTATTGTATGTGCGTTTACGGAAAAAGCAGCTATCTTTAGAAATAATTTTTGGTAAAAAAATAAAACAGAATGGACCGAAAGGTGCGATAAAACTGCAAACAAAGAAACGAGTAACTCGGTTTCCAGGAAAAATCATTTGAAAATGCCGAAAAATAGGAGAAATGGCTTCACTGGTGAAAGGTTACTGACCGACGGCTTGGTTACTTTTTTCGAAACGCAAAAATTCAGAGACTGGCTTTTGAAAAGAGGTCTATATAAAAGAAATGAAGAAAATTAAAAGATAGGCTATACCTACGGGAGTTTTGTGATAAGTTACAAATCAATTGTAGGTATGTGGAACCCTAAAAATGGCCTGCATAAATGTGTGAACGAGATTTCTTCGTTCCCCTGGGCGACAGTAAAATATTTTATAAGCAATCTATTTTTTAGTGAAATATAAACGTAATGCTGAACAAAAGTAATCGTAGGCTTAACAATAGTATCTAACATTAAATTTATAATTTTTCGATAGAGTCTTTTGAATTTCTGAGTACCTATAGGAAATATTAAAGATTTTTATAATTCATTATGAATAATTGTTTTTATATTTCATCTGCTGGAATTCGAATAACCAAAACACTGGCTTATATTAATGCACTGTACATTTGCTTTATTTTTACTTTTCTTTTATTACTTTTTTATACTTGTGTAGAATGGAATTAACCACTAGTTTTTCTCATTTCTTATTTTTATTTTTACTTTGCTTTAACTGATTGGCTAATTGGTTGTATTTCTTTAATTTTTTCTCTCTCCTACTACTAATTCTTGATGAAATTATAGAGCCAAGCAGCCAATTAACTTCACAATTTAATTTTCTAGTTTTCTTCACTTCTGTTTTGATGATATTCGGTATTACGTCTAGTTTTACAAAGTCCCTTCTCTAGGTTTTGACGACAGGTTCTTTTCAGGTTGTAGTTGAAGTCCTAAATAAAGGTAATCAATATGTTTTTTGCATTTATTTTTGAAGATCTATTTTAGGATTTGAAGTGACTGTGAAGGAGGACTGAAGATCAGTAAGTTTTTTTAAATTATTGTTTCACATCAAAGTGAATATTTTGCATATGTTTTCGAGTTATTAAGGACTAGTAATGACAACAAAATGTTTTGTGAAATAATAGTCACCAGCCTGATTCAAGGAAAGTGGAAAAAGTGTCGACAAGTTATTTCTGGGTTTTGAGTTAAAATTTTGTTTTGTGGACCATTTAGTGTCAACTTTTCATACGGTAAAATGCTACTTTCTGGTTTAGCATCATCTATACTTGTTATAATTCTTTTCTTCCATCCATTATTAAAATCATCAATATTAAAAAAATTTCAAAATTCTATACTTTTGCTTCGAACTTTAAAAATTTGTCTAAATTTTCTTTTAATAACAACGACGTTACTTTTTTTCCTTTATTTTGTTTGTTGCCTTCCCACTTTTTTTCTATTACAGCTAAATTTTAATTATAATAATTATATTATATGTTTGTTTTTCCTCTCCGTTGCTCGTTTTGTAAAGAGAATTTTGAATTGAATACAAATGTCATGTTACAGAAACTTCATTGTTGTTTTTAAACTTGGCGCTTATACCAGTCAATGCTTTACAGGCTTGTTTTTGCTCTTATGCTTTCATTACTGGATAATTTAATGCCTGAATATAGATGGTATGCAGACATCTTCAACGGTTTGGTAAGTTATAATGGTTCGTTCGACTTCAGTAAAACAATGTAATATTTTAAAAATTTATTTCGTGTGACAATAGAATATAAATAGATTTTCATCAAATTCCTTTAATGTTTTGGCTGCATAATGTCTGATGTTAATAGACAAAATGACGTCATCAACATTTTAAATAAAATTTTAATAAATAAACCGGACATTATGAGAGTTTTCTTCGGACACCTCAGTACGTATCGTACCCACGATTAAAGAAAAACCAAACCCTTTCCTGTTGATTGAGAGTAAAGGCGTAGATAGATACCTCGGTTGTAACCAAGGTCCACATCTCCTCGACCGTACTTTCCTACCTCATCCCCCCGCAACAACACCACCACAAACAAACACACACAATTTTTCGTATCAAGCTTTTTTTTCGCAACCACCCCCAGGAAATACTACACCCTTATCTGTTGATAGACGAAAAATGGCTCTTATCCTCTTATCTCCATTGATGGAACTTTTGCGTGGACAAAACCGGCTGTGTTTCTTCTCTACGTAAGGTTCATTCATCGTGAAAAGTCATCACTTGATTTTCAAAAGAGTAAAATATTTCATTGTAATTTGCACGAAATGTATCCTATAAACGCTGTAAATAAAAAAAAAAAAAAAAAAAAAGTAGGCGTTTTTCATTACACAAAATGCCAAAATTGAAAAATACGAGGGCAGCGAACGATTATAATATTGTATGTACGTTTCATTATTAGATAATTGTCGGTTAAACAGTTCGAAAAAATTAATTCTTTGGATAGTTTCGTTTACATAAAGGCTCTTTTTTTTTTTTTTCTTTCTTTCTTTATTTCTAATATTATACTCCCCTCGTTCTCTCCTCTAAACCTCGGTTTATTGTGGAGTACGACTCCTAGTCTGCATTAGCAAATACCTAATAACGTTTCGCCGAATTTCATTTGTTCAATAAGACGGATATCGCATTTCCATATTGACCTTATTTAGCCACCGCCGATGGTCCGTTTATTTAGCCTATGGGTGACAAACAATAGAAGGAAAACACTTTTTTTTTCTTTTTCCTTTTTTGTCGACTATGTCGAACATTTAATCACGGGCATTCAAGCTTTTCATATGCGCACATAGTGAAAACCAGGGCATTTAAGCAAACGAACCCTATTTATGGTTATTCTATATATGCTATACATATATTTGGGATCCTTATATTGACGATTAGGTACACACTAAAACTGTTCGTCACAGCGACAAATTAAAACTGAGTCCTTTTCAAGAAGAAAAAAGTTCTGTCTAAGCTTACATTTTGTGAACATATATTTGAATCTGTACGTATGGACCTATACTCATACACGGCCCCTTCTCTTCACTTGGTATTGTACCACATTATATAATAATTTGAAAAGAGTACAGACACGATATGATAGGTACGTCTACTTTCGTACATATTATACATCCTCATAGCAAAGACCTATATACATATATTATATGGGATTGGCAAGGGGTTAATACACCAGTGATTAAAAGAGGGAACTGTATAGAGTATATAGGCAGATTTAGAAGAGCAAAAAAAAAAAGAAAAAAAAAGAAAGAAAATAGAAATACAATACGAGGTTGAGGTCCGTACATGACTCCTTTTACGATAATGGTATGTTAGTGTGGTTGGAGGTTGTCCTCTAACGACTCCATATCCGACCATCTTAAATCCTTTATACGCAGCGTACCACATCCTTTAATTCGTGGAAATAAATTAAAATCGTTCGGTGAACTTTTTTTTTTATTCGGTTCTTTTTTTCATCCCTTTCGAGAGTAAGTTCGGATATCGAATTGAAAAGTGTTTTTTTGACAATATGGAAGAATATTGTGATGCTTCCGTTATTTGCTACAGCTTAGCAGATATTTTTGTCGGCGAGAATAAATTGTGCACAAAATTTCGATAACAAAATGTATTAATTTTTTGCGATTTTATGAGTGATACATACCTATTAAAAAATATTTTGTCTAACTATACGACAGGGCGGGTAAGAATGAAAAAAATGAGTTCGCTGTCAATTTTTTCTGCAATTTGAAAAAAAAAATTAATCCTTATTCATGTATACTTTTTGCTAAATTTCAATACCTTCCATCGACTAGTTTTCGTGAATGAAATTATGTTTTTCTCAAATTTACAAAAATCTTTCTACAGATTAGCTTAGTACTTATTTTGAATTCTTTTTTACAATAATTTTCAAATGCGTAGCCAAAGGGGAAAAAAGGGGCGATTACCCCCGTCAAATTATTTTTATTTTATTTTTTGCTTGTCACGTTTAAAATTACGAAGAAATTTTAGTAATGAATATGCGACAGTGGTTTTTACAGATGCTAAATTTTTCAAATTTTCTAAATTTTCAAAAGTGACGAGCTGTAGAAAAAAAAAGTTCATTAAATAATTTTTTGCCCCCTTTTAAATAAATCCTAGTTACGCCCCTGATAAGTTTAATATGATTTGTCGCGCTCAGTTCAATTTCTTGATTTAAATTGTTTTTGTCTTCTACATTTTTCGATTTTCAACTAAGAAAATACATTAAGTGCTGTAAAAGAAAAAGATAAAAAAACAAAACGATACTAAATTGTTCATTAATTCTTGCGTGTACAGGCAGTTCAGCCGTTATTAGACTCTGCAGACGATTTTCCCAAATTAGTTATAATTTCTACTTGACTTTTAATGATAAATTTTATTTCAGGTCCAACTTCTGGACAGGAATGTTATTTCATCATTTGAAATTTTTAACCTGAAGTATATAGTAAACATATGACGTTATATGCAGCGAAAAGTGAAAACAAAGTTTGCAACAAAAAGTGAAAACAACGAAGTTTGCAAACAAAAAGTGATAAAAATGTCAGAAACTCCACAAAAAATGTTATAGGTATTTAAAGTATAGTATATTTAAAATCAAATACACTAAATCCAAGTGATTATGAAATAGGCTACCAGGTACCTATAAATAGAAAAACTATGTAATCTATTTTTAAATTCCATCACATAGGATGGTAAGCCTAACAAAAAGTGAAAATAAACTTCACAAAAAATCATGATTACGAAAGACTTTCAAGTAGGGATTATGTTTATATAATAAAATGAAAATCAAATACAAATAATATTTTACTTAACTATAGTTAGCAAAATGAGTGATTATCACAAGTGGCTAACTTGTTGAGTGAAATATTTTTTTCAACAAATCCACCAAAAAGAGGTTATTATTTATTCGATCAAACAGGTAAACTTCATTTATGAATAAAATTTTATATTAATTAAATATTATCCAAAAGTGAACTTGGTTGCGTTTGTGTAAGCATCACCATATAAGATGGTCCTTTTTCATTATGACATTTTGTAACTTTTGTGCGTGTAAATGGTGCTGTGAAGAAATAAACAACAAACAGTTAAGAAATAACTCATTTCTACATTGTTTCTACACTTGGTGAAGAAATGAAAATCATTTTCAATGTTCCAAACTGATTTGGAAATCTCATATTTTGCTAATAAAAATCGATTTAATATAATAAACTCTTTTTGGTGTACGAGTTTAGACAAATCATTTTTAATGTATCCTTAACTGTGCAAGAAATGCAAATCGTGTAAATTTTATGTTGTTTTTTTCTAAACCCTCTCACATTGACTGTATTTTCTAAGTTTTCCCTTGCAAAATAATTGAAAGGAAGACAAATACATATCATTATAATAAATATAAAATCTGATTTTTTAGAACAAAATTCAACAAAATTTATTCATACAAAATTCAAGGCACATGTGCCAACCACAAATATTTTGTTGTCTCCATCCTAATAACGAACTGATCAGTGTTGTCTGGTCAGTATAAGCCAAAGCACTGCGAAGCGGCACTACCAGGATTGTATTATATATGTAGATTAAGTCGAAATATTATAAAGCTTAGATTTAGGGGCTCTAAGTGAGACCTTTTCCTTGGACTCCTAGTTATACAACTACCTTCAGTTTATATCGGTTTTTCTAAACTTTCGATGCAGGTATTAGTGGAAAACTGATGTTTGTGGTTGCGGTATTCAAAAGAATGCAGTTTCGACATTAGATTAATTTTTTTTAAACTAGGTAATCTTTTAACTATATTTCTTAGAAAGCTGGGCTAGGAAGGTAGCTGTAAACATAATATAATGAAACTAGGAAGTGGCCCAACCTCATTCGAGGTTGTTTTCTATTGGTGATTCGTTCAGCAAGATTTAAAAATGACCAGAGGAATTATTTTTCTTCATCATTTTTTTCTTATTAATTTTCATATAATTTTCATAAATGTTTTGTCCAAAAAAACCGACGGCAACCTTTATTATAGGTATACTTGATACATATATAGGCTTGTTAATTTTTCTCACATGATTTTCCCTTGGTTTCATTGGGCTTATCAGTCTAAATAACTTTTTATGAAACATTAATAAATAAAGTCTGGTGAGATCTCCTCCTAAGCTCAAAAACTAAAATGGAGCATTAGGTGTTTTCAAATGCTCTTTACAAAATTGAGAAATATATGTATTTGCTCTCATTTGACCCCCTTAGGAGCAAAATTTCTCAAAATCAAAAAAATAGGTTTTAGACAATGAAATTGGTAAAATGATCTTTTAAATAAGTTTACGTTAAAAACAAGTTTCTAAAAGATAAGCTTAATTTTTTTTTTTTTGGCTTTAGCTTCAGACAAAATAATTAATATTTCATTGTGAAAGATTGGCTGCAGTATTGGTATATTTTAAAATCCCAGTAGTGAGTAGAATAAAAGTTTATGAAAAAAAACCTGCTCTGGATCTTACGGACCTAAAATGTATTGAGAAATACATAAAAATACATTTAGCCCAGTTTGACCCTTTTAAGGTCAAAATTTAACAATATCCAAAAAAACAGTTGAATGAGCCTCTAAAACAAAAACGAGTTCAAATGTTCTATATTTTTAGGGTCTAAAAGATGTTGAAAAATGCGCAATAACAAATTTGATCCCGTTTGACCGCCTTACGTATAGAATTTTACAAAATCAAAAAAAAATTTTTTTCAGACATTTATTAAAATGACCTTTCAAAAGACAAACTGGTTCAATATCTTGCCTAGCCTCAAATATATCTAGAAGTACGTTAAAATTCATTTGACACTATTTGACCTTCGTATTTGTGAAATTTAAAAATATTAAAAATACAGTCAGACCACCTTTTAGAACAAAATGTAAAAACACATTTGACCCCCACTGATCCCCCATAAGAGGTGGAATTTTGTAAAATTCAAAAAATAAGTTTTAAAAGATCAGCTGAATGACCTTTTAAAATAAAAATTGGTTCATTATCTTGTTGGGTTTAAAAGATATAAAAACATATTTGATCCGACTTGACCCCCTTAGGGATAGAATTTCAGAAAACCCTCTCTTAATGAGCATCTAAGTACGACATGTTAAAAATATACATTAAAAATTTCAGGTCAATATGTTTAAGGGTGTTGATGAGTGAGTGATATAATGTATATTATATTACCAGAGACCACCTGATCCTGCTACGCAGCAACAATTCACTTACACCTGCAAAAATGTGTTGAAATTATAAACTAACCAAGTGTACTGATATGATATTATGAAGACAATAATGATTTCAAATTAGACTGAATTTTGGATAAACATAGTTAAATATATCTGCAAAATTGGTCACATGATAGCCTTACAGAAGTGACTTTCATATATAAGACTAGATGTTACCAGAAGATTTTCCTGTGCCTGTGATTCCCAGTTCTTTGTTTTTTTCCTATCATTTAGTCTAAAGTTTTGCATTTCCCTACTCTCCCATAAAATCTTAAAACATGATGAACTGCAAAAATGTGAATCATGGGAAGTGGCCTTTGCAAATGATGGGACGTTAAAACAAAAAGAATAAGAGATAAATGTAAGTATATAGGGAGAGGAAGTGAGAGATCAGTTTTTCTTTCTCTTTTATTCCTTTTTGTTTGTTTTTGTTCATCTTTGTACTGTTGTGAAAAAATTTAAATTTAATGATGAATTTTTGTGAAAATTAACAACTTGACCCACATAGGAGCTCGTGACTTTGACAATAGCTTCAAACATTTCTCAGAAAAGCACAAATTAATCTCAAAAATTGTTTAGCAGTTCTTTAGTTAAGGGCGAACAAACATACCCACTTTCAGTTTTATTAATTGTGGGGATGTTTCTTTCTGATTTCTCTTCTCTCAGGGCTCAGCCCTGTATTGACAGATGGGTCGCAGCCCTAGTTTGTGACCTAAATAATTATCTAGCCACTGTCTAATCACCACAGTATGCTTTGTGTATGGTTAGGCATTAAACCGGCTGGCTACTGGTACTAAGAAACGATTCAGTCACCCAACACACAAAACCTTAATTGGTTCCATGAACCTTGTGGAGGTAGAACTACCTACATTAATGTAGATAAATAAATAGATAAATAGATAGAATATATTGATGACACTGAATCAAGTCTTTAACCGAAAAACAGTCACGCCCATAACCAGTCGTGGGAAAATGGGGACATTGCCCCGACTGGCATCTTGACTTTTGGCGGATAGCAAAAATCTAAAAATCTAACCCACACTACTCCATACGCCAAAAAGAATTTCAATTTTCCATGAGGAAACCAGAACGTCTGAAATATTGTCACCAATAAAATTTCATTTGCCTCGTTTGATAAAATAGGCTGGTTATGCAGCTCCGTAGAATTAAAGTACTTCTTGGAATAACGATTACGAAAATAGCCGAACACTGCCGCGTTTAAGTTACCAGAAATGTGAGCAATATTTTTCGCCTAAAAGTATTCTATAGAATCACTTTTCATCCTTCAAAATTTTATTTAAAATTACATCGACTAAATGATTGTTTGTTAAGCAACTGGCAAATTTTCCTTTGCAGCTAAGTACAAAAAAACTGTGGGTCACTGCTTGACAACACAGGCCACCGTTTATGATCACTCTTTAGAAAAAGTTTGGTTCTTCGAATTTTCAAATGACCCTTCCATTTTCTTCGGTACCATAGCCACAGGGATCTCGCGTGCTAAATTGACTGGGTATGGCGTAAAAATCAAGTGTATACTATAAATACGTAGGTACTTTCGTCGTTTGTGGGTAGATATTCCTGCATCTCCACTGGCTTATACCACCGCTAAGTCTAGTATCTATATTATGTAAATTTGCATGACATTTAGAAGAGATTATATAAATTTCTCATTCGAATTAAGTATCGCCAGCTTCACCACACAATTGGTCGCTTATTCTGTGTCACGGCAAATTTGCTACTTTCGTCTTGCCGACTTTACAGCGGATAAAGACATCACAAAATTATGCTGTCGGAACCTTTGAACGGAGTTTCTCCTAATTTTATGCCTAAACATTGGAGAAAGAAAACAAAATGGTCCATCCCTTAGAAAATAGATATTATATACTGTAGTTCGAAAACCGTATAACATGTAGGATTTTTTCGTCTGTGGGAAAAATCGTATCGATTAATAAACGTAGAGATACAGAAAATTTGCAAAATATATCATTCTAAGGGTTAAATGGGTAAACCATTCTTTACCACATACTTGCTAATGTAAACCGGCCACCATAAAATACATAAATTCTTCCTGGTTCGCGCACCACGCTATCGACATGGTCGTACAAGTTCATTAAATCATCATCATTCACAAAACACATTTTTCACCACAAAAACTACCAGTCGGCGGTATCCAGCTGACTACTCTGTATGTATGCGATGAACATGCGTGATCCACATCCGTAAACTTCTAAAATGAATTTTGAACCTTAATAAATGGGTGGCAATGAGTGGGAAAAAAAAAAGATGTATTAGGAAAAAAAAAACTTTTGATAATACTGTCCTTTTTTTCTTTTTTTTTTAGTAAGGACTAGGACAAAAAAAAATCTCTGTTGGTCGTCAATTGTATTTTTAGTCTTCCCATAAAGAGAAACATTGAATAAGTTTACTGTGAATTTGTTTCGGTCGTAGTCCATTGTGGCAGCGTATTGTCCACGAAAAATTAAATAAACAGAATCGGTAGGTTGCGCAGAATGCTACGACACCGCAGGAAATCGTTGCCTTTTATTCAATTAAAGGCTACTAGAAATAATTGTTATCAAACTGCCAAACTTGTGACGTGTTTTTTTTTTTTTTTTTTTTTTTTATTAATTAGTGTACGCGGAAAGATATTACATGATTTCTTTTTTTTTTCTTTTTTTTTCTCAGACTTTTTATACACAATTTGAGTACGAGAACATTTTTTTTCCCTTCTTTCCATAAGGGTTGAATTCGACCGTAAACCTCCTACGAAGATATACCGAATGAACTACCGTAAAAAAAAAAAAAAAAAAAAAATGCTATTTTGTGACCATTTTAGAGGTTATCGAGTGTTACAGGTCCTCAACACTATTTTTTTCTAATCTAATAGGTGGGCCTTATAATATTTTAACAACGTGTATAAAGGGTATTTTTATTTTGGACCATTATGTATATTATATACATGCATATATATTCAAAATGGATTGTGAGAGTGTGGATACGGTACTTTTTTCTTTTTTTTTTTTTTTCATCCTTAGTACATATTCGTTTGGGGAGCAAAATGTAATAAGCAACCGTTTTA